>CM052547.1:56507900-56529521 GCA_028533065.1 Trachops cirrhosus | reverse complement strand
GTATAAGTAAAAGATGTAGGAATAATGAAATAATGATTATACTATTATGCAATTACTTGCAGGTTCAAAAAAATAATAATAATAAAATAAAAAGAGAGAGGAATGAACGAGGCAGAAGATGGAAGGGAGAAGAGATAACTTTGTAAAGCAAGAGAGAAGGGTCAACACTAGGGTGACAAAAAGAGAAGCATAAAGAATCGTTGGATCACAACATATTACCAGTTGAGATATACAAGGTTACTTATAGATAATTAAAAGAAAACAGACAAAAAAACAACAAACAGCAAAAAAAAGAAAACACACACACTCACACAAACACATACACCTATTATTGATTTCAGACTGGCCCAACCGGTTTTTCCAGCTGGCTTTCGCCTCCTGAGGGGTTACTGGAGACAGGTTTTCTCCGTTCGCCTTTCGGGACTTAGACAGGTTTTCTCTGTTCCCCTTCCACCACCCAGACAGGTTTTCTCTGATTCCCTTTCAGGACTCAGACAGCCTCCGACGTACTGTTCTTAGTGCAGGCCCACGCGCACTTTTTCCCCCAGCTGGTCTGATGTCTCCTGGAAGGTACCCGTTTGTGGGGGCTGGGTACAACTATGTAAGAGCTTAGGAGTTCCCCGAAGTGGGCTCCGATGTTCCACGGAGCGCCCATCCCTCTTCCTTGTTCCCCCTTTCTGAATCCCAAAGGGCACCCCCTTGCCCCCAATTCACAGCTTGGGTATCATAGGTTCTGGGACGCACCAGTGCCTTTTTATTTTTCAATGTTGTGGTTTCTAGGAATTTCACCAAACCAAGCTTTCTCTCCTGCTTGGAGGCGCAGGCGTAGGGGCGGTGCCTTTGGATGCAGAGGGTGAGGTGCGCACCTTCCCCAAGGCTTTGCGTATGTGCTTACAGACCCTGTGTGGGTGCCTCTTTGTTCTCACTCCTCTCTCTGCTCCTGCCGCCGCCGTCTGATAAACTGGGCTCCCCGGGTGCTGCTCAGTCTTTGTTCGGCTAGGGAGGGAGTGGATGACTGAGCTCTCTCCCGGCACCCCCCCCACCCCCGGGCCAACCCAGGCGAGCTGCCGCGTCTGGAGCTGCAGCCCCCCTGGTCCCCTCGCTGATCCACGTAGTCTCCTTACCCTCAGGTTTTTCAATGTCCGCTGCAATTTTTGATTTCCAATTGGCGATTATTTTTCCTTCCCTGGGTGTGGGAGATGCAAAATCTGCTCCTTCCTACCACGCCGCCATCTTTCCTCCCTATCCCACAACCACTTTCTTTCACTTTTAAATTCTTCTAACTCTTACCCAGCGATTGAAGAAAATCTGTTCCTCTGAGTTTCTCTGTTCTTCTATCTCTCCTCCTACTTTCTTTCTCTCTGTTTTCTTCCTTCCTATCTTCCCTCCTTGATTTAGCCAAAAAATAACCCAACTGATACAGTAAGATAGTTATATAGCTGCTAACTTCCATATAAAATATTTTTGTTTCCCTGTGTTTAAACCCCAATGATATGGCAAGGATATTATTTGAGACTGTTGCATTGTTGGTGCGTAGGATTTGGATTACGATAGGATTAGGTAGGATTTTGTGAGCTAGACTGGAAACCAATAACCAGACCTAACACTGTGAAGGAGAACGTGTTTCTGTCTTATAAATATCAGGTATACAACCCCCCTGTAATTGGATATTATTTTGTAGAGCCAACTTAACAGTGAATACCAAGTAGAAATATGTAGTAGAAAAATCTAGCCACAGCGAGGTCATTCTGTGGTAAATATTTAGAGGTAAATATGCTTATAAGGGGCAAAATTAATGACCAGTTAACTTATTATGATCAGCAATCTGATAAACCTCAAACATTTCATCTGTGCATTCAGTCAGGAAACAATCTGTTATACCCATTGTAGGCTAGGCATTGTGAAGGGCTCCAGGGAAATCATAGTGAGGAAGGTTAACTTGAAGTCATCTCACAGATACATTAATGAGGGTAGACTGGTAAATGCAGGGAAAGAAAGGAAGAGACCACCAAGGGCCTCCTGAGGACTCAGCTAGCTGGAGACTGGACTCTAGGCCCAAGCACAACCACAGGTCATGGTGAGTCCTTGACATGTGGGCTTCAAAAATGCTAGTTCTACCCCATCCATTCTAGTAAAGTTACTCCAAAAAATGGATGTAATCATATTTCTATGCCTAGATTGATTTGTCCCCAAATAAAAATGAATAATCAAAATCTTTGTCTACTAGATTTTAGTTATTCCATAAATTATCTCCATGCTTATATTTTTTGCCATTAACTATGAAAAATTATTTATGTGCATCTAAGTTAAACCAATGTTATTGTTAACAGTGCTAAATGTTACTGACAATGATGATGATAATAGTAATAATAATAATAATAATAATGGATGGCATATAAAAGTGCTTTGCTTTGTGCCCGATATATAGAAATCATGAGATAAACATGAGTCTAAAAATTCTTTACAAAGTAAAAGAGAAAAATGATGTAGAAAGAACTCACAACTGCACAAAGATAATGGAAAGAATAATCCCCCACAGAATGGGGAAATTTAAAAGGCAAAATATCAGAGTAAGTATCTCTGAGATTGGGTGAGCTGTGGCAGCCCAGGCCAGCTCAGAGGCCCAGGCAGATTTTTCTGGCATTCCTGTGGTGGTCCATCCTGATTGGCTGAGCTTTCCCTACTCCAGGGATTATCCGACTTCTGGGTCTCCTATATCACTGAATGTCTTTTTCCTGGGAAAATGTTCCAGATTGGTCTGACAGGAGACAGTGCCTCAGGCAAGAGCTCAGTGATCCAGGTGTTTCAGCAGCTGGTGTGTGCAGTGATTGGTGTTGATGTCATTGCCCAGCATGTTGTCCAGCCAGGTTACCCTTCCCACTGGCACATTGTGGAGGCCTTTGGCACTGCTGTCTTGTTGGAGAATGGTTAACATTAATTGCAAGTTCCTGAGGGATCTGATATTTAACCAGCCTGACCAGTGACATCTGCTCAACACCATCATCTACCCTGAAATTTGCAAAGAAATGATGGAAACCTTCAAGTACTTCCTTCAGGGGTACTGCTATATGATTCTGGATATCCTCCAGCTGTTTGAGACCAAGAAACTGCTCAAGTGCATGAAGCACATGGTGGTGGTATACTGTGGCCAGGATACACAGCTGGCATGGGCCGGCTGATGCTGCATAACAATCTGAACAGCAAGGTCACAGAGGCTCAGATCAGTGCCCAGCTGCCCCTGAATGACAAAGCCCACATGGCCCACCACATTCTAGACAACTCGGCTGAGTGGATTTTGCACACTGACCTGAAGCACCCTGGAGTACCTACCGCTGAGGCTCAGGTTCTTCACTGGTCTGACCGGCATTGCCAGTCTCCTCTACTTGCTCACCCACTGCCTCCTGCCTTCCCCCTAGCTGGGCACTGCAAGGCAGGAAGCCCCAGGCCTCGATCTCCTCTGAGGCTGAAGCTAGGTAACGAATTCATCCTGTTTCCTCTCAACCCCCTTAACTAACTAACTTTCTCTCTCACACACTCTCTCTCTCTCTTGCTCCCCTGGCTAGAGCTCTGCACTGAGCCAACCTTCTTTGGGGTACTGTTTCTCTGAGGGAAAGAAAACAGCCCTCTGTCAATAGATATTCCTTCCCACTTTCCCTAGAACGCCCTGCCTCTGGAACCACCTACAGAACAGTGTCCACAGTGAAGCATGAAAGTAACCGTGGGAAACTATTATACATTTCTTATGGGTGGGAGTGAGCAACATTGTCTCTCTGGCCCTCATCAGTGTTTAAAACTGGGAGGTTCCCTGGGCTTGGAACCTCTCTGAGCACATGCTTCATTGTGACCAAAACTTCCTTCATGGACCATGGCAAATCATTTTGGACCAAGGGCTATCACCTTCAAACATGATTCTTCCCTAGGTTGATGCCCTTGGACAGGATGCAGTGAGGATTCCCTGTGGATAATGTAGTAGCTGGCAGAGGCTGGGCCTCTTCTGGGATGACCCACTGTCCCACCTCGGCATTTGTCCACCACTCCCCTTATCTTGCTCTCCATCTCCCACCACTCTCTACCTTCTACTCCTTGTACTCCTACCCCTGAACTCTTGGTAGTCCATGTGTACTGGACAGTTTCTGATCTCCATACCTTCATCATGCTATTTCCTGACCTGGAATACTTTTATTTTTCCCTGTAACTGGCTGACTCCCAATTCAGGCACTATCTGAAGCCCCAGGCTGGGTTAGGTGCTCTGGGATACCACCATCCCCATGTTATATCTGAATCCACAGTATAGCAATGAGCCAAATGCGGCTTGGTCTCTACTAGACTGTAGGCCCTTTGAGGGCAGGGACTCTTTTATTTATCTCTATTCCTGGTGCAGAGCCTGCATCTCTATTGGTGCTTAATAGTGTGTTAATCTGGATGGCAGGGTGGGGGTGGAGGGGAAGGCAAGAGACCAAACTGGCAAAGAGTAATGGGCTGCTTTTTTTCTATCAGGTCTTGTCATATTTGTGGAGGGATATGACTTGTTCTTATTCAGTAACAAATTATATTAAGTGAGATTCTAGCATATTTTATAGGTAATGAGAGAAATATAAATAAGCATATAAAACATGTTTAAGTGAAAAATTTTAAATGAGATCATATAAACATTTAATATATGCCCAGTGTGACTGTGATGGCTTGGCCTATTTTTCAGCAAATATCCATACTCCTCTCCCTCCTACTTCAGCCAGAGTGTACTTCCCACGTTCCTCACATGGGAAAGGCCATGTGACTTGCTTTGGTAAATAGAACATTACGGTATGCAATGTAAGAGAGGCTTGAAAAGTGCTTGAGCAGTTGCACCTGCCTACCTGTGCTCTTGCATTTCTCCATGAACAGGATATGCCTCAGGTATCTGTTGATCCATTGAGGATGAAAGACACATGGTGCAAACCTGATCCCAAGGACAACCCAGAGCCATATCAGCTGACATCAGCCAGCCCACAGATGTGTGAGCCATCCTACAACAAGCTTGTTATTTGACATTGAGTTTTGGGGATAGTTTGTTATGCAGCATTATTGTGACAATAGCTGACTGTTACGATAAAGTCTCATATTTGTGGTTGGGGGTTGTTTCAAATTAAACTTAAAGGTAGACAAAATATATAGAAATTAGAATATAAATACACATCAAATTTAAACATTAGAGGGTTTATAAAATGTATTACCTTTTGAATTGAAAAGAATCACTCTGTCCAGCTGCCTACAATCACTGGGCAGATAGTACAGCTTTCCCAAACCCAGCAATATTGCATTGCCTGGGATTCCATGAGTCCATAATGAAAAAGCTCATCTCACAGTATAGGTACTGAGAGCTAACATGAAGGAGACTGAAAGAATATTAAACTCCAACTTATGAGTTGTATAGGGCCTAAATTCTTAAATTTGTTTCACTGAAAATAAATGTTCTTTTAGCATGTATATATTTTTAATATATTTTATTGATTATGCTATGACAGTTGTCCCATTACCTCCCCTTCATTCCCCTCCACCCTACACACCCTCTCCCACCCACATTCCCCCCCTTTAGTTCATGTCCATGTGTCATAAGTTCTTTAGCTTCTACATTTCCCATACTATTCTTGCCCTCCCCCTGTCTATTTTCTACCCACCATCTATGCCACGTATTCTCTGTACCTTTCCCCCTCTGTCCCCCTTCCACTCCCCTGCTGATAACCCTCCATGTAATCTCCATTTCTGTGATTCTGTTCCTGTTCTAGTTGTTTGCTTAGTTTGTTTTTGTTTTTGTTTTAGGTGTTGTTGTTAATAACTGTGAGTTTGCTATCATTTTACTGTACATATTTTTATCTTCTTTTTCTTAGCTAAGTCCCTTTAACATTTCATATGACAAGGGCTTGGGGATAATGAACTCCTTTAACTTGACCTTATCTGAGAAGCACTTGATCTGCTCTTCCATTCTAAATGATAGCTTTGCTGGATAGAGCAATCTTGGATGTAGGTCCTTGCCTTTCATGACTTGGAATACTTCTTTCCAGTCCCTCCTTGCCTGCAAGGTCTCTTTTGAGAAGTCAGCTGACAGTCTGATGGGAACTCCTTTGTAAGTAACTGTCTCCTTTTCTCTTGCTGCTTCTAGGATTCTCTCCTTCATTTTAATCTTGGGTAATGTAATTGTGATGTGCCTTGGTGTGTTCCTCCTTGGGTCCAACTTCTTTGGGACTCTGAGCTTCCTGGACTTCCTGAAAGTCTATTTCCTTTGCCAGATTGGGGAAGTTCTCCATCGTTTGTTCAAATAAGTTTTCCACTTGTTGCTCTTCCTCTTCTCCTTCTGGTACCCCTATAATTCGGATGTTGGAACATTTGAAGATATCCTGGAGGTTCCTAAGCCACTCCTCATTTTTTTGAATTCTTGTTTCTTCATTCTGTTCTGATTCAATGTTTATTTCTTCCTTATGGTCCAAATCATTGATTTGAGTCCAGGTTTCCTTCTGATAACTGTTGGTTCCCTGTGCATTTTTCTTCATTTCACTTAGTGTAGCCTTCATTTTTTCATCTAATTTGTAACCAAAGTCAACCAATTCTGTGAGCATCCTAATCACCAGTGTTTTGAACTCTGCATCTGATAGGTTGTTTATCTCCTCGTCACTTAGTATTTTTTTTCTGGAATTTTGATCTGTTACTTCCTTTGGGCCATATTTCTTTGTCTTGGCAAGTCTGTTACACTGTAAGGGGCAGAGCCTTAGGTATTCAGCAGGATGTGGCTATCCACGTTATTGCATTGTGGTGCTGTGTATGGGGAGGGATCAGAGAGGGAACAATGCCCACTTGTTCAGCTCTCAACCCAGTTTCCATTAATTCCCTTGCTTCCCAAAAGCAGATTGTGCCTTTTCAGGTGCTGATTCCCAGGTGGGTGGGTTTGTGTACATTCTAGGACTCCCTGGGCCTCTCCAATGAACTCTTCTGTGAGCCTGGGACTTTCTCCTGCTGCTGCAACCCACCCCCCCCCCAGGGTTTTATAGCCAGAGGTTTTGAGTCTTTAGTTTCCTGGTCTGTCTCACTCCTCCATTGCTCTTCTTGGGTTATCCACGTGCAAATATGGGAGCATCTGATCCACCAGCCCCACCTGGCCACAGGGTCCACAGCATTGCCATGCCTCCTCTCTGTCCTGGTTGCCCCGTCTGCCCATCTCTTCTCTTCCTACCAGTATGGATGAATGTTTCTTTATCTCCTTGGGTGTCAGTGTTGCATGCAGCTTGATTTTCTTGCAGTTCTAGTTGTTTTTTGTTTTTAAATTGGTTGTTACCCTTCTTTAGGTTGTACGAGGAAGTGAAGCATTTCTACCTATGCCTCCATCTTGGCCAGAACTCTTAGCAGTTTCTTTATTGGTGAAAAGGTAAAAATGCCAATTCATTGTCAAAAATAGCATGTAAGGAGCATATAATACATTTCACTCATTTAATAGTATCTTTGATCTTACAACTGATGAAATTAGTAGAATAGCATACATCATTAACTTTTATAATATTTTTAAGAAATATAAATAAACATTATAAGCTGTTACCATCAAAATGTTACACAGGGATAATCTCCAAAGATTATAGTGATTTTTATTTTTACTTACCTAAAGGATATTCTTTGGCCACTTTTGCTAGGTCTTGACACAGTAAATTCTAGAAATTAGAATTTAAATCTTTATAAAAATTATTTGTTGGCCCTGGCCAGTGTGGTTCAGTTGGTTGAAGTGTCATCCATAAGCCAAAAAGTTGCTAGTTTGATTACCAATCAGAGCACATACTTAGGTTGTGGGTTCCATCCTAGTTGGGACATGTATGGGGGGAAATCCATCAATGTTTCTCTCTTGTTGAAGTTTCTGTCTCTCCCTCCCTCCCCCTCTCTCTAAAATCAGTAAGCATGTCCTCAGGTGAGGAAAAAATAAGGAAAAAAAATTATGCATGAAAAGCAGTCTAGTGTTTAGTTCTCAAAAAAAAGAAAAATTGTCTTGAAATTGGCGAGGTTCAACATTTAAATATTCATATATCCATACCATCATGTACATGAATTTCTTTTACCATTGTCCTTTTCATCTTAGGAAGAACTTGAATATATTGCCAACCATAGTAATTTTTTCCTTAATAAGTATGGCAAAGAGGGAAGAAAGACAGGATAAAAGGTTTTATTCTAGACAGTTTTATTTATTATAATTACAACTTTCAAATTATTGGAACATAAATGAATGTCATACTTCTGAGTTTAAAATACTTGACTACTTTGTGGGATATTTTGTGCCAATTCTTCACTAAATTGTCTTGGTCATCATTGCTAGGTAACACCACTGGCTTCCTGCAACTGAAAAAGGAGAAGGTTACAGGGAGTATTTCAGTATTATTAGCATTTGACTAATAAGGTTGTTCCCTTTTTAAAACTATATAACTTAGCATTTCCCCCTTTTCTAGGGAATGTCATTGTCTACGGGGATACAATTGACACTTACACCACAGTGGAGACACTCTTAAACCTTGGCATAAGGGGCTCCTGCATCCACTTCGTGCAACCTCCGCCCACCTCCACCATCACCTGTGTCAACAACTACTCAGTGGAAAGCACAGTGGAGGATGCGCTCCAAGCAGCAGGGGTTAACATTTACCGAGAAGCACTCCTGGCTCAGTGGAATGAGGGTCAAAACCCAGACCCTATTCACAGTGCCTGCTTCACCACACCCACCAAGCCTTTCAAACTTACGTGCTCTGTAAGTAGGTCCTGTGAACCTCACTTGCTGCCTGTGGACTTGCGGTCTGAAAGGTGGTGGATGGTAAATTTATAGTCATGATCTTGGGTTTTATGTCCTAATTGCTCATTTTATCTGTTGCTGAGTAACAGGCCATCCCAAACTGAATGGCACAATACAAGAATCATGTGTTATTATTCGCTCTTGTTGCCCTGGCGTTGGACTGGGCTCAGCTGGGCAGTTCTCACTGGAGGTCACTCCTGGTTGAAGTCAGAACATGGGTGGGGCTGGAATTATCTAGAAAGCATGTTCACCTACATGTCTGCTTGCTGATGCTAGATCAACTTGAGTTGAAATTTTGGCCAGAACACTTATTAATGACCCCTTCATGCAACTGGGCTTCATTTTACCATGTTGACTTGATTCTAAGAGCAAGTGGGGTGGTGGGTAGGAAGCAGGGGAGAGAGAGAGAAAGAGAAAGAGAGAGAGAGAGAAAGCTGTATCACTTTTCATACCCTAGCCTCAGAGGCCAAGTGGTGTCACTACACCTGCATTCTACTAACTAGAGACAAGTCACTAAGGCTGGTCCATAGTCAATGGAAGGGTATTAGACCTCACATCTTCCTGGAAAGAATGTCAAAGATTTGAAGAGTGCCGACATTGAGAGGTTGCCATGTCCCTGACAATGCTGCATGCTTGCAGTGCATTCTGTCACTTCCTCACAACAGCTCTGTAAAGGGAAGCATCCCATTTTATAGATAAGAACATCATGGCTCCAAGTAATGGTGTGTTGGGATACCACCCAGGTCACCAAGGTCCCCTAAGTCTATGCTGCTGTTAACTTTTTAAGATCCTGGATATACGAATAGTGAGTCTTTCTCCATAGAATAGAGATTTAGAAGATATATAAAGAGTGTATCCCCGTTTATTTTTGGATGGGGGCAGGGTGACAGCTCAATTTACAATCTGTATTCTCAGAGTTGCCAGTTTAGGAGATTAGCAGAAGTCTGAAGGGAGAGAGGGAAAGGGCCAGCCAATTCAATGAAGAAGCAGGCGAACCCACACACAGGGGAAGCTGAGGTCAGTGTGAGTATTGGAGCTGTGTAGGCCAAGGGTGTATGATAGCAGTTATGGTAAAAAATGCCAGCAAACTGGTTGGGGAGGTAGGTGGGAGTTCATAGCAAGCCCTTGCCCAGAAGGTGTTGGTTAGCCTAAGTCAGGGCTTCTCACCCAAGTGTCTTTAAGGGTAGATGGTGATGACTCTTATCCCCACAGAGTCTAGACAGGGGAGATTTCTCTGAAATTTCTCATTTTATCCTGATAATCCATGGAAATTTTGCATTCTACTTTTAGCACATTCATTTATTCATACATTCCACAATATTACATAAATTACATATCTTATGTAATATTAGGTCTTGGGTTCTACCCTAAGTGTGAGGGATGTAACAGTGAAAAAGACAGAAGTTCACCTTATTTTAATATAAAAGAAGCATCATCTGCACAGGAATGTCACAATACCTATTTACAATAAGAAAAATGAAACTGTTTTCACCCAAATTTCCCTTCTGCCCCCCAAAATGGCCATCCTGGAGGATGTGCCAACTTTATGTGGGAAACCTCTGGAGCTGAGCATGTACCCTGTTTAGGAAGCAGATTCATAAGGAAACTTCCCCAAATAACCAATTGAATACAGGTTCTCTAGCAGCTTCAGGGAAGAACTGGAATCATGGCAAAGACACCTTGCAAATACTTGCAACTGCTTTGATCCAAAAACACCTTCTGCTAAAACTTCAACTTAAAGCTGTCTGGGTTAGACATGGGCCTACTATCAGGTGAAGTCTTCTGCTCTCCCTGCTCTGCTCACCACAACAAGTGGCCTCTGCAGAAGATATTTCCCAGTCCTGGTTGCTCTCTGACATCCAGATACTGGTAGGAGATTAGAAATAGGAAGACAGGAAAAGTCAGGGTATTTATCCCTTCTGCTGTCTACAATAGGCATCATCTCTGTCAGGACATTAGGAAACTTTTGGTGGGGATGAATATATTTATGATGTTGACTGTGGTGATGGTCTTGTGGGTTGAATTATGTGAGAGAGATATATTGGAAGTCCTAACCCCCAGTACCTGCAAATGTGACCTTATTTGGAAATAGGTTCTTTGCAGTTGTAATCAAGTAATGAGAAGGTCATACTGTATTGGGGTGGGCCTTAAATCTAATGACTTGTGCCTTCATATGGAGAGAGATATTTGATGACACAGAAGAGACACATGAGGAAGAAGGCCATACATATGATAACAGAGGCAGAGATTACAGTGATGGCAGTTACAAGTCACTGAAGGTGTACTAGTTATGGGGCAAGAATTGCCAGCAACCACCAGAAGCTAAGAGAGAAAGAATCTTCTTAGATCCTTAGGAGGGAGCATGATCCTAACACTTCGACTTCAGACATCTAGTCTTCAGAACAGTGAAAGAATAAATTTTTATTGTTTTAAGTCATCTACTTTGCCATACTTAATTATAGCAGGCCTAGGCAACTAAAACAGATGGTGTGCATCACTTCTCCATCTTTTGGCTAAGATCAAGTGTAGTGTCTGTTCTAATCAGTTTTTTTTCTTTTTGTAAAATTTTATTGTTGTTCAATTATAGTAGTCCCCAATTTTCCCCTCATTGAGATGATGTCACAAATATATGCCCCTGATAAAACTAGAATTTTTATAACTGGAATTATACATTATGTACTATGTTATATTTGAATCCTTTCACTTAACATAGTGATATTGAGATTCATTCAAAACATTCTTTGTATCAATAATTCACTCATTTTTATTGCTGAATAGGATTCCATTGTATGGATATACCACAATTTGTTCATTTACTTGCTATGCACAGTCTTGTACACATCTTTGTGTAAACATATGTTTTCATTTCTCTGAAGAATGGCTAGGTCACATGGTAGGTGAATATTTATCTCTAAAGAAGCTACCATATTGCTTTCCAAAGTGGTTATATCATTTCACGTCTCCAATAGCAAGTTATGAGAGTTCAGTTGCTTTATATTCTTGTCAGTGCTTAGTATTGTCAGTCTTTCTAACTTTGGTCATTCTAATAGGTATGACATCATGTATCATTGTGTTTTTAATGTGTGATTTTCTGAAAATTAATAATGTTGGGTTTCTTTTCATGTGCTTATTGGTAATTGGTATATCTTCCTTACTACAGTATCTGAGCTATTATAAATGGGCTTTTAAAATTTTGTTTCCCACCTAAATCATTGCTATAACATGTAAAATAAAATTGTTCCATATGTAAACATTGTAACTAGAGACACTGCAAAATTCACTCATTAGTTATTTGAGTGAATAACTAATAATAACCAGTAAGTATTTTCTAGATGTAGAAATAATACCATCTGCAAATGGAGATAGTTTTACTTCTTCTGTCCAATATTTATGCATTTTATTTTATTTACTTACTTTATTCTACTGTCTAGGACTTTCAGTGTAATGTTCAATAAAAGTGGTGAAAGTGGACATCCTTTTCTTGTTCCATATCTCAAAAGAAACACTCAGGCTTTTACCATTAAACATGGGGTTAACTGTGAAGTTTTCTTTGGTGCCTTTTATCAAACTGAGGAAGTAACCTTTCATTCCTAGTTTACTCATAAGATTTATCAGGAATGACTATTGAATTTTGTCAAATGAATTTTCTGTATTAGTAAAAAGATCATATTTTTATCTTTTAATGCTATTGATAGGACGAATTATGTTGATTTTCAAAATGTTAGCCATCTTTACATTTCTGGATAAACCCTAGTCAATCATTATGTATTAATCCTTCTGTATAGTTTTGAATTTGATTTGCTAATATGTTTTAAGAACTTTTGAAACTATTTTGCAACTATATTCATGAGGGCTATTGATCTATAATTTTTCTGTTTTTGTAATTTCCTTGTAAGTGTTTGGTACTTGGGCTATGCTGGACTCAAAATAATTTAGGCAATATTACCTCCTCCTCTATTTTCTGAAAAAATTGTGTAAAATTGGTACCCTTTCTTCCTTGGATATTTGATAGAATTAACAGTGAGACTATCTGGGCCTAGAGTTTATATTGTGGGAAGGTGTTTGATAACAAATTTAATATTTTCAACTAAATATAAGACTATTCAGATTTGCTGTTTCTCCTTATGTCACTTTTGGTAAGTTGTATTTTTTAAGAAGTTTGTCTACTTCATTAAGATTGGTCAAATTTATTGGCATTAAGTTAGTCGTATATTTGTATGTAATCTATTTAATAACCTATCTTTCATTTCTGATATTGGTGAATTTCATTTTCTCTCTGTCTCTCTCAACATTTGTCAGTTCCATTGATTTTTTTCAAAGAACCAACTTTTGAGTTTAATTTTCTCCATAATCTGTTAGTTTGTCTTTCACTGATTTCTGATCTTAATTATTTTCTTTAATTCATTTTCTTCTTCTCCTTGCTTTGGATTTATTTTACTCTTCTGTATATAGTTCCTTAAGAACCTTAGGTCATTGATTTCTATGATCATTTAAAGCTGTAAGATTTTTTCTGTGTTTTAGTTGCATCCTATTAATTTGTTTATGCTTACCCGAGGACATTTTTAAATTGCTTTTAAAGAGAGAAGGAGAAAGAGAAAGGTGGCGGCGGGCGGGACACAAAATGGTTGCATTCTTGTATGTATCCTGATCTGGGATTGAACCCCCAACCTGAGCATGTACCCTGACCAGGAATCGATCCTGTGAACTTTTGGTCTGCAGAACAACACTCCAACCAGCTGAGCCACACTGGCCAAGGCCCCATTAATTTTGATAAGTTGAATTTTCGCTATCACTTAGTTCAAAGTATTTTCTAATTTCCCTTATGATTTCTTCTTTGACCATTGTATTATGTAGAGGTGTGTTATTCCTATGATATTTTTATTAATTTCTAACTTAATGCCATTATGGTCAGAGATATATTCTCTATGATCTTAACCATTTAAGATTTAGTAAGCCTTGTTTTTTTTCCAAGCATATGGACTATCTTTCTGTAGCCTGTGGTTGTTGGCTGTAGTATTCTATAAATAATAATTAGTTCATTGTGACTGATTGTGATGTTTGAAACTTCTGTGTCTTTACTGATATTTTTTGTCTAGTTTTATCAATTACTGAGAGAAGGCTAGTAAATTTTTTTACTGTTATTGTGGAATTTTGTACTTCTTTTAATTCGTTTCATTTTTGCTTTAATTTTTTTGAGGGTCTGTTATTAAGCACATAAACATTTATAATTGTTATATCAGCCTCAGGAATTTTGCCATTTATCATTATAAAATGTCCCTCTTTATCTCTGATAATATACCTTATAAATAAAGTGTACTTTATCTAATATCCTTCTTTTTATTTATCTATTTATTTATTTTTATTTTTATTGAATTAATTGGGGTGACATTGGTTTGCAAAACCATACAGGTTTCAAGTGTACAACTTCATAAAACACCCTCTGCACATTGTATTGTGCACTCATCCCCCCAAGCAAAGTCTATTTCCAGCTCAGTGTCTGCCCCTTGGCCAGCCTTCACCTACCCCTACCTTCCTTTCCCCCTAATTATCTTGACAATGTTGCCTTTTTTTGTTGTTGTTGCTTAATCCCTTCATATTAATCCAGCTCCCCCAACCCAATTCCTTCTGACAGCTGTCAGCCTCTTCCACGTACTCATGCCTCTGGCTTCTGTTTCTATTTTGTTCATCAGTTCATTTTGTTCATTAAATTCCACATATAAGTAATGCCATATCCTATTTGTCTTTTTCTGACTGTCTTATTTCACTGAGCATCATATTCTCCAGGACCATCCTTGCTGTCACCAATGGTAAGAGTTCCCTTTTTTTTTCTAACAGCCAACTAGTATTCCATTGTGTAAATGTACCACAGCTTTTTAATCCACTCTTCTAGTGATGGGCACTTGGTCTGCTTCTAAATCTTGACTATTATATATAATGCTGTAATAAACATAGGGTGCAAAGAGTCCTTTGAATTAGTTTCTCAGAATTTTTAGGATATATTCCCAGAAGTGGGATGGCTGGGTCAAAAGGCAGTTCCATTTTGAGTTTTTTGAGGAAACTCCATACTGTTTTCCATAGTGGCTGCTACAGTCTATATTCCCACCAACAGTGCACTGGGGTTCCCTTTTCTCCATATCCTTGCTAGCACTTGTTGTTTGTTGATTTATTCATGATAGCCATTCAGGCAGGTTTGAGGTGGTATCTCATGGTTTTAATGTGCATTTCTCTGATAATTAGTGATGTTGAACATTTTTCATATGTCTGTTGGCCATCTGTATGTCCTCCTGGAGAAGTGTCTATTCAGGTCCTTTGCCTCTTTTTAAATTGGGTTGTTTGTCTTCTTGGCGTCGAGTTGTATAAGTTCTTTTTATATTTTGAAAATTAACCCCTTATCATATGTATCATCGGCAAATATGTTCTCCCATTCAGTGGGTTCTCTTTTTATTTAGTTCATGGTTTCTTTTGCTGTGCAAAAGCTTTTAGTCCCATTTGTTTATTTTTTTCTTTGTTTCCCTTGCCTGAAGAGGTATACAGTACCAACAAAATATTGCTATGAGAAATGTCTGAGATTTTACTGCCTGTGTTTTCTTCTAGGATTTTTATGATTTCCTGTCTTATATTTATCTTTAATTTATTTTTCCATTTATTCTTGTGTTTGGTGTAAGTCCATGGTCTATTTTTGACTTTTTGTGTATATCTGCCCAATTTTCCCAATACCATTTATTGAAGAGACAGTCTTTACTTTATTGTATGTTCTTGACTTTTGTCAAATGTTAATTGACCACAAGGGTGTAGGTCTATTTCTGGGCTCTCTATTCTGTTCCATTGATCTATATGTCTGTTTTTATGCCAGTGTCATGCTGTTTTCATTACTATGGCCTTGTACAATAGTTTGATTTCAGGCAGCGTGATTCCTACATCTTTGTTCTTTCTCAAGATTACTGTGGCTATTCAAGGGATTTTTTGGTTCCATAAATTTTTTGTAATACCTATTGTGGTTCTGTGAAATAGGCTATTGGTATCCTTTTTTTTTTTTTAATTTTAGAGCAAGAGAAGGGGAGGGAGAAAGAGTGAGAGAAACATCGACATGAGAGGGAAACTACTGGTTACATCCCGCATACATCCTGACTGGGGACTGAACCTGCAACCCAGGCATGTGCCCTAACCAGGAATTGAACCAGCAACCTTTCAGTTTGCCGGACAAAGCCCAACTAGCTGAGCCACATAGGATGAGGCACAAATACACCATTAGTAAGTTGATAGAAGTTGCATTGAATCGATAGATTGCTTTAGGTAGTATGGACATTTTAATGATGTTAAGTTTTTCTATTCATGAACACTGTATATGCTTTTACTTATTTATATCTTCTCAATTCTTTCTTCAGTATCTTATTATTTTCTGAAACAGGTCTTTTGCCTTCTTGGCTAAATTTATTCCTAGGTAGGTAGTTTATTTTTTTTGTTATGATAGTAAATGGGATTGTTTTCTTAATTTCATTTTCTATTCATTATTGGTATATAAAAATTCCACCAATTTCTGAATATTAATTTGGTATCATGCTGCTTTCCCAAATTCATTTATTAGATCTAGTAATTTTTTGGTGGAGTTTTTAGGATTTTTTATGTATAATACCATGTCATCTGTGAATAATGACAGTTTTACTTTCTCCTTTCCAATTTGGATGCCTTTTACTTCTTGTCTGATTGCTGTAGCTAGTACCCCCAGTACTATGTTGAATAAGATTGGTGAAAGTGGACACCTCCCTCTTGTTCTTGTTGTTAAGGGAAATACTTTTACTTTTTGCCCATTGAGTATGATGTTGTCTGTGGGTTTGTCACATAATGGCTTTATTATAATCCGTCTATTCCCATTTTGCTGAGAGTTTTCATCATAAATTGGTGCTGGATTTTATCAAATACTTTTTCTGCATCTATTGATATGATCATGTGATTATTATCCTTCATTGTGTCTATGTGATGTATCATGTTTATTCATTTGCAATATGGTACCAACCTTGCATTCCTAGAATTATGTTTACTGTTTGCATGTTGTATTTTTCCAACCATTTCCTTTCTTTTTTATTGATGTTCATTGTTCATGCTATTACAGTTGTCCCTGCTTTTTCTCCCTTTGCCCACCTCTACCCAGTCCCTCTCCCCTACCTCAAGGAAACCCCTCATTGTTGTCCATGTCCATGGGTCATACATACATGTTCTTTGGCTAATCTCTTCACCTCTTTAATCCAGTCTCCTCCTCCCCTCCAGCAGCTGTCAGCCTGTTCCATGTAACTTCTATTTCCATTCTGTTTATTAGTTTATTTTATTTATTAGATTCCACATATAAGTGAGATCATATGGTATTTGTCTTTTACTGCCTTAGTTCACGTAGCATAATATTCTCCAGGTCTATCCATGCTGTTGCAAAAAGTAAGAGTTCCTTTTTTTTATACTGCTTCATAGTATTCCATTGTGTAAATATACTACAGTTTTTTTTATTCACTCATCTACTGATGGGAACCTAGGCTATTTCTAGATTGGTGTTCCAGAATTCTTAGGCTGTATTCCCAGAAGTGGGACTGCTAGGTCAAAAGGGAGTTCCATTTTTACATTTTTGAGGATACTCCATACTGTTTTCACAGTGACTACACCAGTCTGCATTCCCACCAACAGTGCATGAGGGTTCCCTTTTCTCCACATCCTCACTAACACGTGTTGTTTGTTGACTTATTGATGATAGCCAGTCTGACAGATGTGAAGTGATATCTCATTGTGGTTTTAATTTGCATCTCTCTGATGATTAGTGATTTGGAGAAATACCCATTCAGGTCCTTTGCCCTTTTTTAAATTGAATTGTTTGTCTTTCTGGTGTTGAATTGTATTAGTTCTTTTTATATTTTTAATATTAACCCCTTATCAGTTATATCATTGGTGTATAAACAGTGGGTTCTCGCATATAGTGGGTTCCCTTTTCCCCTTGCTAATGGTTTCTCTAGCTGTGCAGAAGCTTTTCAATTTGATGTACTCCCATTTGTTTATATTTTTCCTTTGTGTTTCTTCCCTTAGGAGATATATCTGCAAAAATATTGCTATGTGAGACATCTGAGATTTTATTGCCTATGTTTTCATTTTTATCATTTTTTATTTAATTTTTTTATTTTAGTTTATTCAGTACAGTTTCTATCCTTTATTCCCATTCCAGCCAGCCCACCCATCCCTCCCCTCCTCCCTCCCATTTCCAACCCCCCTAGTTTTGTCCATGTGTCCTCTATATTTGTTCCTGTAAACACTTTTTTATCCTCACCCAAGGACATTATTTTTCATTGAATTTTAGTGAGAGAGGAAAGGAAAGAAGAAAGGAGAGAAATATCAATGTGAGAGAGAATTATCAATTGGCTGCCTCCCATAAACACCCAGACCAGGGATCATATGCACTGGAATTGGAAATCTGGGATCAGCCTGCATCCTAGGTATGTCCCCTAACTGAGAATTCAACCCACAACCTTTCAGTTATGGGATGATGCTCCAACTGAGTCACACCAGCCAGGTCTGCCTATGCATTCTAGGATTTTTATGGTTTTGTCACTACGTTTAAGTCTTTTATTAATTTTGACTTTGTTGTGTATACTGTAAATTGGTGGTCTAGTTTTTTTTTTAATGTACCAGTCCAGTTTTCCCAACACCAGTTATTGAAGAGACTGTCTTTACTCCATTGTATGCCCTTGCCTCACTTGTCAAATATCAATTGACCATAAAAATATGGTTTTATTTCTGGACTCTCTATTCTGTTCCTTTGATCTATCTATATGCCTGTTCGTATGCCAATACCAGGATATTTTGATTACAGTGGCCTTATAATACAGTTTGCTATCTGGTGTTGTGATAGCTCCAACTTTGTTTTTCTTTCTCAAGATTGCTGAAGCTATTCGGGGTCTTTTTTGGTTCCATATAAATTTTTGGAATATTTGTTCTAGTATGTGAAATATGCCATTTGTATTTTAATAGAAATTGCATTGAATCTATAGATTGCTTTGGGTATGATGGACATTTTAATTATGTTAATTCTTCCAGTCCATGAACATGGTATATTCTTCCATTTATTTAAATCTTCCTCAGTTTTTTCTTCAATGTCCAATAATTTTCCAAATACAGGTTTTTATTTCCTTGGTTATATTTATTCCTAGATACCTGATTTTTTTGTTACAATCATAAGTGGGATAGTTTCCTTAGTTTCTCTTTCTGACAGATCATAATTGGTATATAAAAATGCCATTGATTTCTGACTATTGATTTTGTATCCTGCTACCTTGCTGAATTTATTAGATCTAGTAATTTTTTCGTGGAGTCTTTAGGGTTTTCTATGTACAAAATCATGTCTGTGAATAATGAGTTTTACTTCCTCCTTTCCAGTTTAGATGCCTTTTAATTCTTCGTGTCTGATTGCTGTGGCGAGGACTTCCAGTGCTATGTTGAATAAGAGTGCTGAAAATGGACATCCCTGTATTGATCCTTATCTTACAGGAAACGCTTTAGGTTTTTGTCCATTGAGTAAGATGTTGGCTATAGGTTTCTTCATATGTGGCCTATATAACATTAAGGTATGATCCCTCTATTCCCACTATGCTAAGATTTTCATCATAAATAGGTGCTGGATTTTATCAAATACTTTTTCTGCATCTATTAATATGATCATGTGATTTTTGTCTTTTATGTGATGTATCACATTTATTGATTTGCCAATAGTGTACTAACCTTGCATCCCTGGGATAAATATCACTTAATCATGCTGTATGATCTTTTTAATGTATTGCTGGATCTGGTTTGCTAATATTTTGTTGAGGATTTCAGCATCTATGTTCATCAGCGATATTGGCCTGAAGTTTTCTTTCTTTGTTGTGTCTTTATCAGGATTTGGGATTATGATGATGCTGGCCTCATAAAAACGGTTAGGTAGTCTTCCATCTTTTTGGATAGTTTGGAATAGTTTGTGAAGGATAGGGGTTAGCTCTTCCTTAAATGCTTTGTAGAATTCTCCTGTGAAACCATCCAATCCAGGGCTTTTGTGTGTCGGGAGTTTTTTGATTACTGCTTCAATGTCATTTGTTGTTATTGGACTGTTCATGCTTTCTGCTTCTTGTTCACTGAGTTTTGGAAGATTATATTTTTCTAGGAATTTGTCCATTTCACCTAGGTTTTCAAATTTCTTGGCATAGAATTCTTTGTAGTAATTTCTTACAACCCTTTGTATTTCTGTGGTATTAGTTGTAATCTCTCCTCTTTCATTTCTGATTGTGTTTATTTGGGTCTTCTCTCTTTTTTTTCTTGATGAGTCTGCTTAAAGGCTTGTCGATTTTGTTTATCTTTTCAACGAACCAGCTCCTGGATTCGTTGATCCTTAGAATTGTGCTTTTAGTCTCTATGTCATTTAATTCTGCTCTGATCTTAGTTATTTCCTTCCTTCCTTCTACTTGATCTGGGCTGTCTTTGTTGTTGTTCCTCAAGTTCCTGTAGATGTCGAGTTAGGTTGTTTGTTTCAAGTGTTTTATCTTTTTTAGTAGGCCTGTATTGCTATGAACTTCCTTTTCAGAATTGCCTTTGCTGTGTCCCATAAGTTTTGGATTGTTGTGAGTTCATTTTCATTTGTTTCCAGAAACTTTTTGATTTCTTCCCTAATTTCATTCTTGACCCATTCATTGTTTAATAGCATGCTATTTAATCTCCATGATCTTAAGTGTTTTGGGTTTTTTCCCTTGGGCTTGGTTTCTAGTGTCAGTCCTTTGTGATCCGAGAAAATGCTTGGTATGATTTCAATTTTCTTGCATTTGTTGAAGCTTGTTTTGTGTCCTATTATGTAGTCTATCTTGAAAATGTTCCATGTGAATTTGAAAAGAATGTGTATTTAGCTTCTTTGGGATGGAGGGCTCTATATATATCAGTTAAGTCCATTTCTTCTAGGGCATTGTTCAATGACACAATATCTTTGTTGATATTTTGTTTGGAAGATCTGTCCATTTTTGACAGTTGGGTGTTAAAATCCCCCACTATAATTGTGTTGCTGTCAATATCTTTCTTGAAGTCCTCTAAGATTTTCTTTATGTATTTGGGTGCTCCTATGTTGGGTGCATATATATTTACAATGTTTATGTCTTCTTGGTGGATTCTTCCCTTGAGTATTATGAAGTGACCTTCTGGGTCTCTCTTTATGACCCTTTTTTGGAAGTCTGTTTTGTCTGATATGAGTTTTGCTACCCCAGCTTTTTTTCCTGTCCACTTGCTTGGTAAATTTGTTTCCAGCCCTTCACTTTCAGCCATGTACATCTTTTATCCTGGGGTGGGTCTCTTGTAGGCAGCATATGTGTGGGTCATGCTTTCTTATTCATTCAGATATTCTATGTCTTTTAATTGGGGCATTTAATCCATTTTCATTTAAGGTTAGTATTGATAGGTACTTATTCATTGCCATTTATGTACCTATGTTCCTCTCTCTCTTTTCCTTCCTTTCCTTAAAGCAGTCCCTTTAGCATCTCTTGCAGAGCTGGTTTGGTGGAGGTGTATTCTTTTAGACTTCTTTTGTCTGGGAAGCTTCTTATTTGGCCTTCTATCTTGATTGAGAGCCTTGCTGGGTAAAGTAGCCTTGGTTGCAGGCCTCTGGTTCTCATTACTTGGAATATATTTTGTCATTTTCTTCTGGATTGGAGTGTTTCTGTTGAGAAGTCAGCTGCTAGCCTAATTGGGGCTCCCTTGTATGTTACTTCCTGTTTCTCCCTTGCTGCCTTTAAGATTCTCTCTTTGTCTTGAAATGTTTCCATTTTAATTATGATGTGTCTTGAGGT
>CM052547.1:56486553-56507800 GCA_028533065.1 Trachops cirrhosus | reverse complement strand
TCTCCTTCTGGTATCCCTATTATACGGATATCATTACGTTGCAGATTGTCTTGCGTTTCTCTTAATCCCTCTCCATTCTTTCTGAGCATCTTTTCCTGTTCTTGCTGTTTCTGGGTGCTTTTTTCTACTTTGTCCTCCAGCTCGCTGATCCAATCTTCTGCTTCATTGATCCTGTTTTTGATTCCTTTTACTGTGTTCTTCAGTTCAGAAATTGTGTTCTTAATTTCCTCTTGGCCCTTGTTGATAGTTTCTATTTCCTTTTTTGTGTTGATATAGTTTGCAGTGCGTTCATTGTAGTTTCCCTGTAGTTTCTGGTAGCTCATTGTTAGCTTGTTGAGCTTCCTGAGAATCATTGCTTTGAAGTCAGAATCTGATAGTTGAGTTGCCTCTATTTCATTTAGCATTCTTTCTGAGGCTTCCTCCTTTCCCTTAATTTCGGGATTGTTTCTTTGTCTTCTTATTGTTCATGACACTCTTCTTGTTGGCCTCTGTTTCTTAAATTGATCTGTTCTGGTTCCCTGGGTTTATGGTGTGAACTTCTGTGGTAGAATGCCTGTGAGATGCAGTGGTGTAGTCTCCTTCAGGTATCCTGGTGTTCACAGCTTCCACCTACTCTTTTCTGTGATCAGTTGGAGGGGAAAGGCAAAATGGTTTAAGACAGCAAGAGAGTATTCTATGATATTTACAGTAGCAGCCCGTAGATAAGAGATATGAGATCCTTTCGCTATGTATAGTGTTAACCATGATTTTCCACCCCACTAGCCACTTTTTGGGATGGATAGAAAGAAGATAAGGCTCTTGTTGGGAAGGAAAGGATTGTGAGTTGACTCTAGAAAGCAGTGAGGATGTGGGAAGTCAGATTCTGAGGTAGGGTGAGTGTAAAGAGTAGTAAATAGGTGTAGTGTGTGAGAGAATAGAGTTAACCACTACAGTAAATAAAATTCAAGAAACTGAAGTGGGCTAAGATCTGGGAGTAGTGTTGTGTCATATTTACAATTGTATGGAATAGCTATTATTTACAGTAATATTAGAGCAACAATCATACGACAGAATCTATGAGATCTAGATAACAAGAATAGGGAGTACAGAACCTTGAGGAGTGTACTACTGGAACACAAATGAAGGTCAGTAAATTAGCAATACACTATGAATGAGATAACAGGGGAAACCTATCAAATGATACAATATAACCAGTCAAGCAAAGAAGACTATACAGAAAGAAGAGGAATACCAAAATACTATTAAAATAAAAAATGTAAGAATAATGAAAAAATGATCATAGAAATATGCAATTACTTGCAGTAATTTTTTTTCAAAAAAAAGAAGGAAAAAAGCAGAAGGTGGAAGAAGAGATAAATTTGGACAGAAAGGGAGAAGGAATAACACTAGAATGAAAGAAAGAGAAGCATAAGGAATTGATAGATATAAAAATAATACGAATTAAAAAATAAAAAGTTACTTAAAGAAAAGACAAAATCAAACAAAAAAAAGCCTCATGTTAGTTTCAAACTGGCCAAACCAGTTTTTCTGGTCTTCCTGGCTTCAGCAGGCTGAGGGTCAACTGAAATCACTTTTCCCCCTTCCTGTTCAGAACTCAGTCAGCCTCTGGCATACTGTCCCCAGGGCTAGCCTCGCGTTCCCCCCAGAGCGGGGCTGGCTTTCCCAAGCACACTCTGCAGAGCTCACCACCGAGGGCTCCGGGATCCTGCGGAGCGCCCACACCTTCTTTGGGTTCACAGGTGTGAGCTCTGGGGATCCCGAGGGGTGGGCACATCCCCCAAGTTCACGACCTGAGTACCGGGGATCCTGCAGAGTGCCTGTGCCTTTTCCTTGTTAACAGCTGTGAGCTCCCAGTCTTACATAAAACCTCACTCTCCCTGAGTTGGGGGTGTGGGCGCACAGCCAGGCTGCCCTTGGTCACACAGGCTGCGGCACACACTCTTCCCAGGGCTATGCATGGGTGCTCACAGACCCTATGTGATTGTCTCTCAGTCCTCAGTCCCCTCTCTGTGCCTTCAAGCAACCAGGCCTCCCCCAGCGTAGCTCACTCCTTGTTTGGCCAGGGAGGGAGTGGTTGACCCAGCTATCTCCCGAGAGCCCTGAGGCAGACCCCAGAGCACTGGGCCTGGGGCTGCAACCTCCCTGGTCCCTGAGCTGATCCCTGGGCCCTTATTATTCTGAAGCACTCTCCTTACTGTCTGGTTTTTCAATGTCCGCTACAATTTTTGATCTCCTATTTTCATATATGTTGTGATATTGTTGGCTGTTTGCTCTTTTCCTCTGTAGATCAGCTAGGTTTTTCTCCAGTGTGTAGGGAGAAGTGGAATCTGCTCCCTCCTACCATGCCGCCATCTTCCTCTCTTTGAATATGAAGCTTCTTGAGTCTTGCTTGGATGTTGTCCAAATCTAGCCACTTTTTCCCAGTCTAGGGAAAAAGCTATATGTTATTTTGAACTATATCTTATTGCCCTATGAATTATAATATACATCAGTAATCTTTCACATTCTAGTTAGAATTAATATTATACTATTTTACATAAAATATAAAAACCTTGTAATGATACAGATTTCTTATCTTCACTTCCTGGACATTCCTTTTTTTCTTACAGTCATCATGTGTATTATATCTACATACATTCAAAAACAAATAAGACAGTATTATAATTGTTGTTTAAACAGTTACATATATACTTTAAAGAACTTAAGAACAAAAATAGACTTTATATTTACCCAGATATTTTCCAGTTTTATTGTTATTTATTTCTGAAAATCCAAGTTTCCCTCTGATCTAATTTACCTTCAGCCTGAACTTTCTATAGCACATACAATTAATTGCAAGTCTGGAGATTGCCCAGGTTTACTCTATCTGAAAATATCTTTTTTTTTTTGGCCTTTATTCTTGAAGGATAGTTCCATTGGATATAAAATCATGGACTGACATTTTTTTCTTTTAGCACTCTGAAGATGTTTCTTCATCTTCTGACATCCACGAATATTCATTCAAATTGTTCCCCTGTATGTAATGTGTCATTTTCCATAGGTGCCTTCAAGATTTCCTTTTTGTCTTTGGTTTTCAGCTGTTTCATGCTGTGGGGATTCTGTGTTTATGTCTCAAAGCATGATTTTTCTTGAATTTATCTTGTTTGGGGTTCACTGATCTTATTGAATCTACATTTTTATGACTTCCACTAAATTTTAGCAAGTTTATAACCATTAATAATTGTCTTGTAACCTGTAATAATCTTGTCATTAATGATCTTTCCTCTCTTTCTGGGATTCCAATTACATACCCTGTTGACAACTTACACTGTTGATTTTTTGCTGTTGTCTCACGAAGCTCTAAGGCTCTATTCATTTGTATCAATCTCTCTTTTTCCTCTTTTGCTGTTCTTCAAATTGGGTAATTTCTATTAATATTACTATTGATATAAGTTCACTGTCTCTTTTTTCTATACATAAAGTGTATAAAGTGACTACAGTTCACACTCTTTAAAAAGCTGCCAAAGTAAGGGAAATTACTGTAATGCTGGTCATCACTCTAAGTTTTCACTGCCCTAACAATCTCCCCACTTTTAAATAATCAGAATCCTCAGGTAATAGTTTTTATATTTTGACATTATTTTTTAAAAGATTTTATTTTTTATTTATTTATTTTTAGAGAGGGGAAAGGAGGGAGAAGGAGAGAGAGAGAAACATCAATGTGTGGTTGCCTCTCATGCGGTCCCCACTGGGGACCTGGCCCGCAACCCAGGCATGTGCCCTGACTGGGAATCGAACCTGCGATGCTTTGGTTCACAGCCTGCACTCAATCCACTGAGCTACACCAGCCAGGTCTTATTTTGATATTATTATATGTTATTATAACATATATAATATTATAGTTTGCATTATAATATTTCATATTTTAATGTATTTTATACACTATGCTATTCCAATTTTCTCAGTTTTCCCCCTTTGTCCCCCATCCTCCCAGTACTCCCATTCCTTCCAGCATTCCCCCCTCTTAGTTCATGTCCATGGGTCGTGCATGTAAGTTCTTTGTCTTCTCCATTTCCTATACTATTCTTAACATCCCCTTATTTTGTACCTAGCAATTTATGCTTCTTAATAACCTTGTACCTTTTTCCCATTCTCCCCCTTCTCCCTCCCAGCAAGTGATTTCCATACTATGATTCTAATGCTGTTTTGACTGTTTGCTTAGATTGTTTTTTTAGATTCAGTTGTTGATAGTTGTGAATGTGTTGCCATTTTAATATTCATAGGTCTGATCTTCCTTTTCTTATATAAGTCCCTTTAATATTTCATATAATAATGACTTGGTGATGATGAACTCTTTTAACTTTACCTTGTCTGGGAAGCACTTTATGTGCCCTTCTATTCTAAATGATAGCTTTGCTGGATAGAGTAATCTTGGTCAAAGGTCCTTGCTTTTCATCACTTTGAATCCATCTTGCCAATCCCTTCTAGCCTAAAAAGTTTCTTTTGAGAAATCAGCTGACAGTCTTATGGGCACTCCTTTATAGGTAACTATTTGCTTTTCTCTTGTGGCTTTTAAGATTCCCTCTTTATCTTTAATCTTTGGCATTTTAATTATGATGTGTCTTGGTGTGGTCCTTTTTGGGTCCAACTTGTTTGGGATTTTCTGTGCTTCCTGGCCTTGTATTTCTGTTTCCTTCATCAAATTAGGGAAGTTTTCTTTCATTATTTTTTCAAATAAGTTTTCATTTTCTTGATCTTCCTGTTCTCCTTCTGGCATCCCTATGATTTGGATGTTGGTACTTTGGGGGATGACCAAGAAGCTCCTTAGTCTATCCTCATGTTTTTTGAATTTTTTTTCTTCTTGCTGTTCTGATTGAATGCTATTTTCTTCCTTATGTTCTAAATAGTTCATTTGATTCTTGGCTTCATCCTCTCTACTGTTGGTTCCCTGTAGTATTTTCTTTATTTCACTCAATGCAATCTTCATTTCTGCCTGAGTCTTTTTTATGCTATTGCCGCACTTAGTGAGTTCTTTAAGCATCCTGATAAGCAGTGTTTTAAACTCTGCATCTAGATAGGTTGGTCATCTCAATTTCTTTTCGTCCTTTTTCTGGGGTTTGTTCTGTTTTTTAGTTTGGGCCATATTTCCTTGTCTTCTCAATTTGGCAGCCTTCCTGTTTTTGTTTCTTTGTATTAGATAGAGTTGCTTTGACTCCCTGTCTTAGTAGCATGGCCTATTGTTGAAGAGTGTGCCTATAAATTGTGTGGGATAGAGCCTTAGGTGATCACTAGGGCAACCTGTTTCACTGCTTTGTGGCTTTTTGTGGGGGAGGGCTTGGAGAAGAGACAATGCCACTGCCTGGCATCTATAGATTTGCCCAGGAAGAAGCTGTCTCCTGGCCCTCGATCTGTTTCCAGTTACTTCACTTTCTCCCTAGATGTCACCAGTGCCCTTCTAGCTGTTCCCTGGTGCTGAATCCCAGAGGGGCTGGGTCTGCATATGTCCTTAGTCATGTGGGTCCTTTAATAGGAAGCTCCTGAGAATTTGGCAGTTTCTTCCATTGCCCCACCCCCTCTGAATTTTGCAGCCAGAAGTTGTGGGGATTTATCTTCCTAGTGCTGGAACCCTGGCCTGCTGGGTGGTCTGGTTTGGGACTGGGATCCCTCACTCCCATGGTGTCTCTCCCGATTTTTATCCACCACACATGAATGTGCAAAAAGTCATTCTGCCACCTCTCTGTGCTACTACGAGGCTATGTGCCTCTTTGTGCCTCTCCAACTCTCTCCACAACTCTGCCGCACCTACCTACCTGGATGAATGTGGCTTCTTTTGATGCGGACTTCAGCCAGCGGTGTCTACGGTATTGTGGATGCGACAAACAAATTCACAGGACTACAGAACTCCTGTGGAGAAAGAGGGACAGCATAGCCATTCTCTGAGAGAGAGAGCACCTTGGCTACTCTCTCAAGGGGAGAGTGCCTCGACCCTTGCCTTGACAAGCTTTTATTGACTTTCTAATAGCATACATCAGAGAAGGTTCTCATTCATTATGCTCAGGTTTGCTTTAGGTGATTACTTTTTACAGATAACAAAGGAAAGGGTGTTACTGATTACAGATTAACAAGTTAAAAATGTTGCAAATGCAAGGGAATGATAAAAGTAATTGGTCTGGTTACACTTCGTCCTTGGGAGAATTAGCACAGACTTCAGGAAGTTATTTTAAAGATATGCAGTACAAATTTGCTGCTTCAACTCAGGGTGAGGGATTTTTAGCAAGAGCAAGCCTCAAAGCAGCCTAGGTATAATGCAGACCTGGTTTCCCACGGGAAAGCCGATCTGTGGGTTTGGCTTCCTGTGTGTCATCTCACATCTGTCGGTTTTCCAGTAAGGCTGGGCTACATTGCCATTCCATGCAGATAGGTTCCCTATATTCTTTAAACCCTTGGTTGTCAGATTTCCATACAGCTCAATTTTCTGATGGTTCTGGGTGATATTTGTTTTGTAGTCTAGTTGTAATTTTTTCTGTAGTTATGCAAGGACACAAAGCATGTTTACCTATGCCTCCATCTTGACTGGACTGTATTTTAGCTACATCAGTGACAGGATTAGTCTGAGAGGTTACTCCACCATTACAAAAGTAAAGTGCTCTTGAAGCTGGTGTTTTGGCCTCACATCAATGCCTCTCTGCATCCTGCTTGGTGGTGATGCCTTTTGGACTTCCAGCAAGATGTTTCAGCCTCCATCCAGGTTAGGCCCCAGGTACACTGGCTGTTGAGGTAGTATGTTCCTTTTCTACACAGCATTCATTCCAGTCTGAAATCCTCTGATTATCTTTGAGATTATTTCCTTGGCATTCATCTCTTTAATTAGTACAATCTCCAAGTTTATCCTTTTCACCAAGATATTCTTGGGGCCTTGCACAAGAAGTGTTTGTATGCCCACAACTAACATCATACTTGATGATGAAAACCTGAAAACATTTCCTGTAAGGTCAGGAACAAGACAAGAATGTTCATTTTCACCACATTTTTTCAAGATGGTATTGGAAGTCCTCGCCAAAGTGATTAGGTAAGAAAAAGAAAGAAAATGCATCCACATTGGAAAGGAAGAAGTAAAATATTACTATTTGCAGGTAACATGATACTATATACAGAAAACACTAAAGACTATCAAAAGTTATTAGAACTAATAAATGAATTAAGTAAAGTTGCAGGATAAAAGCATTGATGCACAAAAATCTGTTTAATTTCTTTACACTAATAACAAACAGGATAAAAAAATCAATACACAAAAATCTGTTTCATTTCTTTATACTAATAGCAGACGATCAGAAAGAGAAATTAGAACAATCCAATTTACAATTACATCAAAAAGAATAAAAACTAAGAATAAATTTAACCAAGGAGGTGAAAGACTTGTATATTGAGAACCATAAGATGTTAATGAAAGAAATTGAACACAAATGAAGACACAAATAAATGAAAAGATATTTTATGCTGATGGATTGAAAGAGTTGATATTGTTAAAATGTCCATGCTACTCAAAGCAAAGTACAGATTCAATACAATCTCTGTCCAAATTCCAATGGTATTTTTCATAGAAATAGAACAAACAATACTAAAATTTGTATAGAACCATGAAAGACTCTGAATAGCCAAATCAACCTTGAGAAGAAAGAAAAAAGCTGGAAGCATCATACTCCCTTATTTCAAACTATAATACAAACCTGTAGTAATTAAAAGAGTATGGTACTTGCATAAAAACAGACATATAGATCAAGGAACAAAATATAGAGCCCAGAAATAAACCCGTGCATAGATAATCAATTAATTTATGACAAAAGAGCCTGGCATATGTAATGGGGGAGAATAGTCTCTTCAATAAATGGCATTGGGAGAACTGGATGACCACATGCAAATAATGAAACTGGATCACTATCTTACACCATAAACAAAAATTAACTCAGAATAGATTAAAAACTTGAACATAAAACCTGAAATCATAAAACTCCCAAAAGAAAACAAAGGCAATAATTCCTTAACATAGGTCTTAGCATCATTTTTTGACTCTAACACCAAAAACAAAAGCAAAAATAGACAAGTGAGATCACATTGAACTAAAAAGCTTCTGCACAGCGAAGGAAACCATCAACAAAATGAAAAGGCAACCCATTCAATGGAAGAAAGTAATTACAAACCATATATGTGATAAGGAGCTAGTACCCAAAATACATAAAGAACTCATACAACTCAAAAGCAAAAAGAAAATCCCAATCTAATTCAAAAATGGGAGGAATATCTGAATAGACATTTTTCCAGAGGAGGCCTATAGATGGCCAACAGGCACATGAAAATATGCTCAACATCACTAATCATCAGGGAAATGCAAATCTAAATCACAATGAGACATCACTTCACACTTATTAGGATGGCTGTTGTCAAAAAGACAAGAAATACAAAGTTTTGGTGAGGATGTGAAAAAAAGGGAACCTTTGTGGACTGTTAGTAGGAATGTAAATTTGTACAGTCACCATGCAAAACAGTGTGGAGGCTCTTCTAAAAATTAAAATAAAACTACCATATGATCCAGCAATTCCACATCTGGGTATTTATCTGAAGAAAATATAAACACCAACTTGAAAATTTTTACACATCCCAATGTTTATTGTAGCATTATATAGATAAAATAACCAAGATATAGAAATAATCTAAGTGTCCATCAATGGATGAATGATAAAGAAATTGTGATACATTGGAATATTATGACACAGTGGAATATTATTCAGCAATAAAAGAATGAAATCTTGCCATTTGCAACAACATGGATGGACATTGAGAGCATTATGCTAGGTGAAGTAACTCAGACAAAGAAAGACAAATACAGTATGGCCTCTCCTATATGTTGAATCTTGAAGAATAAAACAAGCTCATCGATACAAAGAACAGATTGGTGGTTGCAAGAGGCAGGGAGTGGGGGTGAAGAAAGGAGTGAACTATTTGTTTTTTAGTTTAAATACATTGAATTAAAAAATTTTAAACAGTATTTTTCAGAATGTCTGATGAATGAAGTTTATCAGATTCATGACTCTTGATCTGCTAACCAGGGAATTTTGCTCTCCCTACTCTGAACTATATAATAGTCTTACAGATTTAATCAGAACAATATCAATATGGCCAGGTATTTCTATTTCATATTTTTTTACTTTTTTGTTTTTAAAATATATTTTATTGATTATGCTATTACAGTTGTCCCATTTCCCCCACTTTATTTCCCTCCACCCTGCATGCCCCCTCTCACCCACATTCCCCCACTTTAGTTCATGTCCATGGGTCGTACACATAAGATCTTTGGCTTCTACATTTCCTATACTATTCTTATCCTCCCCCTATCTATTTTCTACCTACCCTTTATGCTACTTATTCTCTGAACCTTTTCCCCCTCTCTCCCCCTCAAACTTCCCCACCGATAACCCTCCATGTGATCTTTATTTCTGTGATTCTGTTCCTGCTCTAGTTGTTTGCTTAGTTTGTTTTTTGTTTTTTTAAGGCTCAGTTGTTAATAGCTGTGAATTTGTTGTCATTTTACTGTTCATATTTTTTATCTTCTTTTTCTTAGATAAGTCCCTTTAACATTTCATGTAATAAGGGCTGCGTCATGATGGACTCCTTTAACTAGACCTTATCTGGGAAGCACTCTATCTGCCCTTGCATTTGAAATGATAGCTTTGCTGGATAGAGTAATCTTGGATGTAGGTCCTTGCCTTTCATGACTTGGAATACTTCTTTCCAGCCCCTTCTTGCCTGTAAGGTATCTTTTGAGAAATCAGTGGATAGTCTAATGGGAACTCTTGTAGGTAACTGTCTCCTTTTCTCTTGCTGCTTTTAAGATTCTCTTCTTTTTACTCTTGGGTAATGTGATCATGATGTGCCTTGGTGTATGCTTCCTTGGGTCCAACCTCTTTGGGACTCTTTGAGCTTCCTGGACTTCCTGAAAACCTATTTGTTTTGCTAGGTTGGAGAACTTCTCCTTCATTATTTTTTCAAATGAGTTTTCAATTTCTTGCTCTTGTTGTTCTCCTTCTGGCACCCCTATGATTCAGATGTTGGAATGTTTAAAGATGTCCTGGAGGTTCCTAAGCCTCTCCTCATTTTTTAAAATTCTTGTTTCTTCATTCTTTTCTTGTTAAATGTTTCTTTCTTTCTTCTGCTCCAAACCATTGATTTGAGTCCTAGTTTCCTTCCCATCACTGTTGGTTCCCTGTAGATTTTTCTTTATTTCACATAATTCAACCTTCATTGCTGCCTGGTTCTTTTTTATGCTGTTGAAGTACTCAGTGAGTTTGCTGGATAACCTGATAACCAGTGTTTTGAACTGTGCATCTGATAGATTGGCTCTCTTTCTGTCACTTTGTTGTATTTTTTCTGGAACTTTGATCTGTTCTTTCATTTGGGCCATTTTTTTTTGTCTTGGCACACCTCTTACGTAGTAATGGGGGAGCCTTAGGTGTTCACCAGTGCAGGGCAACCCATGTTGCTGTGTTGTGGTGCTGTATATGAGGGGAGTGGCCCGAGAGGGAACAATGGTGCTTGCTCCACTCTCTGCCAGCTTTCAATCACTTCCCTGGCTACCCACAATCAAATTAGGCCCTTCTGGTGCTGGTTCTTGGGTGGGTGGGTTTGTGTATGTTCTAGGACCCTGTGGGTCTCTCCCACAACCTCTCCTGTGAGGCAAGGAGTTTTCTCCCTCTGCTGCCTCAACTTCCACAGGCGTTTTCAGTCAGAGGTTTTGAGGCTTTATTTCCCCACACTGGAACCTAAGGTTGTGTGGTCTGTCTCGCTCCCCAGTTGTTCCTCCCAGTTTATCCGTGCATGAGCGTGGGACCAACTGGTCCTCCAGCCACCACCTCGCCTGGTCTGCCAGCTGCCACCTTGACTGCCCCAGTCCTCTGGCTGACACCTTGCCATGAGTCCTCTCTGCCCAGCTGCCTATCTCTGCCCCCTACTGACCTGGATCAATGTTTCTTCTTTAACTCCTGGTTGTCAGACTTCCATACAGTTCAATTTTCTGTCAGTTCTGGTTGTTTTTTGTTTTTAAATTTGTTGTTGTTCTTCTTTTGGTTGTGCAAGGAGGCATAGTGTGTCTACCTATACCTCCATCTTGGCCAGAAGTCCTTTCTCTATTTCATATTTTATCCAATATGTAATATTCAGTTGTCATTACAGAAACACATGAATTGTGTTTGAAAGATGTGTAACTTGGAACACGTTCCCATGAACAGTTTTAGATTTGTTTTTCCATCTAGTCCTCAAAATCCTATGAAACCCCAAATGCAGCCAAATTGTGAATGCCTACATCAAAACAGTATAAAATAATACTATTGCAATACTAGTAATTTTTAAAACCTAGGAAAAGAAGAATTAGTAGACTTAATTTAGACAAGTTTACAGTTATACATGACTAGTCACTACCACAGGATCATTCATCATTCATGTATCATTCATAGGTTTGGGGGAGGGATATTGAAGGTGGATACTTTGGGCCAAGAACACCTAATTTTCATACAGAATGGGGCAAGTAAGGTGGGTAAAGCATGGCCATGAATATGGTGAGGATCCATATTACATGTTTTTTTAGTGTGCTTCAAATAGGGTGGCAAATTATAGTTAGGTAAAAATTAAATGATTAAGCTTATCTCAACTGCTTCAACAACACCTTAAGACTTAAAAACAACTAACTTTGACTGTTTTAATGACTTTCAACACCAACATAGAAGATAATGTTCAGATGAGCCTAAGAAAGTATTGAAATTTGGGCAAAGAATGGAGGGGGCATACAGATCACTTCTTAGGAGCATGTAGAGGGTTTTGTGACCCTTCTACAGCACAGTGCTTGACATATGGTAGGTACCCCATAAATATTTATTCAATAACTGTGCCATACCAGGGCAGGAAGCAACAAGAAAGGAGCCCAGACACAGTAGATGCTGAGGCTGATGGGGCTATCGTCTTCTCTGGAGCATTTTGCAGGGATGGGTTTTGGGGTTTAGAAGGCCAGGAATGGGGCAACTTGAAGACTCAAGATTAGATGAAGTGACTGTAAGGAGGAACCTAGGGAGACCTAAGAGTCAGATATAAGAAAAGGGGGAAGAAGATGGAAGGAGGCTGAGACAGAGCTATTTCAAATATAGGAGAATGAGGGAAAATGGTGTCTCTATGAATTGTAAAACTCCTTCTGGGGAAAAAATACTGACTTTTGTAGTAGCTATTCCATCATTTGGCATCCCTCTCTACACTGGATGTCTAGATTGATTGATAAAAATGAAAAAGTGCATGCCATGCCCAGGTGGCTCAGTTGGTTGGAGTGTCAACACCAAAAGGTTGCAGGTTTGATCTCCAGTTGGGGCGTGTACAGGAGGTAACTAATCAGTGTTTCTCACATCAATGTTTCTCTCTCTCTCTCTCTCTCTCTCTCTCTCTCTCTCTCTCTCTCTCTCTCTCTCCCTCTCTAAAAATCAATAAACATTCTCAGGTGAGGATAAAAAAACATTAAAAAATGAAAATAAGAGTGACATTGGGTGATCTTAATTTGTTCTTCATGCCAAACAGGAATGTCTGTCTGTCCATCTCTCTCTCTCTCTCTCTCTCTCTCTCTTTCTCATCCTCTCACCCACATACACACCAATATGACAAACATTTAGCAGATTTAGATTTTTTTGTGTGTTCAACAAATAATAAAATCCCCTGTTGACAGTTCACACTCTTGGGAAAGTAAAGAGTGATAACTAAGTAAAAACATAATTGTTCACTTCATAGATATTCTTCAGTTTCTATGAGAAGAATGTGGATTATGAAACGTTTAAAGCACTCAATGATGCATGCCTTGTCTATGATGGCCGACTTGTGATTGATACAAGCTTCCACACCAATGACATAGCCATCAGAGCTGCTGGCTCCCTCACCAAATTCTCCAATAGATATTATTCAAATGAGTGGACTCACAGCAGCTTCAGTTCCAAAGAAGTTGGCTTCCAGCTGGCAGCAGCTATGCTCAATCTCTTTGATCCAACCCTCGAACCTGTGACAGAACCGCCAGCTGATCTCGACCAACTCATCCCCATGTACAAGGGAGCAAAGATCCAAGGTGTGTAGTAGGCCACCTTCTTCCCCCTGATGAAGCCAGCAGTTGGATCTGGATCAGTGCTCAGGGCAGCCCTCCATCCTTCTCTTAGGCTTGGTGAGGAGCTCCTCTGTCTCTTAGTGGGTTTGCAGAGACAGGTGAGGGCTCTCTCTAATTTTTTAAGTATTTATTATGGACCTGACATTATTATTAATATGGTCTTTTGTTTTTGAGCATTTATTATGGACTATGTAATAACTGTGGTCCCATTTTACATATAAATTAAAAAACTGGAGTATGATCAGTAACTTGCTCAGAGGTTACTCACAGCTGGTCACAGTGGTGTGATGCTTTGACATCTCACTAAACTGTCATTCTCACTCTAAGTTCAGAGATAAACAGACCCTTCCAAGCATCCCAGGCTTTAGCCTGCTATCTGGATGGATAAGCCAAACCATTTGCAGCTGTTGACAGTCCACATTCATCTGCTGAGCCTTGTTAATCTCTGAGGAGATCATTATATGAGTAACATGGGATTTCTTTATGTTTAGGAGTTGAGAGATACCTTTGAAAATACTGTCTTTGAATGTGGTAGACCTTCTACCAAAAAAAAATGCATATATTTACAAAACTTTGTTCATTTCCAGAAGGTTGAAGGTCTACTACCCAAAGCTATCCATAGACCCCTTAAGGTGTCCACAGACCCCCCTAAGACAGTAACTAGAACATCAAACTAGATGAGACAAAAACCCTACATCCCAGACCTCATTTTTTTCTACCTATCTACATGGCTTCAAGGAGTCCTGTTCTGCTTCTCATTCTCAATGAGACCTTCAGAAAGGTGGAGGCTGTGGGGGAAAAGGAAGTGATGGGGTGGGTGCCAGAGACCAGAGTTAGGTGAGGCTCATACTTCTGGTACAAACTAGAAATATTAAGAATTTGAAAACAGTATGGAGTTACCCTGAAAAATTTGAAACAGAACTGCCTTTTAACCCAGCAATCCCACTTCTGGGAGTATACCCTAAGAATCCTGAAATAGCAATCAGAAAAAATATATGCATCCCTGTATTCATAGCAGAATTATTTACAATAGCCAAGATCTGAAAACAGCCCAAGTGCCCATCAGTGGATTAGTGGATAAAAAAGCTGTTGCACATTTACACATGGAATACTATGTGGCCATAAAGAAATAAGGAATTCTTACCCTTTGAGACAGCATGGATGGACCTGGAGATTATTATGCTAAGTGAAATAAGCTAGGCAGAGAAAGACATAGCATATGATCTCACTTATATGTGGAATCTAATGAACAAAGTAAACTGATGAACCAAATAGAATAAGAGGTGTGCATGGATACATGGAACAGACTAACAGATCTCAGAGGGGAGAGGACTGAGAGTGGGCTGCTAGATAAAAGAAAGTGAAGAGATTAGCCAAAGAACAGATATGTGTAACCTGTGGACACAGACAATAGTGAGGGAAGGCCAGGGGAGAAGGGGTGGGGGCTGTGTGGAGGTGGGCAAAGAGGGGTGGGGGGTGGAGTGGGGAACATCTGTAATAGCATCCACAATAAAAAAAAAAGAATGTGATAATGATAGTTTCCTAAAACAGTGGACAAGAAATTTATTGATTTTCTTTATAAAATTCACTTTTTAAATATTTTGTTTAAATATGAGAGGGGCGATGAGGGATGGAAAAACCATTGCAACAGTTAAAGATTCTAAATATCTGCTTGTGGCTTTGACAGGTATAAGGCAGAGTAACAGGAGTTATGAGAAATTGCAGGATACACAGGATCAGTTTGGCACGTCTTGGAGCACTGTTAGCTACATTATGGGGTGTAATGGTACATTCATATTGATTTTGTTAGGTAAAGCCCAACCATCCCAGGGAGTTCCTTTTTTATAGCAGTGCTTTAGTGGGAAAGTTTGAGTAGCATACACCTTTATAGGCATCTCCATTTGTCTTGTTCTACAAATATAAGCTCACCAACCTTCTTAACATGTTACCCCCTTTATTAACAACTAAATTAAAATGTGGGAAACTTGCCATTTCCTCTAGGAGGCATTCTTCCTGGGTCTTACCATTATCTACATATTGCCAAGCCTGCCATTCTAACTCCCTTGGAAGTACAAATGGCCCAGCCTGATTTTGTAAGTATTATTCTTGAATTTCACTTTACTTTCTAATATGACACTTTATTTATAGGAGGTGAATTCTTTATTTAGATCTTTAGTGTAATGTATTGGTTTATGCATCGAAAAGCCACTGCAGTAGCCAGCTCCTAAGATGGCCTTCAGTGACTCCTGCCTCTTGGTATTCATGCCCCTTTGTGGTCCCCTCACAGTGAATAGGGCTGGTCTGGGTAGCTAACAGGATATTGTGGAAATGACAGTTTTAGTCTTCCAAGGCTAGGTTATGGAAGTATTACAGCTTCCTACTTGCACCCTCCTGGATGACTTACTGCCCTGATTGTAAGGTCTGGTAGGCAACCTGTAGTAGGAGTCTATGTGATAAGGATTTAAGGATTCCTGCACTGCAGTCATTAGGCAGCTGCCTTGGGCCCCACTCAAGCCTTTAGATGATGCAGCCCCTGCCACTATCTTGACTACACATTGATGAGAGGCCATGAGCCAGAACACCCCAGCTAAGCTACTCCCAATTTTTTACTATCAAAGACCAAGGTAATAAGAGTTTATGGTTGTTTTGAGTCACTAATTGTTTTTTAATAATTTTTAAAAGGGAAGTTTTAGGTTCAAAGCAAAATTGAGAGGAAGGTACAGAGATTTTCTGTTTATCCCTGCCCCCATTCATGCGAACTATCTTCATTATCAACATCCCCAAACAGAGTGACATTTGTTGAGACTAATGAACTTAAACTGACACATCATTATCAGCCAAAGTCTGCAGTTTACATTAGGGTTCACTCTTAGTGTTGTACATTCTAGAGGTCTGGACAAATGTATAATCACATGTGTCCATCATGATAGTATCATACAGAGTAGTTTCACTGCCCTAAGAATCCTCTGTGCTCCACTTATTCATCCCTCTCTCCCACTTAACTCCTGGCACCCACTAATCTTACATTCTCCATAGTTTTGCCTTGTCCAAAATGTCATATTATTGGAATCATATAGTATGTAGCCTTTTCAAGTTGGCTTTTTTCACTTTGTAATATGCATTTGAGCTACTGGCAAATTACAAATGAGAGCTCTTTTCCTTTAGTATTCCATTGTCTGAATGTATCACAGTTTAACTTCTCCATTCACCTATTGAAGAACATTAAGCCACTAAGTGATACATCAATAGATAACTAAAATAACCGCCTTTGTGGCAACATAGTAAGGAAATTGCATAGGATCTGGAATGTGTGTGTAGACCTTGTTGTTCTCCTGACCTCCCTGAATCACACCAGAAGGATCATCCAAAAGGCACAGAAGTGTGATAGGGGGATGTCATTGGGCTCAAGGTAACCAGAAAGAGCACATGTGCTTGGTCATTTGGCAAGCTCCTCAAATAAGATTCTTTAATAAAAAGCCCCAAAGTGGTATTTGTTGTCAACTGGGGGTTTCCTTTCTGATGTGTCATGTCTACTTTTTTGTCAGTGAGGCAGAAACTAGAAGTTGACAACTTAACCTCCATTCCCATTTTCTTATCCTTAGTATTTTTGGTGTCAATGATATGACCAACCTAAACACATTTCCCAAATTTCCTCAAGACTAGGGCCATCCATATGGCAGGTTCTGATCAATGAGATGTTAGTGGAAGCTGTTGGAAAATTCCTCAAAAGGCAGGTGGGCTTACATTATACAGACTATTGTCCTCTCACCCTTCTGCCTTCAGGAAATTAGAATCCCAGCCCTTCCATTTAATTTTCATGGACTTCGGACAAGTTATTCAACTTCTCTGCATGTCTGTGATTATTAGGGATCATATATAGAGTCACATTGCCTTATGGGAGCAAAATAGGTGACCAGTCAATGGTGGATGTTGTTAATCATAGTTCCAGATAAATAATGAAATCTGTTTCTTTCATGGAAAGGGAAAATGCTCTGTGTTTAAAACTTATTTCCCTTGGGCCTCTCCCAAATTCTTTTGGGTGTACTTTGTATATGTGGTCTGATGAAAAATTTTCTTACAAATAAAGGATCATAGTGAATGATGTTCCAGTTTTTATTGCTATGTAACAAAACTTTGCATCATGAAGCAGCCATTTGATTCTGCTCAGATTCCTTGGGTCAAGAATTCAGACAGAGCACAGTGGGAAGGGCTTGCCACTCTTCCACAATGTCTGAAGCTTCAGCTCAGAAGACTGGAAGATTAGGGGTTATACAATGGTAGATCCTCTGAGGGATTACTCACCTGGGCTGGGATGATTCAAACACAGGAGTGCTGACTGGAGTATGACACCTGGACTGTCCATGTGACCTGGGCTTCTGCATAGCATGGCAGCCTAAGTACTCAGATATCTCGTGTGACAGCTCAGGGCTCTGAGTACAAGTGTCCCCACTAGCAAGTTGGTAGCTGCATCACTGTTCATGACCCAGCCTTGAAAGTCACACAGTATATTTCCCTCACATCCTCAGTTGTTGAAGTCACAGTCCACCAGAACTTAAGGAGAGAGGACATAGAGTTCATCTCTCAATGGGAAGTGTGTCAAGGTCATATTATAGAAGAGTATGTGGGATAGGGGATATTGTTGTGGCCATCTTTGGAGAATACAATCTGCCACTGATAAGATGGGGCATTAGATGAACAGCATGAAGCCCAGATGACGTGTTCAGAGGCTGAGCACTTTGTTCATCATAGATAAATATCTGGAGCCAAATATGTTCAAGAGCTAGAAAATATTGGACTTCGTTTCAGACAAAACCAGATTCTTCAAGGACACTATGATTTCCTTCATGCAGTGTAATTTATTTATGAACCACTGGCTGCCTCTGAATAAAGTCAGAGGAGGAGCCACGGGGATTTTTATATAATGAGAATTTTAATAAGAATGCAACTTTAATAGAGTCTTTGGCTGGTGCTATGACAGTATTTGAATACGACCCCTGACTTTAATTAACTATTTTGCCAGGTGGGCCTCCTTTTTAACTAGTACAGAAGATCTAAACAGATTTTTTTCTATTTTATTCTCAAATAAATAAATAAATAAATAAATAAATATTCCATGACAATCTTTTGGAGTTGGAATTAATTTTGTAAAGTAAAATTGTTGCCAGAATGGTCAGGCAGTCATCTAAATATAGCCAGTTGATTGAGAACAGAGCCTATTGAACAATATTTTAATGAAGAAACTAAATTACTATTCTTACAATAAATGTGGTACACATTAGTCTTATCAGACTTTTATAGCACTCATGAATTAAAATATTTATGTAAGAAGTTACTTTAGTAATTCATGAGCTTCCTGAGAGGTAACCTGACAAAAGGAAGAAAGGGGCCTCCAATTCATCTTCAAAATAAACTAATTTACAGATTCCAGTCCACATGCTTTGTTGGCTTATACACCACAGAGTAAAGAAATTTGTCACAACAAGTTCTGCTTTGGATACCATTAAATTTAAAATTGTGTATTCATCATAAGAGCTGGGAACTTAATTTCTTGCACACCAAGTCTGATTAATCCTGTGTTTTCCATTTGGCATGAATTCCAGAGCCATTTTCCAAGCTTCATCACAATCATAAAGGAACTTGAAAGGGTAATTGTATCCAAGGAGAAAGAATCAAAAAGAAACACACCAGAACCAGTTACTCCATTACAATCTTAAATTCAAAATCCAAATTTCCTAACAATCCCACAGAATTGGAAAGTGTACGAAATCATCATTATAATCCCTAGAATCGTTCATGGGATGGCAGGGCTATAAGCTGCCTTGTCATTGGTGGAGTAATTTTCTGTGAGGAGGGGCAGAAATGTTCTGGACTTCACTGGATTTTCCCAGTCTGTCAGCAACTGTATAGGAATGACCTAAGAAATTTAGATAGTCTGCCCAGCCCTACAAGGGTAATCCATGTCTGAGAAACCCATCTGTAGGTAAATTGTCTTTAATGTCGATGCAAAATATTTTGAAGTGTTCCAAATTCCCAGAGTGCTCCCCTCCCCAGTTATGTTAACAGAGTGCCAAATCTCAGTAAGTGGACACAATTTCTTCTTTTGTTAATATTAGCTATTATAGCACAAGTCGTTTCTGTCTTTATAGTCTGGCTACTTTTTTCATTCTTTAAACCCTTATAGCTATGATGGGCTAAAAAATAGAGGCAACCCAAAAATTATAATTCAATTTTAAATTAAAAAATAAGACCAAAAAAAAAACCTCCCAAACAAACACATCAAGGTAAGAAATCATTGAAAACAATGCTGACAACGTGGCCCTTTTGAAACAAGCTGACATCAAAGAGCCCATATGCTCAGAATCCTTGCTGTCAGCCAGCAGCCTACAAGGGCTTGTAATGGTGGCCTGAGTCTTGAGGTGCTCATCTTTAGCCAAACCATCCCCGCTAAACATAGGGTCTTTGTGAGCAGAAGGTGGAGTATTTAGTGAAATACTGCCAAGTCAAAATTTTGTCAGCCACATGGACAGATCTCAAGGTGTGCACCTTTGATGCCTGGGTTCCCTTTCTTAATCATTCAGAATAAAGGAATTTTAAAGAGGAGGAGGATGAAGGGACAAGATCTTGTGTAATGGCTGAGTCTGTTCTCCAGTGAACCCTGAAGAAACCTGGTGCTAAAACTAGGGCAGAGCTGTTGGCAGGACCCTCTGTCCTGGACCCCCAGCCACCCTACCACCAAGGTGAGGGAGTGGCTCCTCCTCAGACACTCATTCAACTTTTCCACCAAGGCATCCCTACTGCAAAGGAGCTTTCCAGCCTAAAGGTGAGAAGGTGGATCAGGGAGTAAGCCTAAAGCTGCTGGTGCCAAACTCAAATGGTCTTTAAAGTCTTGTATTTAGTGTTAAAAAGGTACATGAAGAACACATTCTTCACTGTCCTCTGTGTATGTGTGTTTAATTCAGAAATAGTGTTTGCTATGATGGGCCACTAAGTAAAGTTGATGCCAGGACTATTCTCTTATGCCAAGCACCCCAGTCCAATGTGTTTATTGCTTAGTCTGAAAAGTCAAGAATTCTTGACTCACTCCCTTCCTTCCTTTTTCTTCTGCTTTCTGTGTCACTTTTCTTTCAATTTTTTTCACCAAAAGTCTAGTTCCTTGCCCCAGCACAGCCAGAGTATTTAAAAATAACTTATCATTGTAGAAGTGGTAGTCATTGTTTAAAAATTGGAAATGATATAGTTGTTCATAATATTTTCTTACAATTCTTTGTGCTTCTTTGGTGTTAGGTGTTACTTACTCTCTTTCATTTCTGATTTTATTTATTTGGGTTTTGTCCCTGTTTTTCTTGATGAGTCTGATTAAAGGCATGTCAATCTGGTTTTCTTTTCAAAGAATCAGCTGGATTCATTGATCTTTTGTACAGTTTTTTAAGACTATTTCTTTTATTGCTGCTCTGATCTTTTTTTATTTCCTTCCTTCTACTCACTGGGCTTTGTTTGTTGTACTTTTTCAAGTTCCTTTAAATGGGAAGTTAGATGTTTATTTGAGCTTTTTCTCTTTTTTTCTTTTTTTTGAGATAGGCCTGTAATGGTATGAATTTTCCCCCTTAGGATCGCTTTCACAGTGTCCCACAGATTTTGGATGCTTGTGTTCTCATTTTCATTTGTTTCAAGGTATCTTTTGACTTCTTCCTTCATCTTGTTGTTGACCTATTCGTTGTTTTTTTTTTTTTTTGGCAATCTAGGAATTTTATTTGAGAAAATTTTCTGTTTTTATACAGAGTTAGATGCAACATTCCAAAAAGCAAAACATATTATAAAATTCTCGTTTGCCCTTTTTTTAATTTTTTAATGTATTTTATTGATTATGCTATTAGTTTTCCCATTACCCCCCTTCATTCCCCTCCACCCTGAACACCCCCTCCCATCCACATTCCCCCCTTTAGTTCATGTCCATGTGTCATAAGTTCTTTAGCTTCTACATTTCCCATACTATTCTTGCCTTCCCCCTATTTTCTATCTACCTTCATTGCTACTTATTCTTCATACCTGTCCCCCCTCTCTCCTCCTCCCATTCCCCTGTTGCTAACCCTC
>CM052547.1:56423815-56486053 GCA_028533065.1 Trachops cirrhosus | reverse complement strand
TTTGCCTGATTGGGGAAGTTCTCCTTTATTATTTGTTCAAATAAGTTTTCCACATGTTGCTCTTCCTCTTCTCCTTCTGGTACCCCTATAATTTGGATGTTGGAACGTTTCAAGATGTCCTGGAGGTTCCTAAGCCTCTCCTCATTTTTTTGAATTCTTATTTCTTCATTCTTTTCTGGTTGTATATTTTTTCTTCCTTCTGGTCCACTCCATTGATGTGAGACCCATCTTGCATTCCATCACTTTTGGTTCCCTGTGCATTTTTCTTCATTTCACTTATTGTAGCCTGTATTTTTTTCATCTAATTTGCAACCAAAATCAACCAGTTCTGTGAGAATCCTGATCACCAGTGCTTTGAACTGTGCATCTGATAGGTTGGCTATCTGTTGGTCGCTTAAAAGGATGGGTTCTGGGGCTTTCAATTCTTCTCCTGTTTGGGCCATCTCTTTGCTGGTTTTTTTTTTTTTTTTTTTTTTTGGTCTTGTTGAGCACCTGTAGTGAGGGGCGGGGCCTTAGGTGTTCACCAGGGCGGGGCACTACAGTTGCTGGGTTGTGACACTGTATGTGGGGGTGTGTTTGGAGAAGGAACAATGGCGCTTGCTCCGCTCGCTGTAGGACCCCATACCCCTCCACCGCTTTCTGCGAGTCAACTGGGCCCCTCTGGTGCCAATTCCCATGTGGGTCAGCCTGTGCACCCCGCCAGACCTTCCTTTTCAGTCAGTGCCCCAAAGCTCTATTTCCCAGCGCTGGGACCCTGAATTGGGTGCAGTGCCTTGCTTCACAATGGCTGCCTTGCTGGGTCTGCTGGTCGCCAACCCCCGGCCGGGGCCCCGCCAGCCACCACAGCTTGTGTGCCCAGGGTCTGCCTGCTGCAGTCCTGCACTCCTCCCAGGTTGCTTTGCTCTCGCTCAGCCTCCTTTGCCCGGCCAACTCTGCCCCTCCTACCAGTCTGGATGAACTTGTCTAATTTTAATTCCATGGGTGTCCGACTTCCATACACTTCAATTTTCTGTCAGTTCTGGTTGTTATTTTTTTCTGTATTGTCGTTGTCCCTATCTTGGTTGTGCAAGGAGGCACAGTGCTTCTACCTATGCCTCCATCTTGGCCAGAAGTTCCTATTCATTGTTTAATAATCTGTTATTTAGCTTCCATGTCTTTGCATGTTTTTCAGGGTTTTTGAGATTGATTTCTAGTTTCATATCATTGTGGTCAGAAAAGTTGCTGGATATGATTTCACTTTTCTTAAATTTATTGAGACTTGTTTTGTGTCCTAACATGTGGTCTATCCTAGAAACGTTTCATGTGCATTTGAAAAGTATGTATATTCTGCTGCTGTGGGGTGAAATGCTCCAAAGATTAAATTCATTTGATCTAGTGTGTCATTTAAGGCCACTGTCTACTTGTGGATTTTGTGTCTGGAGATCTATACATTGAAGCCAATGGGGTGTTGAAATCCCCTTCTATGACTGTATTTCTGTCAATCTCTCCTTTAATGTCCATCAAGATTTTCTTTACATATTTCGGTGCTCCTATGTTGGGCAATAAATGTTTACAAGGTTTATATCTTCTTGTTGGTCTGTTATCATTATGGACTATCCTTTGTCTCTTACTATAGCCTTGGTTTTAAAGTCTATTGTGTTGGATATGAGTAATGCTACCCCAGCTTTTTTTTCCCTTTCCATCTGCACGAAGTATCTTTTTTTCATTCCTTTACTTTTAGTCTGTCTGTATCTTTTGATCTAACATTGGTCTGTTGGAGGCAGCATATATACAGGTCTTGTTTTTTTTTATCCATTCAGCTACCCTGTGTCTTTTGGTTAGAGCATGTAAGCCATTTACATTTAAGCTAATTATTGATAGATACATATTTAGTGCCAATTTATTATAAGACTATTTTCTTCTGTTTTTTTTTCCTCTTTTTTCTTTTTCTTCTTCTTCTTAAAGAAAGCTCTTAACATTTGTTGCAATACTGGTTTGGTGTTAACAAATTCCTTTAGCTTTTTCCTGTCTGGGAAGCTCCTTATTTCTCAGTCAATTTTAAATGATAACATTGCTGGGTAAAGTAGTGTTGGTTGTAGGTCTTTGCTTTTTATCACCTTGAATATTTCACGCCACTCTGTTCTGTCCTGAAATGTTTCTGCTGAGTAAGCAGATAACAGTTTTTTTGGTGCTCCTCCATAGATAACTACCTGCTTTCCTCTGGTGGCTTTGAGGATTCTCTCTTTGTCTTTAAGCTTTGATTTAAAATTAAATTAAGCCTTTAATTTTAATTATGATGTGTATCAGTGTAAGCCTCTTTGGGTCCAATTTGTTTGGGACTCTATGAGCTTCCTGAACTTGTGTGTCTTCTTCCTTCACCAGATTAGGGAAGTTTTCGGTCATTATTTCTTCAAGTACATTCTCCATCCCTTACTTGCTCTCTTCTTCTGATATTCCCATGTTGCAGATGTTATTATGCTTCATGTTGTCCAAAATGTTTCTAAGTGCTCCTCATTTTTAAAAATTATTTTTTTCTTTTTGCTACACTACCTGGGTGTTTTTTCTACCTTGTCTTCCAAATCACTGATTCGATCTTCTGCTTCATCTAACCTACTGTTTATTCCTTCCAGTGTATTCCACCAAGAAACTACTAGAACTGATAAATGAATTCAGCAAAGTGGCAGGATACAAAATTAATATCAAGAAATCAGTTGCATTTTTATATGCCAATAACAAACTAACAGAAAGGGGAATTAAGAAAATAATCCATTCACAATTGCTACAAAAAGAAAAAAATACCTAAGAATAAAACTAGTCAAGAATGTGAAAGACCTATACCTAGAGAATTATACAACACTAAAGAAAGAAATTGAAGAAGATACAAATAAGTGGAAGTACATACCATGTTCATGAATAGGAAAAATTAATATCATTAAAATGTCCATTCTACCCAAAGCAATCTATAGATTCAGTGCAATTACTATACTACCAAAACTCCAATGATGTATTTCACAGAACTAGAACAAATATTTCAAGCATTTATATGGAACCACAAAAGGCCCTGCATAGCAACAGCAATCCTGAGAAAGAAGAAAAAATTGGAGGAATTATTCTATCTAATATGAACCTATACTATTCATAGTAATCAAAACAGCAGAATAGAGAGCCCAGAAATAAGCTCACACCTTTATAGTCAAATAATATTTGACAGAGGAAGCAAGCACATAAAATGGGTTGAAGACAGTCTATTCAATAAGTGGTGCTGGGAAAATCGGACATATATATATGTGGAAAAATGAAACTAGACCACCTTCTTATATCACACACAAGAATAAATTCAAAATGGATCAAAGATTTAAATGTTATACCTGAAACCATAAAAGTCATAGAAGGAAAACATAGGAAGCAAAATCTTGGACATTGCTTATAGCAATATTTTATCCAGGCAAGGGAAACAAGAGAAAAGATCAACAAATTGGACTACATCAAACTAAAAAAGGGTTTGCATGGCAAAGGAAATCATCAACAAAATAAAAAGACAAGCCACAGAATGGGAGAAATTATTCACCAATACTTCTGACAAGGGGTTAATATCCAAAATTTATGAAGAACTTATGAAACAACACCAAAAAAACCCCAAACATACCAATTAAAAAATGGGCAAAGGACCTGAATAGACACTTCTCCAAGGAGGACATACAGATGGCCAACAGACATGTAAAAAGATGCTCAATGTCAGTAAGCGTTAGAGAAATGCAAATTAAAACCACAATGAGATATCATCTCACACCTGTCAGAATAGCTATCATCAATAAATCAACAAACAACAAGTGCTCTTGAGGATGTGGAGATTGGGGAACCGTTTTGCACTGTTGGTGGGAATGCGGATTGGTACAGCCAATGTGGAAAGCAGTATGGAGATACCTCAAGAAACTAAAAATGGATCTGCCTTTTCACCCAGCAATCCTACTTCTGGGAATATATCCAAAGAAACCTAAAACACTAATTCAAAAGAACATAAGCACCACTATATTTATTGCAGCGGTACTTAGAATCACCAAGATACAGAAGCAGCCCAAGTGTCCATCAGTAAATGAGTAGATAAAACAACTCTGGGACATTTGCACAATGGAATACTACTTGGACATAAGAAAGATGAAATTTTTACCTTTTGTGATGGTATGAATCGACCTGGAGAACATTATGCTAAGTGAAATAAACCAGTCAGAGAAAGACAAATACCATATGATTTCACTCATCTGTGGCATCTAAAGAACAAACTGAACTAACAAGGAAAATGGAGATAGACTCATAGATGGAGAGCAGGCTGACAGCTGGGGTGGGGGGAGCAAAAAGTTAAAAAGGACTCATGGATATGGACAACAATATGGTAATTGCTGGGGGGAGGAGATTATAGGGGACTAAATGGTATTGGGAAAAATACAATAAAGATTAAATAAACTAAAAAAGTTAGCAATGATAGGTAGTCAAAAGAACACAGAAAGAAACAATGAAAATGACACAATCTCCCAACCACAGAATAACATTTATTAAAATGTTGACAAAAAAGGAATGATCTGTATATTTTAAAACTATTTTATAGTATAAAATGTACTATGATCATATTTCTCTGTTATTAAATATAGTTTACCAATAAATTCTAATATATGTGTTGTACCCTGTCATTAGGATACCATTGTTTTGTTAGGTAATGCCTTACTAAATTCTTTTTCTGAATCCTTGGTATGAGGTAGATTTTCTCTCTGCATCCATTCATCTTTATGAATGATGGGCCAGTTGCAATCCCCAACCACTTTCCTAAGCTGTATTTGTTCTCTCTCTCACCCCAAACACACAATTTCTCACACATAGTTGGGAATGGCCCAGGATTTACCTGATACCACTCCTGTATACTTCACTTTGTGCCTTTATAATTACCTGACTCCTTCTCAGGGTTTCTGCCATATGATATCCAAACACCCACCAGTTGCTTCCATTAACTGGACTTTATTAAAAGTCCAGTTAAACTGTGTGTTCTTATTTAGAAAAAATCCCCAGGGGATGTTCAGGACTCAGTAAATGTTTGGAATCAGTGTAGTCCAACTTGCCTTGGATTTATAAATGCCACATTCGAGTTCAGAGCAAAAGCTTAAATCTATATGCACTCAGGAAAGATTTATTGAGCGTTACCATGGTCTAAGCTCAGAGTCTAGGGATAAATTAAAGGTTCAACTACGACCAACAAAACCTATTTGTCTGCTATAGGTTCCCAGTTTGGTTTCCTGAGCCCATGGGGAGTGTGTCTCTGGTAAGCTGGTGGTAGCCATTAGGGGTTGAAATAGAAAAAGTGGTGATGTGACATGGGATAGAGTGGCATCTTTCCTTGTCATCTGGGCTTATATGGTAGTTTTAGCCAGTTTCTAGGGGACACAAAGTTTTGACAATTTACAGACTAAAAACCAGCCTGCAGGTCCTGGCTAGGTAGCTCTGTTGGTTAGAGTATTGTCCCAATATGCCAAGGTTGCAGGCTTGATCTCTGGTCAGGGCATATACAAGGAAGCAACCAATGAATACATAAATAAGTGGAACAACAAATTGACATTTCTCTCACTTTCTCTCTCTCTCTCAAAACCAATACAAATAAAAAATAAATGGAAATATATATTTGGAAATATATATATATTTGTCTGTGGAATGTATATGTGTATTTCCCATAAACTTCAACTTTCTTCCTGGAAACAGATCTTACCAAACAGCTAAACCTCCCTAAACCTAGCTGCCAGAGAGTCACCTTTTACTTGTTTCCTTTATTTAAGTAAACTTTAAAAAAAAACTGAGATTCTTTCTATCATTCTTGACTGGGAGGTTTTTCTCAAAATAGTGCTGAGAAAAACTAAGAAAATTAAGAATCTTAGTACACCTCACAGAGCAGAGTAAACCCAGTCCCACATATTAGCTGTGTGAGGTATTGAGAAATATAGAATTGGCTATAACCTAGCAACTAACTTAAAAACATGGAACAATGCAATAACAGTTTAAAATATCTTGAGAAAAAATTAGTCATTAAATCCAAGTATGTGGTTTTGGACATAGCTATTTTCTGTTGAGTTTAGACCATGTCTGTTATAGCTGTTTACAACAAGCGATAAGATATAACTCGTCTGTTATATTTGGAAAGTGAATTTCTATGATAAAGTTCCCAATGTTCAGTAATGTTTCTAATGTTGTTTTTTGATCCATTCCCCTCCAGGGTTCAGAAGTAGTAACAGGTAATCCAAAAAATGGGAATTACTTCCGAATACATGTTAACAAGTATAAAATGGTGGAAACCATCACGTGCCTTTCTAAGGAGGCTTTCCCTATCTCCAACTACATTTGCTTGTTTGGCCAGCACGAGCAAGTCCTCAACAACCTGTGTGCTCGGTATGAGGACAACATGATCACAGATCTCTACAGGTAAATTGGACCAAGTATTTTACTAAGGAAAAATACATAGTGTCTTATGAATAAAGGGTGTGTTTTCTGATGCACCAGATAACAAAACAGGAATCCATGGGAGAAGCTAGAGCGGCAGAGATTTTGTTCTACTATAATAAAGAATATCTGACCATTAGCATCAACCAGAGGGTGGAGAGTCATGTGGGGAAATGCATGGACTCCAGATGTGCCTGCACATGGCTCCCATGGTCATGCACAGGCCCTAATCCCAGGTGCAGCAGTGCCAGCCTCCATACCATGTGTGGGCCTGGATGAGATGGTTTTTGAGTTCCTTGACAGGGGGCTGTTGAGAGCAGTGGTCAGAAAAAAATATATCAATTCATTTTGCCCTCTTTGAGTCAGAAGTTTAGGAGGTAGTTAGGGAACAGGACACAGAAGCACTTGGTCCTTGTGGGAACTCCACAATCAGACAGGCTGTTCATGACCCCAGCCTTCTTCCACATGGCTTGTGCTCAAACAGGGAAGGGCAGTCATCTGTCCAAGATGTTAAGGGGACTCTGCACTGGCAGGTTGGTTTGACTGGGTGATACAGATCTTAGGCTTTCAACTCTAAAACACTGTTTTATCCTATAACTCTAGGAAGGCTAGAATTTTAGAGTAGAAAACTACTTCTAGATATAATCTGCTGCTTAGAAAAGTTAGGAGAATTTTCAGAGCTGGTACCAGGTATAGATGCAGGATGTAAGTTCTAAAATTCTAGGGTACTTAATATCCATTGGGGTGACTTCCAGGATCAGAATCAATCTTTCTTCCTTCTTAATTTTTTATATTACAGAATGCATTATATAAACAAAAAAGTATGTAAAACATGTATGTATATTTTAAGGGATAATATTACTAAAAATTGATCTGCCTAGCAACTACCTTAAGAAACAATTCCTTACTTTAGGACATTAGAAGCCCCTCTCTGATTCCACATCCCCTACCCTGTCTCCTCAGAAGTAACCACTATCCTGTAGTGTGGGTTAATCATTCTCTTTCTTTCCTGTAAAGCAGGGATCAGCAAACTTTATCTATAATGGACCAGATAGTAAACATTTTCTGTTTTGCAGGCCATATGACTTCGGTCACAAGTACTCAAACCTGTCATTGTAGTATGAAAGCAGCCATAGGCAATATTCAACATTATCAAAACAGGAGCCAGGCCAACACTTGTTTTGGAAATGTGCCACATATATATTCCTAAAAATATATATCAATTTATTTTGCCATCTTTGAATTGATTCTGTGGCTTACTTGAGAAAGTCAACAGTGTTTATCACTATGTTTGTAATGCCCATCATGGCAATGTTTGCAGCTGTAATTTATTTTCCCTGCTGTATAGCATTCCCTTATATAACTGTGTCACAGTTCAACCATATATTTTCCTGTTCATTGATAGTTAAATTGTCCCCAGTTTGATGCCATTACAAACACTGTTATGGGCACTGTGGACATACCTCATCTGCAAGAGTTTCTCTCAGGTGTTCCAGGTGATGCTGAAATGTTCTCCAAAGTAGCTGTATCTATAAACCCAGCAGGGCACAAGAGCACCTCCACAGACCTGGCAAGCCTTGGTACAGGTAGACTTTAAAATTTGGCTGTTCTGGTTGTTTGAAAAGGTGTCTTCCTATAGTTTTAATTTTCCCTTTTCTGATTAATGATGCAGTTTATTACCTTTTCGTTTGTTCATGGATCATTTGTGGTAGTTCCTATGAAATACCTGTTTATGACCTTTGTCCATGTTTCATCTGGGTTGTTGTCTTCTTGCTAATTCACAGGGGTTATTCACATATTCTGGATGCAAACTTGTGTTGGTTATGTATGCTTAATATATCTTCTCCCATTTTGAGTCTTGTCTTTTCACTTACCTTATGGTGTCAATTAAAAGGTATTCTTAACTTTAATGTCAACTGTTTGTCTTCTTTGGGGTGTTCTAGATACTTTTGTCCCTTTGCTTTTCTAATAGGTTTAAGTAAATTTGTCAAGCTCTGTGAAAGGAAATGTATTTGATAGGAAATGCACTAAATCTTAGATTAATTGGGTAAGAATTGACATCTTTGTTATTAAGTCCAACATCGTAGTATAATATAGGTCTGGATTTATTTAGGTTTCCTTAAAATCTTTAAATAAAGTTTTATCATTTTCTCCATAGATGGCTTGCATAATTTTTGTTTAATATAATCCAAAGTGTTTTATATTTGTATTGTTGTAAATATCATTTCTTGTTGCTGTTGTATAGAAATGCACTAACTTTTTGTATGGTTTTATATTCTGCAAATTTTCTAAACTTTCATTCATAAATAATATACCTGTAGATTCTTTTAAATTTTCTACACAGAAAAATTATAGCATCTGCAAATAATAACAGTTTTTTTTCTTATTTTCTAATCCTTGTACCTTTTATCTATTTTTTTTCTTACTACATTGGCTAGTTTTTACAGTAAAAGGTAAAACAGAAGTAGTGAGGTATGGCACCCTTGCCCCATTCTTAATTTTAAAGGGAATTTGTTCTTCATTAAAGGTATGATATTTGCCATACATATTTTATCAAATTCCTTAAGTATATGCTTTATCTCCTCAGATCTTTGGAGATTTAACTGCATTATTTATCTAAAATAAAGAAAAAATATTTAGAAAATAAATTCATTTATTCCTAAGCTAGTGTACAGGATTTTATTTATAGTTGCTTATCCAAAATGTTTAAGTTAGAGGAGAATCAGTTGTTTGTTAAAGAGTAATTTTACTTGGTGGGGAGGAAAATGCTAAGCATTTTCTCTAACAAGAGAATGTTTTCAGCCGGCCAAGATGGAGGTGTAGGTAGAAACCCTTCACTTCCTGGCACAATCAAGAGGAGGATAACGACCAATCTAAAATCAATAAACAACCAGAAGTGCCAGAAAAATCAAACTGCATGGAACTCTGACAACCACAGAATTAAAGAAACAGTCAAATAGAACAACCAGATCATGAAGGTGGGGCTGGCTGCAGCAAGGTAGCTGACTACTTGGGAGGGTCTGGCTTAAGGGGAAGCTGAGACTCAGAGCTGGCTGTGGACTATGGTTCTTGCCTCAGTGGGAGAAACTCCCAGTCTCACATGAGAGATTTCATTGAAAAGTGGGCTAGAGCCGAGCAGGCAAGCTGCACTGTACCCTCTCTGGCCCTTCCCCCACAAGCAGCATGGAGCACAGCAAGGAGGGTTGCCCTGCCCAGGTGAATACCTAGGGTTCTGCCCCCCTACAATCTAACAGGGGTCCAGAACAAAGAAATAGGGCCCAAATGAAAGAACAGAGCAAAACCTCAGAAAGAGAGCTAAGCGATGAGGAGATTGCCAACCTATCTGATGAAGAATTTAAAGCCCTGGTAATCCAAATGCTCACAGAACTGATTGAGTTTGGTCGAAATATGAAAGATACCCAAAAATGAAATAAAGCAAAATATTCAGGAAACCAACAGTGACAGGAAGGAAACCAGGACTCAAATCAATGACCTGGATTGAAAGGAAGAAATAAACATTCAGCCAGAACACAATGAAGAAACAAGAATTCAAGAAAAATGAAGAGAGACTTTTGAACCTCTGGGACAACTTGAAACGTTCCAATATCCAAATTATAGGGGTGCCAGGAGGAGGAGAACAACAGCAAGAAATTGAAAACTTATTTGAACGGATAATGAAGGAAAACTTCCCCAATCTGGCAAAGGAAATAGACTTCCAGGAAGTCCAGGAAGCCCACAGAGTCCCAAAGAAGTTGGACCCAAAGAGGAACACACCAAGGCACATCATCATTAAGTTACCCAAGATTAAAGACAAAGAGAGAATCTTAAAAGAAGCAAGAGGAAAGGAGAGAGTTACCTACAAAGGAGTGCCCATTAGGCTATCAGCTGATCTCTCAAAAGAAACCTTACAGGCAAGATGGGGCTGGAAAGAAGTATTTGAAATCATGAAAGGCAAGGACCTACATCTAAGAATACTTCTATCTAGCAAAGCTATCATTTAGAATGGAAGGGAGAATAAAGTGCTCCACAGATAAGGATAAGTTAAAGGAGTTCATCATCACCAAGCCATTATTATATGAAATGTTAAAGGGACTTATCTAAGAAATTGAAGAAGATCAAAAATATGAACAGTAAAATGACAACAAACTCACAACTATCAACAAATGAACCTAAAGAAATAAAAGAAAGAAAAACAACAAAAACTAAGCAAACAACTAGAACAGGAACAGAGTCAGATAAATGGACATCACATGGAGGGCTTTCAGTGGGGAGGGGGAAGGGAGGAATAGGCGGGGAAAGGTACAGGGAAGAAGAAGGATAATTGGTATGCGTTAAATAGACAGGGAGAGAGAGGGCAAAATGGTAATGGAAACAGAGCTCAAAGAACTTATATGTGCAACCAGTGGACATGAACTGAGGGGGGTTGGGAATGCTGGAGGGTTGGGAGATACAGGGTGGAGGGGGAAAAATTGGGAAAACTGTAATAGCATAATCAATAAAATATACCTTAAAAAAAGAGAGAATGTTTTCATGTTAGATCAAATTCAAAAGTTCTAGCTAGTTTGTTTTCCTGTGAGAAGAATGTGATGTTGAAACAGACAGACTTTGTCAGCTTGGGACACTAGTCAGAGTGCATCTGTGAACTGATGATAGTAATAATTTTAAGTTAATTTGATTTGTTAAGAGTGAATATTTAACATGGCAAAGGGGTGACACTGGAAAATAGCATGTGCCCATTGACATTTTTAAGAAAAAAACAAAAGGATGGGGAGAGGAAAATGATGGCTGATCATCAAAGTGGTCGAGGATCATTTTTAAGTGAGGTGCTAAGGGCTCCACCATGACTGTCAGGCACTTCTAAATGTCTGTATTAAATGTGTATGTGCAGCTGTGGCCACATTCTTTTCAAGTGCCGTGAAATGCTACCAGATCCCAGTGCAGTTCTTGGCCCAGCACTGCCTGCCCTGTCTGTTTTCAGATGAACTGGCAGGGCCCTTTCCAGGCAGGCGGGGTGAACGGTTTAGCTGATTTTGGCTATGATATAATTATGGATTGTTTCCCTGACCTCAACAACACCAGCAACATCTCTTGTTTGAATCCAGGTGAATTTCCATCCACTGTGTCTTGGGACTCCTTTCTGTGTTCTGGGAGGGCTGATTGCTAACCAGGTACTCTATGTTCTGCAAGTCAGGCATGACCCCAAGATCAAGTTCCTTTCCAGTTTCAAAGAAAACCTGTGGATTCTTTCTCTCCACTTCTTGCAATCTAATCTCACCTTATCAAGGGCCAGAAAAGAATGGGCATGGTGATGCTAGGGACAACTGTGGCAGCCATGGGGCAGATGCTGTGACAGTCGAGGCCTCATGAGCTGTGGCTCCTGCTGCCTGCAGGGGCACTTGCTTGGAGCCATTTGGTAACATGTGGTACTGGCCAAGCAGTCAGCCACCATGATACACAGGCAGACAGCTGTCACAGGACAGCAGTGCGCTGAGGGTCTGGGGCCCAGGCTGACTTGGATTCCACCTTATTTTATTCTTTGTTTTCACCTCATAGTGCCAGTATAAACCATTGGCAATAAAGAAAAATTCACCACTTGTGACTGTGTGTGTGCATGCGCACATGAATGTGTGTGTCTATGAGAATCAAAGACAGAGAGAGACAGACAATGGAATAATTAATTCACCACTTGGAAAAAGAATAGAGCTCATTTTGATAATTTGTTCATTTCTGAATCAACCATCATTTAAAGTCACATATGTTACTAAAAATTTTCCCCAGCCATCCCCTTAAGAGTACTTGTTCCCCACAGTGTCCCACATACACACATACCTATCACAAACCTTGTGATCTCCCCACCTGCTAAGTACTTTGACAATGGTTAGAATGAGCAGCACCTTCCACCCTGCTGTTACTACTCCTCCCTTGGGACCCTGAAGACAGAAGGAGCTTCAATGAAGGAGTCACAAAGTTGGAACATGGGTATGCACAGGAGAGGGGAGGCAGAAGCAGTTTCCTAAGAAATCCCTGTCACAAGGCTTTAACAAGGCAATGCCCTGTGCCTTCTCTGCTTTCTTAAGTCCACCTCCTTGTCATTTACTACACTTATCAATGGCCCTGAAAAAAGGCCTTGCCTACTGAATCCCTCTCCACCTTAGCCTTAATTAACAGTCTGTAGCATCCTTTATCTTCATGGCGTGAATTGGTCTTACACTAGTTTCTTTCTGTGAACCCATCAGATACTCATAAACCTTGATTAAATCATCTCTTTTCACATCTTAATGTGCTCAGCTCTCAAAGACTGCCCTCATAGAGCCCTCCTGTGAGCGCTGCCATCCTCCTCCACACTTCCCCAAACACTCGAATGGCCTATTTCTAGTGGGTAAGTGCTGCTGTGCACAATATTCTAAAAGGAATTTGAGTAGGCCCTTTAGAAAGCTGCCATTACCTTTTTGAACTATGAAGCTCCAGAAATGACTCTCTTAGGAAAGCTGCCTTGTGCTATCTCTGCCTTCAGAGCTACAAAGCAGGATGTTGCCAGCCCACAGTGTCTCCTAATTCATTTATTAGACTCCAATTGGAGTCATTTAATCATGACTTAAATGATTTCTGTTCCCCTGTAGTCAGTAGCCTGGTGCTGTTTCCAGTAGAAAATCTCACACTAAAATCTAGGTGCCCATTTTGGCAGACTTATTGAAATATGACTGCCTACTCTAAATTGTCAGTTTTTTTGTGTGCATACCTAAAAGTTATTGAATACTAATTCTCCTAAAATGCAAATTTCCCTTTTGGCCACTTAACAAGTCATAGACCTGCCTTTCTGTAGACTCATTAAGGTGTTCCTTGCTTGTGTGTTTCATTTCATATAATGCCAGTTCTGTTTGATAGCCTTATAATGAATCTTTTTTCAAGCCCTGGCTGGTGTGGCTCAGTAGATTGAGCCCCAACCTGCATACCAAAGGGTCACCAGTTTGATTCCCAGTCAGGGCACATGCCTGGGGTGCACAAGTGGCAACTGTACATTGATATTTCTCTCCCTCTCTTTCTCCCTCCCTTCTACTCTTCTAAATATAAATAAATAAAATCTTTAAAAAGCAAAAGAGAATCTTTTTTCAGATGTTTGCTAAAACATCTGAAAAATTTGTTCTCTTCATTTTGTTTCTCATTTACTTAAGAGTCTATTTCTCCACCTTGGTAAAAGGCTATTCTGATGAGGGGTGCTCATGTGCTCCATCTTGGGGATCTTTGCCAGTCATTCCCAGGGCTTCTGGCTTGCCTAGTGGTGTTTCTTATGTGATCACATCGCCTGTGAGACTGAACTCACGTTTTTAAACATTTCTCATTACTGAGATGGTCCACAAAATGGACAAGAGCATTTAAAAGACCCCTCCAGAGAAACCACGTATTGAAAATCCTGGTAAAGCCTTCATGAGCAAACCAACAAATGGCAGAGCCAACCTGTCTCCTACTTCTGAGATAAGCTCTTTACTAGCCACATTATCTATAAGTACAATGATTAATCTATCAGTCAGGGGTCAGTTGTAGGCAACAGAATCTCTCTGGCTAGTTCAAGTAGAAAACAGTTTACTTCTAGTTATGAGTGGTTTATAAAATTCCTTGAATGGGTTGGGGACCTGGCTGACCTCTGCCACAGTGAGGAATTTGAGGAGTTGAGAAACTGCCACAACTGCCAGCTTCACCACCAGCCTGCCACAATCTACACCAGCAAAGTGGATCCCTAAGTCCTGCTTCTTGCTGCCCATGCAATTCTGCTACAGCTGACACTAAACACTACCAGGACCAGGCTTGTCAGCAAAAGCACAGAAAGCAGTGTAAGCAAGGCCTCCACCTTGTGGTGTTCACATTTACCTTCCAAGTCTTGCATGAGGGTGCCTCTTTAGAAGTTCAGTCCATGTAAAATGCATACTGTATGTGAGTCTGGGAAATGCAGTCTTTCACTTTACTATGTGTGTTATTTTGGGTAAGTCATGCTACAAAGAGTCTGGAATGCAGCTGGCTGAACTGGTCTGCAATTTCCCCTATAGCTAACTAATCAAACTTGACCAGAAGTTAGAAAAAAAAACTATCCAGAAGACTACTTGAAATATGAATTATACCAATTATCAAGGGATAAACTTTGCCCTAATTATATACAGGTCAACAAATTCTTATCCAAAATCCTGGAAGCAGATGTAACATTCAACTTTTTAAAATTCTTTTGGGAGTAAATTTACCCTCTCACATGAAACACCTCAAAATCTTCACAAAATGTAAAGACAGTTTTTAAAAATATATTGAACATAAGGCAATAAAAGACAATTATCTCTAAGAAACTGGAAAAAAATTAGGTGAACTCTGCAGTTGATCCAGCTTTATGCATTGAGAGAGTTCCCAGGCCACAGAAAAGAGAATGGAACCCAGGAACAGCCCAGCAAACTTTAGAGCTGCTAGTCTGCAGAAGACAAGACAGCTAGAGTTCTCAGGACAGAGTACTAGAAAGGAGAAAACTCAAAGAGACAGAACCTTAGAGATATGTAGAGGGTCCCTTTGAGAAGTTGGTCAAATCTGATCAGCACATTCAGGTAAGGAAACTACCCAAGGCTGAGAGAGAACCACTCAAGAGAATTAGAAGTTATAGTGCACAGCACTCACAAAGGGCTGAGAACAGTGTGTATTTCCATCAGCCAGCCTGGAAAACTTCAAGATTTGTGGGATAGTGGTTGGAATACACAGTAGGGTCTCCCTTCAGTGGCAAGAAAAATAACCAGGCATACAAAGAAGCAGGAAAATATGACCATAATAGGTGAAATCAGTTGATTGAAACCAACTCAGAACTGAAACAGATGTTAGAAATAGTAGACAAGCATACTTAATCATTTATTATGAATGTATACCACATAATCATAAAGTAAAGTAGAGATGTAGAAGGTATATAAAAGACCCAAATCAAACTTCAGGAGATGAAAGTACAATGCCTAAGATGAAAAAGTACACTAATTGGATCAGTGGAAGATTAAACACTGTTGAAGAAAAGATTAATTACTTTGAAGACATAACAATTAAAAGTGCCCAAAATGAAACACAATAAGAAAATATAACTTAAGACAGTGAACAATTGCTTCTCAGCCTTTTGGCTAAGATCAAGTGTAGTAACAGTGAACAGCATGTCAGTGAGCTATGGGACAACTTCAAATGACCTGAAGAAATAATAACCAATTTTTTTCTAAATTTGATGTAAACTGTAAATCCACAAATCTGAGAAACTGCCAGTTCTCAGATTTCAATGAATCTCAGATATCAGAATCTCAGATCTCAATGAATCTCAAGCATGAAAAACATGAATAAAATTATGGTGAGGCATATCATAATCAAACTGTTCAAAATCAGTGATAAAGAGAAAATATAAAAAGCAACAAGAAAACACTGTTTTCAGAGGAATAAAGATAAGAATGACAACAGGTTTCTCATTAGAAACAGTGCAAGTGAGAATCATTGGAACATCATCTTTAAACCACTGAATTTTTAAAAACTTAGAATACATTTTATTACACATTATATAACATCTCCAGACTAATAAATGGAATACCCCTCATATTACATAAACAACTCTACCCACCCCTAACTAACATCTCTGAATCATTCTCATCCTATTACCCTGTTGAACTTCTCTATTGGTTTACTCTTTCCATATGATAACTGAACTATGACCCAAGGGCTATGGACTGGATTTTGTCCCCCTGAATTTATATGTTGAAACCCCAATACCCAATGTGACTCTATCAGGAGATGAGGTCTTTAGGAGGTAATTAAGGTTAAATGAGGTCATAGGGGTGGGACCCTAATCCAGTAGGACTGTGACCTTATAAGAAGAGGAAGAGTGAGAGATTCCACCTGAGGACACCGAAGGCAGCCATCTATAAGCAAGGAAGAGAGTTCTCACCACAAACTGACCATTCCAGAACCCCCATCTTGGACTTCCAGTCTCCAGAACTGTGAGAAATAAATGTCTGTTGTTTAAGCTATCCAATCTTCTATAGTTTGTCATGACAGCTTGAGCTAACACAGATTTTTACCCCAAGTTTGGTGCTGCCCTGCCCCCTCACAGTTCACTAGGCTGCCAGGCAGCAAGGCTGAGAGTATTTTGCTTCATCCAACAGCTTCTGGCCACACTGTCCAAGGCAGGTAGTAACACCCAGGCACTTCCATTGAGTCACCACGGGAATGACCTCCACATCAGCTAGGCCTAGTTTCAGCCCCTGCTTCTGATAGTCTGCCAGCTTCACTTCCTTATCAGGACATAAAAGGACTCTCCAGCTTCTCCCTCAGTGATGATAACTGTGAAAAGGAGAGTGCATTCCCCAGAAAACCCACCCAGGGGGTCTTTAGACCTCATCTAGAATGTGGTCTTAGGCAGGTCACTTCATTCTTCTATGCTTTATTTTCCTTACCTGTAAAAAGGGTTTATGACTGCTTCCTGGTGAAGACTGAAGAGATGATGTACAGGAATTATTCAGCTCAGAACATATCCTGGGAACTGTTCCACAAATTGTTGCTGTGCTACTTTCCTCCAGGAATGGCTGGAGGCCCAGCCCTGGAGTCACACTGCCACAGGCCCTGTTTGTCCCTAAACCTGGTTCTGTGTATGCTGCTCAACAGTTGTTCCCAGCACCCACCCATGATAACTTTGCAGAGTGACAAATGGTATAGCCCCAGCATGGCTTTAGCCACTTCTCCTCTCTAAAACATTTTTTGTCACCCACCCAGCAGACTCTGAGCTGTGTTTTGTGACATTATTCACTCTACCTGGTAATTTGGGGAGAAGAGAGCACCAAATGCAACCAATGATGCCCCCACAGTTGCTAGTAGAAGCCACCATTTGGGTCCCACAGTACTTGCCTGGCCCCAGGGACTCCAACAGCTGCTGGAGCACTGTCTGCCAGGCCAGGATCTGTGCTGAAGGCTCCAAGGGCAGAATAGAGCCCAACACAGTCACATTGGGCTCCTGGGGGCTTGCAGCATTAATAATCTATAGTTCAATCATTAGCAGCAAATCCAAGTGAAATATACACCATGTTGGAGGCTGCAGGGCTGCTGAGAGGTGGCTTTTCTGCTTCATGGCAGGCTTAATGATTAGTTCTCAGCCACTAGCAGCCCAAGCTGACAAGTGGCACCTGCAAGCTGTAGGCTTTCTGCATGTGATAATTGAACAAAGCTAGAACTCATTCAAGATATTAACATGAACTGGCTACCATGCATCTTCTGGGTTTGTCAGACCCCCAAATCAAGCCCTCTCTAAGTACACCCTGAGGGTGTTCATTGGACACTTATTGCCCTCTGCACAGATCTGGAAGTAGATCTTTTCAGATGCAGAATCCAAGGCTGCTGGGGTCCTGGCAAGGATTTAATATATAAACTAAACTGATTCCGAAATGCTAACCTAGGTCTTTATTGCAACAAGTCAGCCTGTAGCATTCTAAAGTAGGAAGATATCTGAAGTGGAGAAGCATTTTTAATTTTAAGTTTTTTTTAATAAATTCATTTCAAGTTGTTATTGGATATAAGGTTAAAAGTTCTTTGTTAATATTCTTCCTGGTCATAACCATTAGTCAGGAATCTCTGTCTACAAGTGACAGAAGCACAGGTCCAGCTGAGTGAAACCCCAGAAGAGACTGTCACATCCTGCAGAACTACGTGGAGGGAAGAGCAAGTGGCCTTCCAGAGCCAGAATTTGAAACAACCTCAGAATTTGGCTTTTTGCCCCTACATGTTGGCTTCCTTGTCTCAGACTGACCTCCCCCAGGTAGAAATCATGGGAAGTCCCAGGCTCATGCCCCTCATCACTTGGTATTTAGATAGCAGAAGGGCCTTTCTTTCCCAGTGCCACTTTGAAAATTTCCTGCGGAAGAATTCAGAAAGGCCTTGTTCCTGTAATGAGATCATCCACTTAGACCGTTAACATGACCATGTCCCAGCCTCACTAGAGCCCCAGGAATTTTGGCTCCTCCTCCATTTCCTGAATTTGACTAAACCCCTGTGCCACAGGTGGTAGGATCTGGCTTCCCAAGCAACTGCCAAAGAGACTGCACAATGCAAGGCAGAAGAGCAGAGGCCTAATTCTCTGTGACTAGGAAGGAGTCAGAGAAGATGAACCCCTTTTCTTGCCTCCAATAGACTGTCCCAAGACCCAGTTTCTCCAAATAGCCCATCCAGAGACATCCTGCATGGCCACTAGTCTCAAGCAGTGGCCAGCACTGAATGCATAATCCTGCATGGTTCCCCATCTTCCCCGCCTCAGCTCCCTTACCTTTCACTCTCATTGCCCTGGGATGGTACCTCTCACATAAAACATTAACACTTAATCTTTGCCTCAGGCTCTGATCTCTTAATGGGCAGGGAATACCAGAATAACAAGAATGATGAAAATCATGAACATGGGTCTTTTATTATATCAAACACCCTCAAATCCATGGGAACAAAAAACTCAGGCTTATATAGAGAGAGTTTCCAACAGATATCAGTCCCAAAATTAGGATTCCATGAGACTAAATTTAGAAGTTAAAAGTAAATTTAATTGGAAAGGTGGTGAAAAGTACAAATTTTCAGGTATAAGTTAAATAAGAACAAGGAATGTAATGTACAACATGATGACTACAGTGAACACTGCTATGATATATAAGAACATTGTTAGAAGAGTAGATACTAAGAGTTCTTAGCACAAAAAATTTTTTTTCTTTTTATAGGTCCATATGAGATGATGTAACTAAACCTATTGTGGCAATCATTTCACAATGTGTATAAATCAAACCATCATGCTGTTCACCCTAAACTTACATAGTGACATATGTCAATTATTTCTCAATAAAACTGGGGAAAAGCCTAAGTTCATAAAAGTGTGTTGAAAAGACTTGCTATTCAGAATTGTACTCAGAACGAATTTAGAGGCTTCTGGTTAAATATGGCAGATTGAATAAACACACTTCCCCCTCTCCCTCCTGAAACCCCCATAAAATGATAGTAAAATAAAGGAAAAAGGTATAAACCTACCCATTAGGAGACATGAAACTGGAGAGAGGTTGATGGTAGATGAGAGATTACAGAATATTTTGGGACACTTGCTGTAGCAGAGCAGAGACGGCTGCAATTTAAGGGAGTGCAGAGAGAACAACAGGCAATATTAATGATAGTGGAAGGCTAGGATGAAGCACAGCACTGAAAACACACACTGATTAAAAGTACAAAAAAATACCCCCTCTCCAAACCTCTCCTTTTCCTGCAACTGCCAAGAAACTCCTCTTCCCTTTCACTTCTCTGTAGGAGACTGGAGGTTTGTTTTCTGCAAAACTTGAACTGGACAGACTCCAGATGTGGGAACACCAGATCCAGCAGGAAAAAACTATGAGGTGTGGGGCTAAAAGGAGGAAGAATTAGACAAAAGTCTCAATACTGACTGGTAGAGTCCCTAGTCCCCTTCCCTTGTCCTATCTGCAGAATGGCAGTGGCACTGAAAGGTAAAATGAAGGAAATTTCACTTAAAAAGTGAACAAAGACCTCTATATGACTAATAGAAATTTTAAAAAAAGATAGTGGGGAAAATGGAGGGAAGGAGTCTTTTAAAGGTACAAAGAATAAACAAATTCCCAGAAGGGAAAGACATCAATCTCCAGACAGAAAAATCCACAATAAATGACAAACAGCCCAAGATTCTCATGAATTTCCAGAACACCAGGGCTAGTGAGAAACTCCTAAAGGCTTCCAGTGAGTAAAGCTTGTCATTATAAAAAGAGCTAGAATCAAAATAGCTTCAGGTTTTTAATAGCAACTTCAGAACCTAAGAGATAATGGAGTAATGTCTTCAAACTTCTGAAAGGAAATAATTTTACTCATCAAGTAAGTACCAAAGGAATACTACTATTGCTGCTCACAAATGAAGGAGGAATGGTATGATTGGAATGTCACCATTCTGCAACTCATAGGTCCTTGCTTTTCATAATTTTGAATATTTCTTGTCAATCCCTTCTGGCCTGAAAAGTTTCTGTTGAGAAATTAGCTTTTCTCTTGCTACTTTTAAGATTTTCTCTTTATCTTTAACCTTTTGCATTTTAATTATGATGTGTCTTGGTTTGGGCCTCTATGGGTTCATCTTGTTTGGGACTCTCTGCACTTCCTGGACTTGTATGTCTATTTCCTTCACCAGGTGAGGGAAGTTTTCTGTCATTATCTTTTTTAAAATAGGTTTTCACTATCTTGCTCTCTCTCTCTTCTCCTTCTAGCACCCCCATGACACAAATGTTAGTATGCTTGAAGTTGTAACAGAAGCTCCTTACACTATCTTCATTATTATGGATTTTTTTTCTTTTTGCTGTTCTGATTGGGTGTCTTTTGCTTCCTTATATTCCAAATCTCTGATTTTATCCTTGACTTCATCTACTCTGCTGTTGATTCCCTGTAAATTATTCTTCATTTCAGTTAGTGTATTTTTCATTTCTGACTGGTTATTCTTTATGATTTCTATCTCCATTTTTATGTTTTCTATTTGTTTGTTGAAGTTTTTACTAAGTTCATTGAGCATACTTAAAGCCAGTGTTTTGAAATGTGCATCTACAAGATTTCTTGTCTCCACTTTGTTTAGTTCTTTTTCTGGAGTTTTGTTCTGTTCTTTGGGACATGTTTTTTTTTTTTGTCTCTTCATTTTGGCTGCCTCTCTGTGTTTGTATCTATGTATTTATTAGGTAGAACTGCTCTGTTCTCTGAGCTTAGTAGTATAGACTACTATAGTAGATGTCCTATAGGGTCCAGTGGCACAGCCTCCCCAATTACACAAGCTGACCACTCCAGGTGTGCCCCCACTCCATGTGAGCTGTTACACCCTTCTCTTGCAGTTGAGCCTTGATTGCTGTTGGTGTCAGAGGGAATGATTTACCCTCAGGTTGATCAGCTACAAGAACTGGCTATGACTACCAACCACCATGGAAGACCAGTTGTGCAGGGACCCACCACACGGAGCAAGACTTACTTCAGTGGAGCTCTGGTGCCTGCTGAGCCCTCCCCTTGAGTGTTTCACTTTTGAATGTGGTTTGGTGGTGCTTTAGCATGGTCTGAAACTGTCCACCAAGTGTGCTGGCTCTGGGGGCTCCCTAGAGGTGAAGGTCAAGGTCAGCTGCCGCCTGTGTTCTGCCTGGGGCCACTCAGCATGAGGTACAAAGTGATCTGCAGATGGTTGCAACTTGTGGTGGGATTGGAGATGCTCAGGAGAGGCCAAGCTTCAAATCAAGGGCAGCTGCTGCTAGTGCTGGGCCTAGGACAACTTACTGAGAGATACGGAGCACCCTAAGGCCTGATGCTGCTTGTTTGAGAGATTTGGGGAAAGTCCAAAACATGAGTCAAGACACACTCTGGTATGGAAAAGCCACTGGAAACAGATTGAGTGGGCTCACAGGTTGGGTGAGGCAAGGTCTCAGGGAAGCATCAGAGTGGGGCAAACAGTGTGAGCTGGGATGATGGAGACTCAGATATGGCACTCGCCTGCAGGCTCTGTGGTGTGAGGGTCTCAGAGAAGGAAGAGTTCACCAGCACTTTTGTCTGGCAGAAAACTGCCCCCAGCTCTTGCCCTGTTGCCAAAAAATTCAGCTCCTCCCTGTATGTCCTTGATGCCTTTCAAGTTTCTGCCTCAGCACCAGAACTCAGAGAGAGTGAGTCTGAGTAAGTCCATACATGGGCCCTTTAAGAGGAACTAGTTGGGATTCCAGAGGCCCTTCGTCTCACTCAGCTGCCATCCCTGCTGGTTTTTACAGCCACAAGTTATAGAGACTTCTCTTTCTGGCACTGGAACCTTGGGGTGGGGAGCCTGGTGTGAAGCTGGGATCCCTTGCTCCTCAGGGAACATCGCATAGCTGAGATATCCCTCCCAATTTTACCTCACACACATGGGTGGGGGACCAGCTTGCTCTGTGTCTCTGTCCCTCCTACCAGTCTCCATTTGGCTTATTCTTTATATCCCTAGTTGTAAAACTTCCATTGAGGTATATTTCAGGTGGTTCTGAATAATGGTTGTTCTGTAGTTTAGTTGTAATTTTGATGTGCTTATGGGAGGATTCATGTACCACATTTACTTACACCACCATCTTGACCAGAAGTCCTCTATTTGCATTATTTCATTTAGAATAATACACTCAAGCATATTTTTAAATTATTTAAAAATATTTTTACTGGGATGGAAGTAAAAGGCAGAAAACTGTACTCAAACAACAATTAAAATAAAAAATAAATATTTTAAACACTTTAAAAACATACATTAAAGTTCTGCATAATAAAGTTATTTTTTTTAATAAAGCTATTTTTGAGACGTAACCCAAGTTGTAACCTAAGATAGAGTAAGACAGGAATTCAGACACTGGAGAATAGTGCAGGAAGTCTTGGTAGATCCAGGGGCAACCAAGCCAGGCCAGACAGAACCACAGAAGGCAATAAGAGTAAGGAATCCTGGGGGGAAAATTAGTTATTTTGATTATTTGATATGTTTATGTGGAGTATAACATTAACTGGTATTTTACAGAATTGCTGTACCATTTTGAAAAAATTATACTAATACATTGAAAACTAAGGGACAAACACAGGACAGTTATTAATTCCAAGAAAAGCAAAAAGTTATACAAGAAAGAAATGTGGTTAATTTTGCATTGCCAAAATGATATAAACAGAAATACTAATTTAACCAAAAATTGCAATTTAAACTCATTGGGAAGTTCAGGATAGGGAGAAATGGGGGTTTGTGTTTAAAAATATAAATTCTTATTTTCTATAACAAGAAATGAATCGATATACCTGAAATTAGTAAATAAGAATGTATATCTTATCTATAAGCAATCTCATTTATATCAGTTATTACTTGAAAAAATAAGCTGACAGTCTCAGAATTATTTAGGACTCATTATTTCCAAGCAGCAGAAACCAACCAAAGCTAGATTTAAGCTGAAAAGCAGAATTCATTTTAAGAATTTATGGTTGTTTCTCAAAGGGCAGAGATATAGTTGGGCCTTGGGCAGGGATCGCAGTTAGGAAGGACAAGGTAGCCAGAAACCAAGCAGTAGCTCTTTCTTTCTCTCTGCAGACTAGCTTTCTCCGCTTGCCACTCAATTCCCACAGAAATTAACCAGCTACATCTCAGTGCCAAATCCAGATTTCCTCAAGAGTGACTAACTGACATGGCTTGGTATGGCAGTTTCAAACCATGACTGCAAATTAGTTTGCATTCCTTCCATAGAGAAAGTGGCATCTATGTCCCTGTCTGAGCAACTTGTGATGGCTTTGATCAGTGGGATATGGTAGAAGTGAGGTCATATGACATGCTGAGCTGTAGAAGGTCACACAGTTCCTAGCTTGTTTTCTGGAACATTCACTCTTGGAGTCCTGATCTGTTGTATAAGAAGTCCAACCATCCTGAAGCTGCCATTTGGTGAGGAATCCCAAGCTATGGGGAAAGACCATGCAGACACTCTAGCAAAAGTTCCAGCTGAGCCAAGCCTTCAAGTCATCCCAGCCCAAATGCCAGACATGTGAGAAGAAAACCTTCAGATGATTCCAGCCCCAGTCACTTGAATGGCTGCCAGCCATTCATCTTCCCACCTGCAGTCAGGAAGCAGAGCCAGGCCATTCGAACACAATAAAATTGCTGCTGCTCTATGCCATTAAGTTCGGGATGGTTGTTCAGTACATAACTCTAAACTGACAGTCAACTGATCAGATGACTGTCCCTGCTTCATGGAATCATGAAGTCATAGCATGACTGCTGGAGACTTACTCCACAAGGAAGTAGGGATGGCAAGGAGTAGAGATGATTCCAGCAATCTATGGCTTGACAAACAACCCTCAAGGTGTCTACTACATTGTCTACCCTGGTTTCCTAGTGGCCTGTTGCCTACCTAAGCAGAGGGAAGGTCATGTGGATTCAAAATTCTTGATCTCTTGTATTTAAGCCCACTTCTTAGTCCTTGCTGTCCCACACAGTACACCAATGAGAAGGAGGGAAGAGTGAGGAGGTGTATTTGCCCTCCCCCAATTTAATGGTGTCATTAATGCCCTTCCCTCCCAGCCTCAAAATGGTCTTCCTGCAGAAACAGTTGCCAAGAAATGAAAAATATCCTCAGGGCTCTGGCATCTTCCCTCTGTGGCCTCTCAAGTACAGAGGAGAGCATTAGAGTGTCCTCATGTTGCCTAGCAACCTGTGAATGCTGTTTGCTATCATGTCATTAATATGATAGAAAGTGTCTCATAAAAGACATTCATCTTGCATTAATGAAAATCACATTTGCTAATATGACACAAAATCTGTTCTTCCTGTGACTTTCTAACTTAAGTAGCTTATTTATTGAATTAGACTGTGAGTATTTTAAGGCTTGAGACTGTTAAAGTATCATAATAATGACTTTGTTTTCAATAATATCAGATAGCCATTAATAATATGATTACCAGCTACAACAGGTGATCACCATCACAGAAGAAGCCCCCTCTCTTCAGGTCCAGCCCCAATTCAAGTTAAGTATCTGCCACTCAAATTCTTATCACTGAAACCTCAGCTAGGAGAGGATTCTGGTTTGAACTGGTATACTTTCCAGATTATCCATGTTTCTTTAAAGCTCAGAGACAGAGAACTGATGAAATGCCTGTCACCTAAAGAAGGTTCCAGTGAATAAATGGATAGGGTATCATCTAAGTGTGAAAGGAACTACCAGAGGTGGTTCAGTCATCCTCTTCTTTCTAAAAAAAAAAGGGTAACAAACGACCTTATGTATTCAATACATCATGTACTAAAAAGAGGATAAGAAATACAGACAGTTTCCTACTTTAAAGTACAATTTATTTCTGAAAACAAAGTATGCAATTCAAATGTACAAAAACCAAATACTTCTAGTTCGAGATGACAATGTAGGAATATCCAGAACTCACCTCTCCCACAGACATGCTGAGTGTAGACTACATATGGAACACTTTCTTCTTTAAATAACCTAAAGGTTAGCTAAGTGACAACTACACATCTGGCAAATGAGAAGAAAACCATATTGATGCAGGGAGGAGAGTCTGGGACATAGTCTTGACATAACTGCCTGCCTGCCCCTACCAGCATGGCATTACACAACCAGGAGGGAACTCAAAAACATTAGCTTCCCACGGAGGAGTGAGGGGTTTGAACCCCACACTGGACATCCCAAGTTTTAAGACATGCTCTTGAGAGGTGAGCCTTCAAAACATCTAACTTTGAAAACCAACATAGTTCACTTACTGAGACCCACAAGACTAGTAATCTGAGAAACTGCTCTAAAGGGCCCATGCCCTCCTATTTGCCCGCCCTAAGGCCCAGTTCAGAGGCAGCCAATTGAACCCAGGCTTAAAGTGAAGGAGGCTCACCTGCTTCTATTAAAGTGTTGGCCTGAGGGGCAGACATTTAATTTAATGCACACATCTAAGAGCCTGTTGGAACATTCTCCAGTGATGGAGACAAGCAGGTGCCTTTGCCACTTTCGAGAGGACTAGTATCTCCTGGAAGGGAGCTTTCATATGCATCTGGTACCTTGATTTTTGTGGCTACCACCTAGGTAATGCCTCTCAATCACCTGGCCCTGGAGGCCAGGGCACCTTGCATTCCTGGTCCCATGATACTATAATAATCTGTGACACTCAGAGAGAGGCTTATACTCTTGTCTGGTGCACCAGTTTCTATGACTGCTGCCAGGAGACACCTTTACATCACCTGGCTTTGGTGGCAAATAGGGCTTGCATCCACAAAACTTGAGCCAATTGAAAAAGAGGTCTTTAACAGCTACCACACCAAGGTCATAACAAAAGGCAACAGACCCAGGAGCTCAGTCTTTATTACAAAGCTATAGTAATTAAAACAGTATAGTAGTGGCATAAAAACATTGACCTTAATAGGTCAATGGAACAAAATAAAGAGCCTAGAAATAAACCCACAAATATGTGGTCAATAATTTAAAACAAAGGAGCCAAGAATATACAGTAGGGAAAGGACAGTATCTTCAATAAATGGCAGTGGTAAATTGGACAGCCACATGAAAAAGAATGAAACTTATCCTTGACTGGTGTAGCTCAGTGGGTTGGGCTTCATTCCACAGACTGAAAGGCTGTCAGTTCAATTCCCAGTCAGGGCACATGCTTGGGTTGTGGGCCAGGTCCCCAGTTGGGGGCATGCCAGAGGCAATCGATCAATCTTTCTCTCTCTCTCTTATTCCCTTCCCCTCTCTCTAAAAAATAAATCAAATAAATCAATAAAATCTTTAAAAAAGGAATGAAACTGGACCACTATCTTATACCATACACAAAAATTAATTCAAAATGGATTAAAAATTTGAATGTAAGACCTGAAATCCGAAAACTAGAGGAAAATTTAGGTGGTGAGCTCCTTGACAGGTCTTGGCCATTTTTTGAATCTGATACCAAAAGCACAAATGACAAAAGCAAAACTAAGTGAGACTACATCAAACTAAAAATCTTCTACCCAGCAAAAGAAACAACAAAATGAAAAGGCAATCTACTAAGTGGGAGAAAATAATTATAAATAATATATCTGATAAAGGGCTAAAATCCAAAATATATGAAGAATGGATACAACTCAATAGACTAAAAAATGGGCAGAAGATCTGGGTAGACATTTTTCCAAAGATGATACACATATAGCCAACAACTACATGAAAAAATGATCAACACCATTAATCATCAGGAAAATACAAATATAAACCACAATACAATACTACCTCACATCTATTAGAATGGCTATTATCAAAAGGATAATAAATAAGTGTTGAAAAGGGAACTTATATCTACTGTTGGTGGGAATGTATATTGGTACTGCCACTATGGAAAACAGCATAGATGCTTTTCAAAAAAGTAAAACTAAAATTACCAAACAACCCAGCAATTCCACTTCTGGGTATTTATCTGAAGAAAACAAAAGCACTAATTCAAAAAAATATATGTACCTCCTATGTTTATTGCAGCATTTTTATCAATAGCCAAGATATGGAAGCTACTTAGGTGTCCATTGATAGATGAATGGAATTAATATATATGTGTGTGTGTGTGTGTGTGTATAGTGGAATATTACTGAGACATAAAAAAGAATGAAATCTTGCTATTTGTACAACATGAATGGACCTAGAGGACATTATGCTAAGTGAAATAAGTCAGACATATAAAAGAAAAATACCATATGATTGTATTTATATGTGGAATCTTAAAATAACAAGACAAATAAATAAAATAAAAAACAGAGACAGACTTATAGACACAGAGAATAAACTGATGGTTGCCAGGGGGGAGGGATGAAGGGATGGATACAAAAATGTAAAAGGGAATAAGAGGTGCAAACCTCCAATTATTAAAAAAAGAATTATAAATCATGGTGGTGTAATGTACAGCATAGGGAAAATAGTCAATATTATTGTAATAACTTCATATGGTGACAGATAGTCACTAGACTTATTGTTGTGATCACAACATAAGGAATATAAATGTCAATAAGGAATACAATGTTGTACACCTGAAATTAATATAGAAAATAGACAGGGGGAGGGCAAGCATAGTATGGGAAATATAGAAGCAAAAGAACTTATGACACATGGACATGAACTAAAGGGGGGAATGTGGGTGGGAGAGGGTGTGCAGGGTGGAGGGGAATGAAGGGGGGTAATGGGACAACTGTAATAGCATAATCAGTAAAATATATTAATAAAAATATATAATATTGTATGTCAACTATAATAAAATTTCAACTAAATTTCAAAAAAATTGAAATAGAACTGCCATGTGATCTAGAAATGCCACTTCTGGAATTTTTACTTCAGAATAATTTCAAACTTCCAAAAAGGTAACACAAATGGAACAAAGAATAGCTGTATACCCTTCACTTAGAAACCAGACATTAACATTTTATTGCACTTGCTTTATTCTTACCCTCTTCTCTTTCTTTACACACATACACACAAACACACTCATTTACTTTATGAACAGAAAGGACATAACATTTTCCTAATGTTTAAAAGTAAATTACAGAGCCCTGGCTGGTGTGGCTCAGTGGATTGAGTGCTGGCCTGTGAATCAAGGGATCTCCAGTTCGATTCCTAGTCAGGGCACATGCCTGGGTTGCAGGCTGGGTCCCCCATGGGGGAGTACGAGGCAGGCAACCACACATTGATGTTTCTCTCCTCTTTCTCCCTCCCTTTCCCTCTCTAAAATAGATAAATAAAAAACTTTTTAAAGTAAATTGCAGAAATGAGCTGGATGTGACTAAGAGGAGGGAGAAGCCAAGATGGAGGTGTAGGGAGAAACGCTTCACTTCCTCGAACAACCGAAAGGATAACAATCCATTTATAAACAAAAAACAACCAGAACTGCCACAAAATCAAACTGCATGGAAAGTCCAACAACAAGAAGTTAAAGAAGAAGCATTCATGCAGACTGGTAGAAGAGGAAGAGACAGGCAGCTGTGGAAAAAAGGACGTGAAGCAAGGCAGTTGACCAGGCAGCCAAGGCTGCAGCAGGTGGTAGGGATTTGCCACATTTGTGTACAGATAAGCCAGGAAGAACAACTGGGGAGCAAGACAAACTGCACAACCCAGGATTACAGTGTAGGAAACTAAAACCTCAAAACCTCTAGCTCTAAAAACCTGTGGGCATTGTGGGGATGAGAGAAACTCTCAGCCTCACAGGAGACTCCACTGGAGAGACCCACAGGGTCCTAGGACATACACAAACCCATCCACCTGGGAATCAGCACTTGAAAGGGCACAATCCACTTGTGGGAAGCAAAGGAAGTGACAGAAAGTGGGGCGAGAGCCAAGCAAGCAAGCAGCATTGTTCCCTCTGTGATCCCTCCCCCACATACAGAGCACCACAAAGCAGTGAATGGGTTGCCCCACCCTGGTGAATACCTAAGGCTCCCGACCCCTTACAATGTAACAGGTGTGACAAGACAAAGAAATATGGCTGAAATGAAAGAACAGATCAAAACTTCAGAAAAAGAACTAAGCAACGAGGAGATAGACAACCTACCAAATGCAGAGTTCAAAACACTGGTAATCAGGATGCTGACAGAAATGATTGAGTTCAGTCACAAAATGAATGAAGAAATGAAGGCTATACAAAGTGAAATGAAAGAAAATATATGGGGAACTAACAGTGATGGGAAGGAAACTGGGACTCAAATGAATTATTTAGAACAAAAGGAAGAAATAAACATCCAACTGGAACAAAATGAAGAAGCAAGAATTCAAAAAATGCAGAGAGGCTTAGGAACCTCTGGGACAACTTTAAAAGTTACAACATCGGAATCACAGGGGTGCCAGAAGTAGAAGAGGGAGAGCAAGAAATTGAAAACTTATTTGAAAAAATAATGAAGGAAAACTTCACCAATCTGGTGAAGGAGCTAGACGTGCAAGGCCAGGAAACTCAGACAGTCCCAAAGAAGCTGGATCCAAGAAGAAACACACCAAGACACATCATCATTAAGTTGCCCAAGATTAAAGATAAGGAGAAAATCTTAAAAGCAGGAGGAAAGGAGACAGTTACCTACAAAGGAGTGCCCATAAGGCTATCAGCTGATTTCTCAAAAGAAACCTTACAGGCAAGAAGGGGCTGGAAAGAAGTATTCCAAGTCATGAAAGGCAAGGACCTACATCTAAGATTACTCTATCCAGCAAAGCTTTCATTTAGAATGGAAGGGCAGATAAAGTGCTTCCCAGATAAAGTCAAGTTAAAGGAGTTCATCATCACCAAGCCCTTATTACATGAAATGTTAAAGGGACTTATCTAAGAAAAAGATCAAGACTATGAACAGTAAAATGACAACAAACTCATAACTATCAACAACTGAACCTAAAACACAAAAACAAAAACTAAGCAAACAACAAGAACAGGAACAGAATAAAAAAATGGAGGTCACAAGGAGGGAAGGGAGATGGGGTGAATGGGGGAAAAAGTACAGGGAATAAGAAGTATAAATGGTAGGTACAAAATAGACAGGGGGAGGTTAAGAATAGTATAGGAAATGGAGAAGCCGAAGAATTTATATATATAACTCATGGACATGAACTAAGTGGGTGTGGGAATGCTGGAGGGTGTGGGGGTGCAGGGTGGAGGGGTGTTAAAGGAGAGAAAAAATGGGGACAAGTGTAATAGTATAATCAATAAAATATACTTTTTTAAAAAAGGAAATGATACCCTTAAATACTTCAGTAGAAGTTCCTAAAAATAATGACATTCTCACACAGCCATAGTACAATTGTCAAAATTTTAAAAGGACATTATACAAATCTGTATTCACATTTTGCTAATTGTCACACTGATGTCCCTTTTTCTGGTTCAAAATCCATCCAAGATCTCACACTGCAATTATTTGTTTTGCCTCCTTAATCATCTCTAGTCTGGAATCATTCCTCAGCCTTGACTTTCATGAGCTTTAACTTGTGAAAAATACAGGCCAATTATGTTATGGAATGTCTACCAGTTTGGGTTTGTCTGATGGTTCCTTACTACTCATTTCAGGTTATACCTTCTTGGCAGGAACCACAGTATTGCTGTTGTGTTCCCCTCAGTGCATGATATTAGGTACATAGTGTAAATTTGTCCTTTGACTAGTGGTGTTAATGTGGTCACTTGGTTAGAGTGGAGACTTCAGGTTTCTCTGCTGGAAATGTACTATTTTTACCTTCAATCAATTAGTGATATTTTGAGACTATGTAAATATCCTATTTTTCATCATTCTTTTTCCACTAATTTTAGCATCCATAAACAATTCTTGCCTGAAACAATTGTTATTGTGCTGTTTGCCAAAGGGTGATTTTCTAACTTTATCATTCATTCTACATTTATTACTTAATTTTTGACTATGAGGAAGAGTTGTCCCCTCTTTTTCATGTTTATTTATTCACTTATCTGTAGCAATGTGGACTTACAAATTCTTACACTATTCCATGGGTTATAATCCATTGATTCTTATATAATTCCATGGGTTCTAATCCATTACCCTCATTATTGTGTTTTTGGGAATTAAGACCTAGAAGTATGTTGGTTGAATTTTAATACTTGATTTTTGGAAACTACAAACCTGAAAACATAAAAGTGACCAAGAAAGCAAAGGAACAGTTTGTAGTTTGTTATTTTATCTGCAAAAGCTCAGTAAAAAAAACCACATTAATTAGAAAAGCCTATTATGAAACAGAATTGTTTCACTTATTGGTTAATTATTGTAAATAAACATGTTAAACATGCTGAATATATTCTGTACTAGTAAGTGATATTTCTACTAAACACTCTTCCAAAGTGTAAAGAGCACTTAATTTCACCAAAGGGATAATGATGCAGCAAAATATCTTGCTTTCTGGGGTTTGCTAGTTCTTGTGGCCTCAGTCTCATAAAAGGTGATCCCACCTGGTTCCTTTGTCCCCCTCCCCCTGGATTTGTGGGGTTTTAATGTGCATATATATAGACACTTTTTTCTTTTCTTTCAGAAAATGGATAGGAAATGGCCATGGCTGAGTGGCTGAGTGGCCTAATGCTAGCTGGTGCTCTGGCAGCCTAATTAAAGGAAAATGGCTGTGCTTTCTATGAAGAGAAACGCAGAATAAGAGGAGAGGGACACAGGAAAGGAAGCTGAAGCCCTAAGAGCTTTTCCTTTATTTACAAAATTAAATGCCAACCAGCTTCATTCTAAGACCCGAATTTATATAACAAATCAATGTAAATAGCTGGACAACTTCCAAGGCTCTATATTTATCATACAAATTCAATTAATGCAGCCCCTAATAAGCCAGCGATGTGCAGGGAAATACCGCAGATGGAATAAAAGCGCAGATACATGAGCAGACTCAACCCTGTGCTCCCACACAGGGTCCAAGCGTCACTGTAAGGGACGGCTGAGGGCTTGGTGGACATTGTTGTGACTGTGCTTTAATTGCTAAACTTACATCAATACACAACTCTTGAGGATACAAAAATTACATTCTTTCCATAGGAAGACTGGTTTGCCCTGGCAAGCCAGGCAGGAAGTCAGGCCTGGCCCAGGAGGCACTCACACACCTCAGCCCCTGCCAGTTCCGGCGCACAAGTTAGTCAACCGGTTTACGTAATTGCCTCACTAGACGAAATAAGCAAGCGGAAGAACTTCATTGATACTTTTAATTTAATTTTAATCAGTTTAGACCAAAAAATGTCTCAATTTAACTATTCCTGTGTAATTTTTATTGATTTCCACATAACTCTTTAGTGCATGACAAAACTCCATGAAGGCTTGTTATGCAGTCTCTCTTACTTTTATTGCAGCTAAAATTAATTGTTGCTATAAAACTGCAGCTAAATTGGTTTATACAGACACCCGTGAATGTAAGGAAAGCAGTTCCTGAGGAGGAAAAATTGCAGTTATGCCAAAGAAAGTCTTAATTTAAAAGACAAACAAAAAGTGATTAATAATATATTTAGTCTGTAATTCATACCAGAAAGAAATTGAGGAAGCTTACACAGGTATATACAGTAGGGTAATTGAGAAAATCAACAATAACAATAATATTAATAATAACACAATACAAATGTAGCCCTTCTCCCATGCCAAACCTTGTTCCTGGACAGTCTCTTTGAATGCTGGGAGCAACCCTGAGGTAAGGACCATCCTTATCCCCACTTTACAGCTCTGAAAATGGAGGCTGGCAGCGGTTGAAGCTAACTAGCTCAAGATTACATAACCTAACAAGTGGCAGTGCTAGAAAAAAAGAAAAAGTCATCAGTAAAAAGGAAATTAAGGCAGGACAGCAACATGAAGCTGAGCTGAGGTGGAGAGACCATGTGTTCAAACACAGGTCTTTATTTAGTAAATTCACACAGTTGTCTTTGAGTTCCTTCAAAGTCAAAGCAAGGAGGATAATGTTATCATTGGCTAGATCTGTAAGGTTCATAAGATAAATGTATTCTGTTTTCTAAGGTGAAGCACAGTTTTTCCTGGGCTGTGTCTAGGATTCAGAAAAACAAATGCACAGAAGACAGATTAGCATTCATCAATTTATTCACTTATTCTTCATTCATTTCATGAACAGACAAAGGATGGCTGTTGCAGGCAAATGCTGAGCTAGACAGCCATGGAATGATTACACAACAGATCTGACTATATCCCTGCCTCTAGGAGCATCCCTCCTTCCCATGCCATCACTTTCCTGAGCTCATCTCCTACCACTCCCCCTTTGTTTATATCCATCCCACCTCCCTAAGTGGCCTGGGCATATCCTTGCACCTGCTATTTCCTCTCTCCAGAAACCTCTTATCCCTATCTCCACCTGGTTCACTCTCTCCTTTCCCTCAGGTATTTACTCGCTAAGCCCTGTCTTAGGTGACTTAACCTTTTTTTTGGCTTCCTCCTGCCCTCTCTTGATTTATGTTTTCTCCTAATCATTCTCATTCTTTAACATTCTACATTTTTTCCTATTTGTTGCTTGAATATAAGGGATGTTTGTCTGTTTTGGTCCCTGCTATTTCCCCAGGGCCCAGAAGAGTGTTGAGCATATAATGGGGGTGAAGTAAATATTAGTAGAATTAATAGTCATGTGAATATATGATCTGAACAACAAAGTAGATAATTAAGCATGAAATTGCATCATGTTCTGGTTAAGTGAATAGATGATAGGCAATAATTGATATACCCGAATCCATGCTGATTATAGCATAGACTTTTGTCATTAGACTTCTCTTTCAATGCCTCAGTAGTCCCTGAGACTTATTAGCTCCTCCCCCAAGAATTAACGTTAAGCCTCGGAAAACAGAAGGTGCCCATCTGCATGGGCACCAGCTTTTTCTTCCCCTGTGCACATACATAACATCCTTTAACAGTAATAGAAATGACAGACTCACATACAGCAAGAGTGAAGCCCATGTAATTGATGTGTCTCCTGAAGAAGTGAAGTGTCCTGTTCTAAGACACTAGCATTAAATAAAGTACAAGTTTAATAACTGTTCTTGGTTATTCCAAGAATAAATAAATGTTCTTGGTTATTCCAAAAATGCACCCAATCTTCACCAATCATCTGTAAATAAAGCATGGCCATATTGCCCTCCATGAAAGAAAGCATTTATTCGAACAATTTTCAGTGAAAAGTTAGCAAATATAAACACTAAAAGAGCTGCTCTCCAAAAAGAGATTAAATTAAGCATCAGTACTAAGCATCTTCAAGTGCAGCATGAAGACTATGTTGCAACATGGAGGTGGACTGTTTTTCTGGTCAATATTAATGCAGAAATCTTAATTATGAACAACACTTGTGTTATCGTCTACCCAAATTTAATTTGTTTATGCAGCAGTTCAGTTAATCCTGCAATCTGTTTTTCTCAAACAAGGGCAGATAATGGAGACACCGTTCTTTACAGGTCTTCAGGCTTTTAAATGCTGATAAAATCAGGATTCTTCACTGGGTCTTGCCCTAGCTCTGAATTAAACCACTTTAAATGTAATTATGGAACCTGGCCTTACATCAGGAACATCCATTAAAAAAATTGATTGGCCAGGCTATTCCATGAAGCATTTTATGAACAAACGATTGCAGTGGGGCCAGGACTATAATTTATAATGGGAAAAAAGCAGGTAAATACTTTATTAGTGGTAATGAGAGGATTTCCAGCTAACTGAATCTTTTCTTTCCTCACTAGCTTCTTCATGGAGCCCTGGTGTATAGCCCTCTTTCACGATCGTTTTATTGATCTCAGGAAGGAGTTACGCCAAATCTTAACCTCTAAGGAGGTAAGAGTGATTAATGGATATGTGGCTTATTCCTTGGAAATTATAAACAGTTTATAGTTGTTGATCATTTAGACTTTTCCCTGAATTCCCACTTTATGGTTTTACTTTTCAAACTAACTATACTTGATATAAACTAACTACAGAGTATGTAAACTTGGATGGTGATATTCAGGGAGAGTGGATTATTTGTATCCTTTTATGAAGGGCAAATTTCTTTTTCCTTCACAAAAATAATTGTATTTTCAATATCAGTTAACAGTGTTGACGAATGCTGGACGACCTGAGTTATATCTGCTTGTCCTTAAGAGTGAAGATTGCATTCCTTTAGTTTCTGACCAGCTATTCGCAAACATTTGTGTGCATGTACTGTTTCAACATGTAAAGAGAGGTAATCAGATGTCCAAACACACTTCTTTTATAACCAAAACTTCTTTCTCAAAGCAGTACAGAATTAACTGGAAGTTAGGCTACACATCCCAAAGGGTCGGTGTTCAGCAAGAAATTCGACTCTGCAATGTAAATAGTAAAATATTTGTGAAACTTTAAATTATTTATTTTAACACTAGAGTCCCTACCAGAGTTGGATAAAGTTAACATCTGTGCTTAAATAGTGGTCAAATATCCTCAAAGACTGCCCCTTGCTCCACTCAGACACCAGCTGAAGCACAACTGAGCTTCCACCTCATTTTTCTGTTTATATGGGCAAGTCCTGTGTCTCTGTTGTCATCCTAACAAGAACCGTCCCAGGTGGGCAGAGGTACTGTTATCATCTGTCCTTTACCAATGAGAAAGCTGAAACTGAAAGACTTTAAGTGACCTGCCCATCGTTTACACAGCTAGTCAGTAGCCAGCAAGCTTCAAACTCAAAGATCTCTCACTCCAAAGACAGGAACAGGGCACTAAGCCACATGGGGCCCAACTACGTGGCTTGGTATTTTCTTTTCATTGTGCACTCCTCCCAACCCCTGTCTTTCTGTTTTATTCCTGGGATTCAAGCTAGGAAACGGAAACAATTTTATTAATCTGAAGTAGATTCAGATTGAGAAAAACACATTTAAAATTTAAAGCAAACTCAGTTGTTGTTAGGGTGCACATAGGTAGGAAGCGGGCAGGTAAATGTACATGAGAGAAGTAGAGGGTACTATGACTATAGGTCAGACAGTTCCCTGCATTTCATCCTGAGGCTGCAAGGAAGTCAGATCCAGTTGAAATATGAGTTCCAGTTGAAAGCCTGGTGTTTACTGAACTCTGTTTAATGACTTGGGTACCCTCCTGACTCTCGAAATATACTCTACAGCTCATGTCTGCCTCATAGTAAAGATTCATTAATTTTCTAGTTACCCCATCAAAACTCTGTTGCCCATATCCTCTAAAGCCCAGATCTGAGCTTCTCTGTTAACATTTTGCACAAGGCCAAGGGGTTTCAAGCTTAAAAAAAAGAAGTTTTCCTTTACTTTTCCAAGTAAACTGTCAAACCCACTTTTCATGGCACTCCCTGAGAACTTTCAACCTTTACCAGTGAACAGACATTTACTCTGGTTCAGTTTCCCAGAAATGAACAGTGTGGACAGCAGGCTCTTTCAATAGATCATAAGTGGCCAAGGACATTTGTGAAAGAGACACTAAGGGCTCCCTAACCATTCCTGTGGGTTTTTTAGATTTCCAGAATCTAAAAACTTCTGGAAAAAAGCCTCCATTGGGGATTGTTCTGTTTTCCACATTTACCTTTGTCAAATGGGAAAGGCCAAAGGTAGAGGTGGTGCATGCAGTGGTGTCTGCCTCGAGCTCAGATTCCCATGGAACAGGGACTAGCTGTTCCCACCTCAGAGAGCTATGGAAGGGGTAAAGGATGGGATGTGTGCAAGTATCTGGCACAGAAGAATGGCTCTCAGTAAGTGCCAGCCACCACAAGTAACAGTGGTGGTGACGGTTATGGTGGAGATAGGCTGACAGTGGAAATGGCAGTCATATAAACACATGCAGAAATTTCATATTAAGAGTCTGATATTAGGAAAATATAGAGTGTATCCTTCACTAAAGAATAATAATAATTCCTCTTCTCTAATATTGAGTTGATGTAACCCATTTCATCTCAGTTTCTACCTTGTTTTCAGGGAAATTCAGAATAAAATCCATTAACTATGATACACTAGAGTTTAGCATATCAATTTCCTCCTTTTCCATATGAGGAGAAAGGAATAAAAAATATTGTCTATGACTGTTATAAGTTACCTTAAATCTATATGTCACTTATTTTAAAAAGAAGCTCATTATATAAGACATCTCAAATCTGTTTGTGGATGTTAAGAGAGGAAATCCACTGGCATTGCAGTTAGCTATGATTGAAACCAAAGAATCATTCACCAAAGTGAAATATTGTGGAGTGAAAATTACCCCTCAAAATCCTTCAAGAAATATATAACAATTATAAAGACATTATATGTAACAACAGAACCCCAAGATATATGAAACAAAAGTTGATAGAACTGAAGGAAGAAATTATTCTGAAATGATAGCTGGAAACTTCAATATCTCACTTTTAATAATGCATACTATAATCAGAATATCAATAAGGAAATAGAAGACTTGAACAGTACTATAAATGAACTAGAATTAACACATACATACAGAACACTCTACCCAACAATAAAAACAGGATGCACATTCTTCTCAAGTGCACACATGTCATTCTCTAGGATAGGCCATATTTTAGGCCACAAAGTAATTGTCAATAAATTTTAAATATTTAAATCATACAAAATATATTATCTAAACACAATGAAGTGAAATTGGGAAATAAAGACAGAAAAATCACAAATTTTTGGAAATTAACAGATTCTTAAGCAACTTCTTTGATCAAAGAAGTTCTCTAATGGGATATTAAAACAGAGACAAATGGAAATTAAAACATAACACACAAAAATATATGGGATGCAGCAAAATCAGCTTTCAGAGGAAAATTCATAGATGTAAATGCTTACATTTTAAAAAAGGAAAGATCTCAAATCAATAACCTAATTTTATATCTTAAGGAACTAGAAAAAAAGTCAAAGAAAGCCCAATTCTAACAGAGGAAAGAAATAATATAAATTTTAGTGAAGATAAGGGATATAGGAAATAGGAAAATGACAAAGATTGATAAACACAAAAGTTGGTTCTTTGAAAAAATAAACAGAATTAACAAACCTTGAACCAGACTGACTAAGAAAAAAGACAAATTATTAAAATCAGAAATAAAAATGAGGACATTACTACTGACTACAGAAGTATAAAAGGATTATAACAGAATACTATGAACAACTGTATGCCAAACAATTAGATAACCAAGATGAAAGGGACTATTTTCCTAGAAACACACAACTATAAAAACTGACCCCACAACAAACAGAAAATCTCAACAGACCTGTAACAAGTGAAGGTATTGAATCAGTAATCAAAAACCTCTCAACAAAGCAAAGCCTAAGACCAGACATCTTCACTGGTGAATTCCACCACATATTTAAAGAATTAACACCAATCTTTCTCAAACTCCTCCTAAAAAAGATAGAAGAGAAAGGAGTGCTTCCTAGCTCATTCTGTGATGTCATCATTACCCTGGTACTGAAGCCAAAGATATCAGAAGAAAAAACTACAGAACAAGATTCCCTATGGATTTAGATGCAAAAATCTTTAAATGAATACTAGCAAACTAAACCAGCAGCATATTAAAAGGATTATACACCATGATCAAGTGAGAATTACCCCAAGAATGTAAGGCTGGTTCAACATATGAAAATTAGTCATGAATAGAATAAAGGGGGGAAATGCTACCATCTCAACTGATGGAGAAAAAGCATTTGACTAAATCAAACATGCTTTTATGGTAAAAACACTGAAAAACCTAAAAATAGAAGGGAACTGCCCTAGCCTAATAAAGTGTATGAATGAAAAACCCACAGCTAACATCACATTTTATGATGAAAAGAGTGAAAGCTTTACCTCTGTAATTTGGAACAAGACAAGGATGCCTGCTTTCACCACATTTGACATTGTCCTGAAAGTTCTAGCCAGAGCAATTAGGCAGGAAAAAGAAAAAAAAAAGACCTCCACATTGGAAAGGAAGAAGTAAAACTATTACTATGTTATTTTCCAATGACAAGACCTTACATATAGAAAATCCTACATAATGCACAAAATAACATTAGAGCCCACACATTAAGTCCACATATTCTGGGATATAAGATCACACAATAATCAGTTATCTATATTAACAATGAATAATTCAAAAATGAAATTAAAGAGCAATTCCATTTACAATAGCATCAAGAATAATAAAATACATGGGCATAAATTTCACCAAGGAGATGCAAGATTGGCACACTGAAAACTACAAAACATTTCTGAAAGAAACTAAATAAGACCTAAACAAATGGAAAGACTTCTGTGTTAATGGATTTGAAGATTTAATTTGTTAAGATAACAATACTATCCAAAACAATCTACAGATTCAATGCAATCCTATCAAAACCCCAATAGGATTATTTTTGTAGAAGGAAAAGCTAATCCTACAGTTCATGTGGAAATGCAAGGGACTCCAAGAAGCCAAAACAATTTTGGATATTAAAAAAAAGTCAAAGGACATACTCTGTAAAATTTGAAAACACTACAAAACAACAGTTACCAAGACAGTATGGTACTTACATAAAGATAGAGAGATCAATGAAATAGAGAGCTCAGAAGTAAACTCATTTACATGAAAAGATGTTAACATCATTAATCATTAGGAAAATGCAAAGCAGAACCACAATGAAATACTACATCACACCCACTAGGCTGGCTCTAGTAAATAATAATAATAATAATAAGAAGAAGAAGAAGAAGAAGAAGTATTAGCAATAATGTAGAAAAATTGGAACCCTCGCACATTGCTGATGGGAATGTAAAATTGTGTAGCTTCTGTGGAAAATGGGTTGATGGTTCCTTAAAATCTTATATGCAAAATTACTATATGACATAGCCATTGCACTCCTAGGTATATATAACCAAAGAATTGAAAAATAAACATCCAAGTGAATAATAGTACATGAATGTTCATAGCAGCACTATTCAGAATAAACAGCCCAAATGTTCATCCATGGATAAATAATGTGGTCTATCCACATAATATAATATTATGCTGCCATAAAAAGAAATGAAGTACTGATACATTCTACAAAGTGGATGAACATCAAAACATTACGTTAAATGAAAGACCCAGATACAAAGAACTGTGTATTTTATATGGCATTGTGAAAAGGGTTGGTAGTAGATGAGCACTTTGAGAGGGGAGATGGTCACACTGAGAGGGGTCACATTATAAGAAGCAAATGCACAAAAAAATTGTTTACAATCTAGAGAAGTATTTGTCTTAGGTAAACTTAGAAGTTCTATTTTGTGAATTTACACTATTTATCCCAATGTCAAAACAGTATCACGAGCCCCAAATCTTCAATAATTATTGTGGGAAAAATCAATGTACGTTTATTGCTTTTGTGTGACACAACTCTCCTGAAAAACTAAGGGAGAAGAGAACAAACTCATATATATTGTGGAATATATCCTTGGGGACATGCTGGTGGCAATCAAATTATTAAGCACCTCTAATATTTAGTTCTGGGCATCAGTTGCCTTTTTCTCTCTCACCATCTTTGTTGGGCTGATTTGAAGTCCTGGACTTCAGTGACTGTTCTTCTAATGGATGTGTACGTAATCTCTGACACCAAGGAGTGTCTCACTTAAATAACCAAGCGGTAATTTCCTTATGCCCCCATGTAATTTGAATATTATTTTTTTTCTATCTATAAGTTCTTAATAAGTTAATGATCCAGTAGAACTATGCAAATTACCACTTTTTTCTGTTCAAAATAAAAAGAATTATTGGAAGTTCAAATAAATATAACTTCAAAGTCCTTGTGACTCTTTCTTTAGGGTAATTTTCAATTATCGTAGTGTTCACAAACCATACAGTTAAAACCTCAGTGAAGTGCTTTTTATAACAATCTTCCTATAGATAGATACATGGGCAGATGAAGCAAATATGGTGCAACATTAACTATAGAATCCAGGTGATGTTTGTGTAAGTACCAACTGTACAATTCTGTCAACTTGCTCTAGGCTTGAATATTTCTAGAATAAATGTTGGCAAAAATCCTTACTATATTAGGGAGTTGCACAGCATCTGATTCTCAACCTTATGTAACTTTATTCTCCCTGAGTCCTATCTTTAGAGATATCTATGAAATTTGACTTTACTAAGAATGTATTATAAGCTTTTAAAACCCTATTTCTTAGGGATTCTAAACAAATAAAGTAAACCCTCTAGAAATTTTTATGTAAAAATATTTAACCACTTTTCTTATTTTTAAAACAATCATGATTACAGATAATTTTTATCTGAAAATTAAGATCTTAAAATCACTATGCTTGGTGAACCTTGAGGATATCATGCTAAGTGAAGTAAGCTAATAACAAAAAGACAAATACTATATGATCCCACTTATATGAGGTGCCTAGAGTAGTCAGATTCATAGAGACAAAGTAGAATGGTGGTTGCCAGTAATTGGGAGGAGGGGGAATGGGGAGTTGATGTTTAATGGGGACAGAATTTCAGTTTGGGAGGATACAAAAGTTCTGGAGATGGATGTTGGTGATGGTTGCACAAAAACGTGAATGTCCTTAATGCCACTGAAATGTACATTTAAAAATGAGTAAAGTGGTAAATTTTGTCATGTATGTTTTGCTACAATTAAAAATATTGAAAACTAGGAAAAATTTAACCATCCTTGGGGAACTGGCCACTATGTTTTTCATTTTAGTGAAACTGCCCCCTCTTATGGTGGGGCTAAGTGCAAATAATTTCTGTATCTGGCTTCTTGTTGTGTTTACCAGGAGGAAAAACTCCCTTCCATAGAACAGGTAGCCCGTCAGATAGAAGATGAGGAAATTAACCTGAAGGAGAAACCCAGGAAATACCTCAAAAGAGTTTTCCAGGAAACCATCTACAAGAAGCTGGTGGAAAAGAGCATCCTTGACTACCTGCAATATAACCACTACCACCTGCCCATGTACGCGTGGCCAGGCATCATTTAGTTGTGGCCACGGTCTCCACTTCATTGTTTTTTACACATGTAGTCTCTAGAACTGCTCTATATAGTAGGAAACCTCTCTGAAGCCTGGTTTGACAGCCAACCACCACTGTCTCCTGGTTTTGTCATTTCTTTTCGCATCCACTATGCTTGTCATTTTCTATCATCCCAGTAGGTGGCACATGGCAATGCATCTCTATTCTCAGTCAGGGAGAGTCTTTATTAATGCCAGGCATGTTCCTGAGCAGAATAATCTATTTTAGCAATAAAATAAGATTAAACTGTGTAAAACTTGTGTTGTTGTTGTTTCATTTCCTCATTTCCTGAAATGTTCTGCCACCAATTTTATTAGTTATTCACATATTTGCACAGTAATAATCCTGGGTGGTAAAAAAGAAAATTGTGTGCCCACATGGGAAATTAGTGAAATTGATGATGAGAAATTAATTCAACATCAGAGGGACTGGTTGTATAGGAAAGTTTAAGTCACCTTTTGAATGAAGAGGATGCAATCACAACCCCTGCATTTCTATACCACGTTGCAAGTCATGACAAATGCAGTGAAAAACTAGAATATAACACATGGGCTCAAGCACGGATTTATTTTATTTTTATTTTTTTTATCTCACGTGCAGGTTTTAGACTAGAAAACAGTAGTGGCAAATTAATGTAGTTGATTTCCTTTGACCTTTAGCCCTGTGGCTTTGCTTGAGGGGTGGGGGAGAGCTGGTACATGTCACTTATAATATGGGTCAGAGACCCTCTCTCTTACAAATAAAGCAAATTAAGTGCCTACTAGAAAACACATGAATCCAGAAACAGCACATAAGATTGTTTTCATATATTTGGATCTTTTGAGTTGATAGTGTGACACTATTTATGACTGAATTTTGACCAGCAGGGCTTAAAATTGGTTTTCATAGACACAATTCCAGTTCTTGTTCTTTTTTTTTTTTTTGCATTCATGTTAATGTTTAGCAAAAGTTGGCCCAATTACAAGGTAACACAGCTATTAGGAGGAAAAATCATAGTTGGCATTACAGAATTCTACATCCATTATCATCAAATGGATACTTCTCAAAAACAAAATTGTTCTAGCACACCAGACACTGATTTTTCTAGGACAGGCAAAAGTAAGCAATAAACCCTACTAATTCCTTTATACATACGTTTTACACAAATACATGGGTCATTTAGGGTGAGGGTCCAGCTGTGACCATATGGTACAAACTGTAACTTGAATGGAGAACAATCATTACTGATTTACTCATCAAACTGCAAACCCAACACCCATAGAACCATATTTCAGAGGCCTGCAAGTGAGTCAGCTCAAGAAACTATTCTCCCCCACTCCCTTCCCCTGAGAGGCCCTCAGGTCAAATTCATCAGCAAATGGAGTGAGAGTCTGTGATAGGCCTGGAACTCTTGGGTGGAGATTAACAGAAAGACCTCAGAGGATCAACAGTTATGATTTCTGTGACCAAGTATTACCATTCAAGCTTCTAGTCACATTAAAGGGACCCCTAAATGACAATGTAAATCTTAATGTTGAGTCATACATAAGTTTAATGTTTTCCTTTGCTGCTTTTAAAAATCAATCCTGGACTTGCATAAGCATCATGACAGATTTGAAAATGTCCAGATTATATTTTAGGCTGCAAAATGTGTCAGATGAGGTTATTGCAGCCATCGTCTCACAGCTAAAAAGTGAGTCGTTTCATGAATCTAGCATAGATTAGCATGTATGAGAAAATGAGCATTTTATTATCAAGAAACAACTTTTCTAAGAATAAGAGAGGTATCCAAGAGTGGCTGATCATAGGTTGAAATTGGCTGTTTTAAGGGCTTTGGGAGAAAGTAGATATTTACTCCTTACTGATGATGAAGACCTGCAAAAGAAAGGGTTTCAGAGAGACCAATATTTGGACTTCTCTTGGTATGCACAGACAGAGATTCTGTGAAGACAGATTGCATGCACGAGTCCCTATGTATTTCAGTATTTGCTGTGGAGCTGGGGACATCTTGGACTCTAAGTCTGACTTTTGAATTCTGTAGTTTTGAACAAAGAATACTGATGAGAAAATATCAAAGTTGATTTTCCCAAGTTTCTCCCAATTGCATGCAACAAGCATGCCTCCCAGATGCCTCTAATGATCTCCTGGCCTATGTTAGATTGCAATAGAGTGTAGCCACCTCCTTTCCCAAAGTGGCCCCTATTATTACACCCAAATATCACAGAAAAGCAAAGGAAAAATAAAATATGAGGTGGGAGAGGCGAGGGAACACTGCATGGAGAATAAAGTGTAAAGCCAGCCAATCAATATTTACCCTTGGAAGAGGGAGAGCGAGTAAGGGAGGGAGAGAGAGAACACACAAGTGCACGGGGTGAGCAAGAGGAGCTGTTGATTGTTTTCTGGTTGAGAGAAGAGGTGACGATAAGGCTGGGATAAAGTGAGCCCGGGATTGAGGGCAGGAGCTGGCAGCTGTATGCTAATGCTCACAGAAACCAAGCCTCTCCGTCCCCCATTAAAGCAGGCAGCCAGGAGGCCACACGTCACTGAACAAATAGGCTCCTCTAGACAAATAAAATAACACGAGTTGGCCTGCAGGGAGGAGGGTGTTGGGGGAGGGGGGAGTGAGGGAAAGGGAAGACAGAAGGGAAGAGTAGGAGTGAGGAGAGGGAGACAGGGAGAGAGGTGTGGGTGAGAGAGGGAAGAAGGATGGGAAGACAGAGGAGGGGAGGGGAAGAGAAAACAGAAGGGGTGGAGATGAAAGAGACTGGGAGAACAAGGGAGAGGGACAGTCTGAGAGGGAGAGAGTCAGAGTGTGGGAAATATCAGGAAGGAGAAGGAGAAGGACAGGAGGAGTGAAAGAGTTGGGAGAAGAGAACCAGTGGCGGGACAGGGTGTGGGCAGTGAGCAGAGTAAGAGTAGAAAGAAAGGGAGAGACCAGGACCGAGGAAAGGAGAGACACGGAGAAAGAGAGGGGTGGAAAAGAAGAGGAGAGAGGAAAGGGGAGGGAAGGAAAGGAGGACAGAGGTGGGAGAAAAGTAAGAAGAGAAGTAGGATTAGAGGAAGCAAATAGGAAGCGGGGTAAGAACACATAAACCCAAAACCCAAAAGCAGGAACAAGAAAAGGGGGACCCAGGCCAAGGCAAAAAGTTCAGGCTTATGGTCCCCAGGAGCCTGGCTACCTCTGTGTATTCCTGGGCGGGAGAAGTAAGGGGAATACTGGAGTCGCAGTGGCCTTTCTGGTCAGTTTCTGATGGGTTTTATCGATGCCTTTTCTGAGATGGAGGTGCGCGAAAAATGGCGCGTCACCTCACAGGTGGTAGCAGTCCCCTTTGTGCGGCCACGTTCAATCCGAGCAATCTGAGCTGCTCAGTGCCACCGCAGTTCTTCCCAGCAGGCTACTCTGATTATGATTTTCTCACGTTTTCTAGCTTCGCCTTTGCTAGTTTTTGCCGTTGCCACCCTTTCGGTTGTCCGGCCCGGGACCTTCCTGTCTCATCCCTCTCCCCGGCTTCGATGGTCCCAACCCAGGCAAAAACAAACGGTCCCGAGGGCACTTCAAGGCCAGTTCCGTGGCTCCGGTGGCACACTGGGGAAGATGAAAGAGGCGGCAGCCACCCCTTTCACCCCCCGTCGAGTAATGCGTGCGCAGCAGATTGGCGGCCGGGGGCGGGCACTTGACACTCGAGGGGAGGGATGTACTTGAGCGCTGCGCTCCCGCGCCCAGCGGACGGCAAGGCCTCGCGGACTCTCCCTTGTTCGCTTTCTTTCATGCACTCTCCTTTTGTGTGGAATTATTTAAACGGGAGCTCAGAGGCAGCTTTATGCTAATGTGCCGAACAAAGGCTACAGCCCGCGGGCGGGGGCTGTAAAGGTGCCCAGAGGCCCGAGTGGCCGCGCGGGGCAGCGGGCGGGGAGCTGCGCGTGTCTCTCGCGTGTCCCTGGGACTGACAAAACAACTACTCATTCCTGCAAACACAAAGCCTCTCCCGGGCTCGGGTTGGTGCGCGGCGCCCTCTCCGGCTCGGCCCCGGTCGTGTACTAAAGCGGTAACGCACGATCCAGGCTAGGTCGTGGCTCGTGTACTAGGAGCGCCTGGGGTGAGGCTTCTGTAAATTCAGGAGAGCGGTAGCCCCAGAAGGAGGATTGGGGTGCGTAGAGGTGGGAACCTGACTGACTACTCCGACCCGCCCCTCCCTGGCTCCTCCAAACAGGCTCCGAGCCGCAGGGTGGGATTGTGAACACTTTTGTTTTAGCCTCTCAGAGTTCAGGGGTTGCCTGGACTCGTGAACACCTCAGGGGACAATTCCTAGGCCGAAATCCCTATTCCCCACCTCCCGCTTTAACTCTCATTTCCAAGCTTCGAGCTTTCTAGAAACTCCCTGGAGTCAGACTCCTGAGCTGCGAGATCACAGTGAACTCAGGCGCGCTCCCCGACGGCAACCTGGGACCCCAAAACGGAAAATTTTAGAGAGCCCGTGACCTCCAGCTCTGCAGCCGTCCAAGGATGAAAGCACAAACGGGTCTGCAAGTACTTGAAGCAACAGAGTCCGCCGTATTTTTCCAAAGCACGGGCTAGGACCCTACAAGGAAAGGGAGGAGTCGCCTTGGATCTGAGAAGGACACTTCGAGGACCCTTCCTAGGATCCTTACTGAAGCCTGTCGGCTTCAGCGAAGCTACCTTGGAAGGGATGGGAGGTGTGGCGCAAATCAACGCTCAGAGTTTCCCCAACTCAACTTCTTTCCACGGGTATTACAAATGCAGTGCGCAAAGGCCGGCGCAGGGGCGCAGCATGGTGGCGCTTTGATCTAAATTGAGGAAGACAAATATCTTCACTCCATGTCCGGATCTACGCAGACCCACACATTCTGAGAAATAAAGTCACGCATAAAATAACGACGGAACCCACGACCATGTGCAGGAGTGCACGTTCTCAGAGCTTGCTGGTGGGGTGTGCGTGCATGGGCGCACAGCCTGATCCCTTCCTAGCTCTGGGTTATGAAATTAGTTTCTATTACTTGTACCTTTCAGCTGCTCATTTATTTTGACAGTACCCTTCCGAAAGCAGATTTCATTTTCGCTGCCAAGACTAGAAACCACAAATAAAAAAGAAACGGATCCATTGAATCCCAGTATCTCTATAGTGTTCAATAGACTTTCTTGGTTTAATTCAGAGCCCTGTTTGAATTCGCTGCATTCAGGCAGGCGTTTTGTTTTGTTTTGTCCCCTGCCTCCGCCCTCTTTACAATTATGGGTGTTATCATTTTTAAAGGATTCACAAGGTGACTAACTCTCCCTGTTATCTGTTGCACGAAAGAAGTGTTACACATGCAGACCTAAATATGCCGCCGTCAGTTGGGGATCTATGACCGAGCCCTGCCCTATTATTCCACAATCCAGATGGGATTCGTGATTAGAAAACAAAATTGGGCAAAACGGCCCCGGAATCCCTCTCCAACTTCTGTTCATCATCAGTATTAACCAGTGCTCAACGAGCAACAAAATATAACATCGATTGCTTTTAGATTGTAACAATTTATAACTTTTAGATAAACTCATTTTAGGATTTCTAACTTTTTTTTTCAGAATTAGCATTCATCTCACTTAGCATTTTAAAGTGAGGGCGAGAGCTTTCAAAATATATTCCATTATATGTATTCTTCTCTTTTCAGTATGTGAGTTAAAAAAAATCATAAACAAAATCATCAAATACTTTTTCCTTGATTCACCAACTTGATTAACCCTAACAACTGTCCCATTACAACTTATTACTCATGTGGACTCATATTTTGAAATTCTGTTTAATTTCCACACCAGGGTATTTTCAGAGGGAAAATCCGGAAATGATTAAATACCGTTAGTGGAATTAAGCATAAGCAAAACTCAGCAAGATCTAGCTGGGTGCACAGGGCTTTGGGAGAAAAACATCCGTTTCCTTCTCTTTCAATAAAGTGACATTTTCCTCACAATATATCACACTTAGGTGGCTTTGCTACTTGTTCCCAAAGGGATGAGCAATCAGGACCACTGTGCACTCTTGGGGTTCTGCCCCGGTCCCCAGAGATGCTGCCTTTTGTGCTTCCTTGGGGCTAGGCTGAGAAGAGGATGGAAGCAAAGGACCGAGTCTGGGTCGCAACGTTCTTCACTGTTGTCTTTTCCTGGTGGCAGGGGGCGAGGGGGAGGGTGGCTGCAGCTTGTCCTCTCCGAGGCCACAGCCTGCCTTAGAGGACAGATTGCCCCCCCCACCACTACCCTCTCAGCCTGCAGCATGCGTCGCTTTTGCATCCAGATTGGCCGCGACCCGTGTTCAATAGCTGGAGGTTAATTTCCTTCACAAAGGTGAAGGGGACACGGCTCCGGGGGGGCCCACGCCAAGACCCGCGGCTCTTTTATTCCTCAGAACTTTGATTGGAGCCCTTGATTTAGCATCTGATGTCAACCGGCAGACAAAATGCCCGATCCAATGAAAATGCATGAGGCCTCTCAAGGAGAGCTGAAACCAACTCCACTGGGGCGAAAGCGGCTGACCTCGGGTTTCGGACTTTGCCGGTTCCACCAAAAATCAAGCCTGCCCCGGGTGACTGGGAGGCTCGGAGCGGCCTGCACCCGGCCCCTCCGAGGATGCCAATCACCAAGCTTCCCTGAATAAAAAAAAAAAAGTTCAGAAATTCAAGTTCCTCTTCGAAGCCAGTCCGCCCCCTCACCCCTTTAGCGCAGCGTCTTCTGGCAATTGAAGAAGTGCGGTGCCAACTGCTTCTCTAAGTTGAGAGAAACCTTTCCAAGACCTGGGGTCGCGCGCCCAGGTGGAGAAAACATCACCATCGGCTGCAGCCACAGGGCCAGATCCTCGACCTAAATTTGGAAACCCATTTTCGCTTGGATCCTGCGTCCCGCGGCCCACCCGTCCGAAACGCGGGCTGGGTTTCTCCCACAGCCCAGGCTTTGCAGCTATTTTCAATTCTCGATTATTTCCCAAACAACACGAGGAGTTCCTGTGCCTCCGAGGACCCCTCTCTCTCCTCAGATGCCGCACTCAAACCTCTCCCGCGCCCACTGTGGCCTACCACCGTCCCTACCCAATCAGTGTGCCCAACTTCCCCTCCGCTCCAGTTCTCGGATTGAACCCTCCTGACATATTTGGGGCCATTCTTTTCCTTTGTTGCTATTTTGCTCGAGACCCGCGGATAATCCCCGCGCGCGAGGGGGCGTGCATTGTCGTGCTGATAGACGCGCCCATTTGGCGACTCCGCGCCCCCCGGAGGAGAGACACAAAGCCCAGGCACGTGCGCCTCCCCTTAGAGGAGCAGCAGACCGTGAAGTGAGGCGGGGCCAGGCGTGTGCCTGGGCCAGGCGGGGTAGTGGCGCCCGACGAGGCGGTGGCGAGGCGCGCACAGGGGGCCCAGCGCCCTCAGGTACATCTGCCGCACCTACCGGGCGACCCCCGAGTCCCGACCCCCTTTTTGACTCTCCGCTGCCCTCCCACCCTACCCGGGGGAGGAGCTGCGGGCGAGCTGATTGGCTACGGGGAACGCGGGAGGCGAGAACAATGGCCCCCTCCCCCTGTTAAAGGAGAGCTGCTTGCAGGCTGGGGTCTGGGACGCGTGTGCACAGCACAGAGCCGGGCGGAGCCGCCACCGGGGCCACGCAATTCCCGCAGCCGCAGGGCCTGTGCCACAGGCCGGGGTCACTGAGGCCGCCACAGCCGAGCGTAAAGGTGGGACCGAGACAGTGTCTTGCCCTCGCGCTGCGCCAACATGCCCCGCGGCTTCCTGGTGAAGCGCAGCAAGAAATCCACTCCCGCGTCCTACCGAGTCCGCTGCGGCGAGGACCGCGACCGCACGCAGCTGCTCTCGTCGGGATGCCGGGGCGCTCGCTCAGAGACCCCTGTGCCTAGCCGGGGCCTGAGTCCGCTGCTGCAGGCGCAGCCGCAGCCGAAGCCCACCGAGCGCGCCCAGGCGGCGCTCGCCGCCGCTCTCCCTTGCGCGCCCGGCCAGCTGCCACCCCAGCCCGGCCCGCGGGCCGCGCACTTCGGCAACCCCGAGGCCGCGCACCCCGCTCCGCTCTACAGCCCCACGCGGCCAGTGAGCCGCGAGCACGAGAAGCACAAGTACTTCGAGCGCAGCTTCAACCTCGGCTCACCGGTCTCAGCCGAGTCCTTCCCCACGCCCGCTGCGCTGCTCGGAGGTGGCGGTGGTGGTGGTGGGAACGGCGCGGGAGGCAGCGGCACCTGCAGCGGCGACCCGCTGTTCTTTGCGCCTGCGGAGCTCAAGATGGGCACCACGTTCTCAGCGGGCACCGAGGCGGCCCGTGGCCCGGTGCCCGGCCCTCTGCTGCCCCCCTCCGCCTCCCTGCGGTCCCCGGGCAAGCGGCCAGCGCCCTCCGCCGCCGCCCCGGAGCCTCCCGCCAAGGTGGTCAAGGTTCCGGGCGCCAAGAAGCCCAAAGCCATCCGCAAGCTGCACTTCGAGGACGAGGTTACCACATCGCCTGTGCTCGGGCTGAAGATCAAGGAGGGTCCGGTGGAAGCTCCGCGGGGCCGCGCGGGAGGCGCGGCGCGGCCCCTGGGCGAGTTCATCTGCCAGCTCTGCAAGGAGGAGTACGCCGACCCGTTCGCGCTGGCGCAGCACAAGTGCTCTCGAATCGTGCGCGTGGAGTACCGCTGCCCTGAGTGCGCCAAGGTCTTCAGCTGCCCCGCCAACCTGGCCTCTCACCGCCGTTGGCACAAACCGCGCCCTGCGCCCCCCGCTGCCCGCGCGTCAGAGTCTGAAACCGCTGCCAGGGCTGAGGCGCGGGAGGCAACGGGAGGCGGCAGCGATCGCGACACGCCTAGCCCGGGTGGCGTGTCGGAGTCGGGTTCAGAGGACGGGCTCTACGAGTGCCATCACTGCGCTAAGAAGTTCCGCCGCCATGCCTATCTGCGCAAGCACCTGCTGGCGCACCACCAGGCGCTACAGGCCAGGGGCACGCCGCCCGTGGCGGCCCCGCGGGAGGACCTATTGGCTTTGTACCCCGGGCCCGAGGAGAAGGCGCTGCAGGAGACAGCCGGAGATGGCGAGGCAGCTGGCATGCTGGGCCTAAGTGCCACGGCCGAGTGTCACCTGTGTCCGGTATGCGGGGAGCCGTTCCCAAGCAAGGGCGCCCAGGAGCGCCACTTGCGCCTGCTGCACGCCGCCCAGGTGTTCCCCTGCAAGTACTGCCCGGCCACATTCTACAGCTCGCCTGGCCTCACGCGGCACATCAACAAGTGCCACCCGTCCGAGAACAGACAGGTGATCCTCCTGCAGGTGCCGGTGCGTCCGGCCTGCTAGAGCGCGCCCTCCGTCCCGGCCCTCCGAACTGTGCCTTCGCTTGGAGACCCATGAAGAGAGTGCGCCGTGCGCGCGTCGCGCCGGGGCTCTCACCCCAGGCGAACGTGTTGTCTCCACTCCTTGTGGTGTGGCGTGACGGTAACCCCAATTCTCTCATTGTAAGTCCCTTTGGAGACCCTTCTTTTGCGTCGTGTCCCTTTCCCCCTTGGCGCAATAGGAGCCAGTCTCTTCTGTACAAGGGAGAAGAGCTGTACTCGTTTGTCTCGTGGTTGGAAACCTCCCCTTGGAGGGGAGAGCTGTTCTTCTTAACTAGTTATTCGCTGTGTTCATGGTCTAGAAAAGCGGTTTGCTCTCGCCTACCAATCTCTGCTCTCTATACATGTAGCGTACGGGTTGTTTTGGGTGAATCTTGAGGAAGAAATGCCTTTATATTTCACAGGCTGTAAGTTGAACTTCCCACACGATTAGCTTTATTATGGCTTGTGAACTACTGGAGTCTGGCTTTACCTTTTTGTATGTGAACAAATCGAATTGCTTAAAAAAAAAAAGAGTTTTCTTTAGTATAGCCACAAATGCCTTGAGCTGTTGTCTTTTTGGGATTGTTTTTGGGGGGAGGGAAGGGAATTTTCAGAAGATGCTGTAGAAACTGCCTCAATATTTCACGTAAGACTTTTGGGTTTGATCGCCTTTGTTGAGTGAGGTAGGACTATATGAGTTCCCTCTAAATGTATATGTTGATTTATGAGTAATTGTTATTTATTCATTATTTATTTATATTAATTATGAAGATGAAGATATTTGATTCCGGATTTTTTTTTCTTGGTGTGTGTGTTCCCCCTGCCACTCTTGACATTTCACTGTGCATTTTACAAGAGAGCCTTTTTCTAAAGGGATCTGCTAAAAGTTTTAACTTTTATACCTATCTGAGCGCATTACAGACAACCTACCATTTTATTCTGCTTGGAGGGCCCCTGAGGCCCTGTACAACCGACAGCTCTTACTTTTAAATGCAATCTCTTTTCTACATACATTATTTTCTTAATTGTTAGCTATTTATAGAAAGCTTCAATAGAACTGTTTCAACTGTATAACTATTTACTATTAAAATAAAATATTTTCAAAGTCAAAGTAGGGTGGACTTATTTCTGCATCATGTGGTTTCAATAAGGATTTAACATGGAGTTTCAGATGATTTCTTAAAAGTCTATTTTTTTAATTGAGGGAAAAAAAACCCACCACTGTCATGAGGATCCTGGATTTTTAGAGCTGAGCCTAAACTGCTGGATTCTGCCCTCTGGCAGTACAAGGGTACAGTCTCAACCCCCCTAACTAGAGCTGAAAGCTTATTGGGGGTCCTTAAAAATGTACTGGAAGGTGAAGTTAGAATGGAAGCTTTGAGAATCTTTTTCAGAGAAATCTAGATAAGTACCCATAAATCTATCCTTTTAAACCAAAGAGGATATAGAAATACCGTGCTAATTTAGCAGATCCTTCATTTCCTGACAGTTTGGGGCTCAGTGTAACAGTAATTCTTCAAATAAATAAAATGGTTAAACTAGAAGAAAGTAGAATGATTTTACAGTCAGATTTTCAAAGTAAGGGAAACGGAACAATTCACATTTGGATGCAGTGGAAGTTAGGCAACTGGGTTTGAGGTAAGGGGTCAGAAATTATTTACCCATCAGGTGAGTAATCCATTTGGGTGGGGGTGGAATAGAACACCATGTGTTTTGGGTATTAAATTTAATAGCAGGTCATTACAATGTTTTCCATTTTGTGTCACTCAGCAATTTGAAGAACAAGTCTGTTGCTAATCAGTTAACATTTTGAGTTGTTTTCTTCTGCTTTTGAAACACTGATTAGCAAGCTGTGCTAAACATCACAATTGTGCTTTCCCCTTCCTTTTGTGGTATGTCTTTGCTACTTTTCCTTTGACCCATTAAATCTTCGTTCATTTGCAAAGAGTTTTTAGAAATCTGCACAGAGTCTGCATTTCTGAAGGGTCTATCTGGAATGGTGGTGGAAAGGGCAGCACATGAGAAACTTCAGACTGTGAACCTAAAGCTTTGCATAAAAGAGGGTTTAGTGAAAGGCTCAGCTCTCGGGAATATTGAATATTCCACTCTTTGTGATGAATAGACTAAGAATAACAATGAAGGAGAAGCCACTGCAGGTAAGTTGCCTCAGGGACAAACTGCGTGTTGTCCTTTGAATTGCTGATGGTTACATATTTTACCAGCTTTGAAAACAGGAAGACAAAAGCTCAGTGCCCACACAGCATAAAAGCACGGGGACAAATGGGGACAAAGAAGTATTTTTAACATCCTGAAAACTTCAAAAGAAAGAAAAACTTCAATTTGTGGGTTGATGGCTGCTCCCCATGAGCAACAATAATATTAAAGTTTAAAAAAATGTTCATTCTGAATTACATTATACATTAAAAGATCCCTCATACTGAGGGTTAGTGTATGTTTTATGTCATTAATTTTTTTCCTTAAAATCCCGATGGTTGGCTATACACGAAGACTGGAATCCTGTGTGCAAGTATGGCACCTTGTCATCTGTGTTCAGCTCATTGTTTTCCTTATCCATGATGGTAAATAAAATTTGGTTTACAAATGTGTTCCTTTAAATTCATTTTGATTTACCAAATACACCTTTTCTAACATAGAGACCATATTTCATTTATGTAAGATATTAAGTGGAATTGTATAGTAAATGGAGTATACTGAAGCTGGCTAAACAGTGTAGAATAAATCAAAACACTTGGTCAGTTATTTCAAAGTAATGCAATATGAGTTAGCCAAATATTCCAGAAGAAGGAAATCAGTTTCCTTTATATACTCTCTCTCTCCCCCCACCCTCTTTCTCTCATTCCTCCCTGGAAAATATGGTCACAAGGTTTCCTATTATAGAATATCAAGTGATCAATTGGAAGTGCACTTACCTTATTTATAAATATGCAAAGGATGCTGAGGACGTCTTGTGTTCAGGTTGCTCCAAGTTTGGACAACCATCACTGGAAATCAGTCAAGATTCTGTACCCACCCACAGTGAGGGACTGGTGCTGGGAGGGGTGAAGTGGTCAGGAAGAGTAAGCAGATCAAGGAGGAAGGAGCTAAAATAGAGAACAAATAAAGGAAAGGATTTTATTTTTGCCAATGGTCTCCACACTTTCCTACTTCCATACAAATATGGTGGAACAAGCAAAAGACTGTTCCGCACTCCTTGGTTCTGAAACAACAGCCAGACATGTCAATTTGCCTTTTCTTCAAAATTGATAACGTTTTCTCAAGGCACATTTCCCTGGAGGCCTGGAGAAGTCAGGGATCCTATGGCTCTCACAGGAAGAATGTTGTAGTGGTACGTTGTCACTCTGGCCAGCTCCTCACAGGCCTGGGCTATGGAGGCAGCATTACTTCTTCAGCACCTTCCACCTGGAGCTCCCGCTGGGTCAATCAATGGGATCATACCACATCACACAGCAGAGGTAGCTGATCCAGTGGAAATCGTAAGCACAATACCAAGGTTAGAGGTTCAACAGCTGTCCATGAGGATCCTGTGGTGGAGCAGAGCAGAGTCCTAGGTGCTGAACTCTGGCCACTTGGTGACACATGTGGATATGTTGGGGAGACCAGGTGCACAAGGTGGGATTGGCCAATGCCAGTCACCAGGCAAATGTCACCCAGAGTAGTCTGTGCCTAGATGCTGTGGCTGAGGGTGCTCTGTTTCTCATTTGCCTCCATTAGCTCTGCTGCAGGATTCCACAGACTAGCCTTGGCCTCCACTAGCTCAAGGTCCATCCTGTGGACTCAATTCTACAGGCATCCACAAAGTCTTCAAACAAAACAAAACAGGAGAATGTGTCAAGAATCCTAGAGAATAGATAACATCATAACTAACATCTTCATCCACCCAATGTCTTGCAAAAGAGGAAGGGTCTAGCGGCATGGACAAGCCCTTTGGCTCTGTTGATTCTCTTGGTTCCTACAGACCTGTGTGTTCTCACCTGTCAACTGGAGAGAATGGGGTTCCATGAGACACAGTGAGACATCTAGGAGTTCCAGAGACTGAGAGGCAGCAAGGATCCCAAAGGGAGGAGGCATTTTCTAAATGGCAGGAGAAAGCCCACTATTTTGGGAGTGCTATTCTGTGACATTTAGGATTAGTTATAAATCCACTGGCCTGTGGCAGGCAGACTTTGAGCAAACTTGCTATCTTTTTATAGAAGACACATTTTGTTCTTGCAGAGAAATTTTCTGACAAATAGTCCTTAGTGTATAGAGTCAGTTATGTGTCGTATATACACGTAGTGTACGTTAGCTTGTTACAGAGTCAGTTTAAGTTATAGCCTTTTTATGGCAAGACAAGAGAAACCTGTAATGTTTGGCAGTTAAAGGCAAAAGCTGTGGGATTTAGAGAAGATAAAGGGGTGGGGGGAACTGACTTATAGAGATAGACCCATGAGATGGCAAACCACATCTGTATCAGAGAATCCACTGAATAGCAACATGTAAGGATCTTGAATCCATTTGATTGCCAAGATGGTACCAAAGCATGGGGCACACATTACAGTAGTCTAAAGACATTTAGGATTCTATCCTAAATTATGGAAACATCTGGTTAATGTTTGGCAAAATAACCTGAAAATAATAGCTAAAAATTCCATTCATCTGAGAGAGAAAGCAACCAAATACATCTTCAAGTTACATCTCATCTTTACATACCAGGTCTGTCAGGAGAAAGTTCAGCTATTGTTAATATAACGAGAATGGTTTGAGCAACATCAATGTAACCTGGCAGCCAAGGAAAGTGGACTAGAAAGCACATGTGTGAACAATGACACCTTCACTGTACTAGTCAGTGGGGGCAGTAGAGTCTGTTGAGTGAGCAAGTGTACTGTGTGACTGTTGCACTCAAAATGACTGAGCAAATAGTGCAACAAATCTGCATCAAATGTTGTGTTAAGTCTGAACATTCCTCTGTGGACACTATTCAGATGATTCAGAAGACTTCCAGGGACAATGCAATGAGTGTAGTGCAAATAAAAATGCAGCACATAGGCTTCAAAGATGGTTGAAAATTTATTGAAAGTGATCCAGTTTCTGGAAGGCCTGAAACAAACAGAATACCTGAGAATGTTGAACATGTGTATGAGCTGCAATCAACAAAGATCAGTGACTGACAGTGTGAGAACTAGAAGCTGATCTGGGGATTCCAAAAACTATCATGTCTGGGATTTTGACCCAGGATCTTGGCATGAAACATGCCATGGCAAAATCTGTTCAGTGACTTCTGTTACCAAAGCAGAAGAAATATCACACTGTAGTTGCTAATAACTTGATTCAAACTGCTACCAGTGAATGAGATTTCCTCAAGAAGGTCTTAACTGGAGATGAATTGTGGGTCTATGGCTGTGATCCATTAATGAAGGCCCAGTCATCCCAATGGAAGTCTCCTTGTTCTCCACACCCAATGAAAACATGGCAAAGTCACAGGGGTTTTTGATTGGGAAGGTGATGTCTATTACAAGTACACCCCTCCAGGCCAAGCAATTAGTAAGGGGTGCTACCTCAATGTTCTTCACTGGTTGAGAGATGCAATACCAAGAAAACAGCTGCAAGTATGGGCAACTGGTGATTGGCAGCTTCATCACAATGTACCCACTCATGCATCATGTCTCAGGCAGAGTTTTTTGGCAAAACATGAAAGCACCCAGGTGACTCAGCCCCCAAATTTGGCACCCTGCAACTTCTGTTTTTTTCGAAAACTAAAATCACCTTTAAAAGGGAAGAGATTTCAGACTATCAATGACAGTCAGGAAAATATGGTAGGGAAGTTGATGATGATTCCAAAAAGGATTTTCCAGAGTGTTTTGAACAGTGGAAGAGGTGCTAAGAGAACTGTGTAAGGTCCCAAAGTGCCTACTTTGAAGGGGACTGAGGCATCATTGTCTATGCACAAAGTTTCTTGTATCTTCTTCAATAAATGTCTCCATTTTTCATTATACGGAGATGGATACTTTCTGGACAGATGGCAGCATTTATTGAAACTTATTTCTTCATTACCAACCTGCAGCATTCAATGACGCATACTCATCGGGAAAGTCTGGTATGCTCATTAGTCCTGAGTTGTAATATGGCAACTCTCTCTCCAATAGGCACATTGGCAACACAGAGAAATGTTCAGAAGTGAGACTTAGTCATGGGGCCCACAAGAATCATCCCACCCAGTGACCCTGGGAGAAAAAACTATTCCTGAACAGCCAGAGTGGGAGAACCATCCTGGGGTTTTTTCCCAACCCCATTGGTCTACCACATCTCCTCAGTGAGATTAAGTACGTTAAGTCCATAGGAAGGTGTGATGTGAGAAGACAGCACCTTCCTGCCCAAAGATTTCCATGAGAAAATCTTTTTTTCACCAGAAGAACTAGAGAATTCCTGCCTCCTTCTGAGGTGGCTGAAGAAACAAATTATTTCCTACCAATTCATCACCTCTTTGTCATGCAAACAAACAGCTACATGTTTTGGTGTCATCAAGGTAATTTTGCCACCAACAGGATTTTTCTGAACACAAATGAGTCCTGTTTTTTTGCACATTCCTTATGAGGAACTGCAGGAGGAAATCACTATAGGCACATTGGGTCTCGGAAGTGACAGAGCCCACTGAGAGTTGTCACAAGCAAGGAATCTGTGATGGATTTTCATGGTGAAGGGAATTGAATTCTCATGGCTGGGTGAAACAACTTGGCTTACAAATTTACCATTTACAACTATTTTCTGGTCCTTATTAAGGCCTGATATGTTTCTCAGAATCAACATATTTGAGCATATGATTTGAAGTCAGTTAACATATTTTCACTAACCCAAACACACAACCCTTAGTCTTTTAAGTCCCAACTGTCATCATTTATCCACCACATATTTTTATTGTGGGCTTGTTCTGTAGCATCTGTAAGTGGAATGTTCAGAACATGCATACTTTATCTGGTGGTATATATGGTGAGCAAATGATGTGCGGGGTAAATGTGTTTGTGTTTGTCTTGTTTGAAAAATTCTATACTGTGTGGTCTTCCTGGTGGCATGTCCACTGAGAATCCATATGGAATGAAGTTTTTTCATTAGCTCATTGCTTTAAGCCCACATTACCGGGATAAACTATACTTGGAACATTAATTACATCAAAATAAAGCCTATAGAATGTTTACTGCCAATGGAGCACATTTAAAGACGTGATTATAGAGAGCCAGCATTTGAAGCACATCATTTTCATGCTGTGCAGTGACACCAACATCTGTAAGAAGCTTGTCCACATTATTTGCATTCATAGTTCACCAGGACTGCTGTCTCTTCATCAGAACCCAGGTATTCACTCTTCCTTCCACTTGGTTTGAGCCAGTAGACTGAGCATCACACAAGGGGAAAGAGAATGGTGGAAACATCACCCTTAATCCATTATTTGTCTCTTTCACTCATCAAAAGGGCCCTTTTATTTGAATGCAACATCTGCTTCATCTCTGATGCAGTGCCTCTCCTCAAACACCACAGCCAGGTGACAGTCACACCTGACGGTGACAGGATGGACAGAGTGAGCTAAGAGGCTATTGTTTGTTGAATCTGATAGGAAGGAGAGGAGGTGTCAGTGCATGGAAAAGTTTCAGAGAAGGTTCTTTCTATGGAAGAAAAAAAGATAGGCTAAAATTTCCTCTGAGCACAAAGAATGGAAAAGGATGGGGGACTTAGGCTGAAACACACATTTACAATATTGCCATTTCAAAGTTGGTAACACCAATTGATTATAGTTTTTTTTTACTGCTATCTGTTCTACTGTATTATATAAAACGAGCCTTTACTATTCTAGAATACAGTTACAAGGAGGTTATTTTTAGGAGATGGGCCGACACAGATAGGAATAATGTACACAAAAATGATTGAATTGAGAATTGTCTGGGACAAAGGAGATGAACCAAGTTCCGGTCTCTGGAATCCAAATCTGAACAGAATCACGTTAGATCTCATCAAATATTTTATACCACAGAGAAACATATTCTTTTTATCACTCACCTCTTTAATAGAAGACTTGTATTGCTTCTTTTGAACAGTATTACTATCCTTGATATCTTCTCAAGGGTTTTCACATGAGTATCTTGTTAAATCACTAAACAGTTATTGTTTAAAATCATTCAGTGAAATATTAGTATAATTAAGATTTCAGATTTGTATCAAAAAATCTTTTGCTCTATTAATCACAGCAAAAATCATGATTTTCCCTTTGTTTATATTTCCAAAATTTGATAATTCAAATTAAAGAGAACTGAGAAAAAGTAAGAACTTTTTAAAAAAGATTTTATTTATTTTAGAGAGAGGGGAAGAGAGGGAGAAAGAAACGAAGAGGAACATCAATGTGTGGTTGCCTGTTGCATGCCCCCTACTGGAGACCTGGCCCACAACTTAGGCATGTGTCCTGATTGGGAATCAAACCAGTGACCCTTTGGCTCACAGTCTGGTACTCAATGAACTGAGCCACATTAGCCAGGGCAGTAAGCACAATTACAGCTACCTTGATTTCTTTGTTGCAGCACTTGCGCTCTTATACCATCTAAGGTTATGCTGAGATTCCACAATTATTGCCACCATTGCAGTATTTCACCATCTCTATTATCATAACAGAAAAGGCCAAATCCAGCCAAGGCCTGTTCTGTAAATAAAGTTTTATTAGAACATAGCCATGCCCATTCACTACTGTCTATGGCTGTTTTCATACTGCTATGGCCAAGTTTGGTCATCACTATGGAGACTACATGCCCACAAGACTGAAAATATTTACTATTTGGCCCTTTATTAAAAAGTTTACTGACTCTGGGGCTAGAAAATAAAATTGTGCAGTACTGTTTTATAGATTGCCTACATTCTTGCCCTTGGTTAGATGGAAACTTGATCTTTGTGAAAACTATTTTGTTCAATTATCTGTTGAGTGCCATAAACTTGACAACTTAGCATTTACAACCTTAAAAATTGCAAATTTGAGGACCACGGTTTTTATAAGTGTCATCACCTCAGGCACCACTATTAAAACCCTAATTCTGTAAATTAGAAAGTTAACTAAAAAGGAAGCAGCTTCTAAGATAGGCTTGTTAATGTTGCTCATGTTTGTCATTTCAACTGTAGCAGCTGTCAGACAGTACATACAAGTTCTAACCTGTTAAGTCATCCATAGAAACCAACTGGAAGAGGGAGGTTGTCTCCTGGTTGGAAGGTTAATTCCTCACCTTATCAAGTGAAAAGGCAACTCTTAAGTTGAATATAAGAAACTGCCATTTTTATAGATAAAAAATAAAGTGTTGATCAGTGTGAGACATCCGGCCAAGATGGAGGCATAGGTAGACACACTGTGCCTCCTCGCACAACCAAAATAAGGACAGCAACAATTTAGAAACAAAAAACAACCAGTACCAACAGAAAATTGAACTGTATGGAAGTCCAACCACCAAGGGGTTAAAGTAGACACATTCATCTAGACCAGCAGGAGGGGCGGAATCAGGCAGCCAGGAAGAGAGGGGTCATGGCAAAGTGGTGGCTGGCAGACCCCGGGCAAGCAAGGTGGCAGCGGGTGGACCCAGCAAGGTGACGGATTGTGCAGGGGCATGGTGCACAAGGCGGCTGGTGGACCAGGTGGTCCCACATTTGTATGCAGATAAATCAGGTGAAACTGGGGAGCAAGACAGACTGTGCAACCCAGGGTCCCAGTGCGGGGAAATAGAGCCTCAAAATATGGACTGAAAACACCTGTAGGGGTTGATGTGCCAGGAGAAACTCCCAGCCTCACAGAAGAGTTCATTGGAGAGACCCACAGGGTCCTAGAATGTGCACAAACCCACCCATATGGGAATCAGCATCAGAAGGGCCCAATTTGCTAGGGGGAAGTGGGGGTAGTGACGGAAATCCGGCAGACAGCTGAGCAAGCACCATTGTTCCTTCTTGGACCCGTCCGCCACATACAGCATCACAACCCAGTGACTGGGTTGCCCTGACCTGGTGAACACCTAAGGCTCTGCCCCTCATAATAACAAGCTCGTCAAGACAAAAAAAAATGGCCAAAACAAAAGAACAGATTAAAGCTCCAGAAAAAATACAACTAAGCGATGAAGAGATAGCCAACCTATCAGATGCACAGTTTAAAACACTGGTAATCAGGATGCTCACAGAATTGGTTGAATTTGGTCACAAATTAGATGAAAAAATGAAGGCTACAGTAAGTGAAATAAAGGAAAATGTACAGGGTACCAATAGTGATAGGAAGGAAACTGGTACTCAAATCAATGGAGTGGACCAGAGGGAAGAAAGAAACAACCAAATAGAAAAGAAGGAAGAAATAAGAATTCAAAAAAATGAGAGGCTTAGGAACTTCCAGGACATCTTTAAACATTCCAACGTCCGAATTATAGGGGTACCAGAAGGAGAAGAGGAAGAGCAACAAGCGGAAAAGTTATTTGGACAAATAATAAAGGAGAACTTCCCCAATCTGGCAAAGGAAATAGACTTCCAGGAAGTCCAGGAAGCTCAGAGAGTCCCAAACAAGTTGGACC
>CM052547.1:56392756-56423715 GCA_028533065.1 Trachops cirrhosus | reverse complement strand
TTCATTTAGAATGGAAGGCCAGATCAAGTGCTTCTCAGATAAGGTCAAGTTAAAGGAGTTCATCATCACCAAGCCCTGATTATATGAAATATTAAAGGGACTAATCTAAGAAAAAGAAGATAAAAAACATGTATAGTAAAATGACAGCAAACTCACAATTCTTAACAACCACACCTAAAACAAAAAGAAACTAAGCAAACAACTAGAACAGGAACAGAACCACAGAAATAGAGATCACATGGAGGGTTAGCAACAGGGGAGTGGGAGAAGGAGAGAGGGGAAAAAGGTACAGCGAATAAGTAGCATAGATGGTAGGTAGAAAATAGACAGGGGGAGGGCAAGAATAGTATGGGAAATGTAGAAGCTAAAGAACTTATAAGTATGACACATGGACATGAACTAAAGGGGGGAATGTGGCTGGGAGGGGGTGTGCAGGGTAAGAGGGGGTGTGCAGGGTGGAGGGGAGTGAAGGGGGAAAATGGGACAACTGTAATAGCATAATCAATAAAATATATTAAAAAAATAAAATAAAATAAAGTGTTATATCAACAATCTTATATGGTTCAACATAACATTTCAAGGATTTTTGGTGTGTATTGGCCTGTAATTTGAATCAAAGACAGAAGATAACTTTAATTCAGCATTGATAACTTTTAAAATATATTAATTCAAAAGCGGCAAGCACCTTCCAATTGCTGACCTTATTTAATTGTGCAAACATTTGAGCATTTGGGGCATTTAGATCAATGTTGAACAGTGAGAAGTCAGCTCTGTTTGGAAATGCCCAACCTCTACTTGAAATTTTTTCTAAGGTTTCTCATTTAATCTCACAAGTATGGCAACAACAGTGGTGAATGTGTTATACTTTCTTAGTATGTGTTTTTCAGCTCTTGTTACTCAAAGTGTGGCCAGGGGCCTGCAGCACTGGAGTCACCTGGGAGCTGGTAGAAATCAGAATTGCAGGCTGCACTCCAGACCCACAAAATCTGAACCTGCGTTTCCTCAAGATCCTCAGGTATCTGTGTGCATGTTGATGTTTGATATGTGCTGAGTGGGAGCGTGAGGTCTTCATCACATAGAGAGTGTTCCCTCATGTTGCCACCAATAGTGAGTTTGGCGTGGGAAGAGTTGATGGCTTGAAGTCTTAACCACAGACCACTAATTCCAAGTAATGATGGGTTTCTAACAGTACTAACAGCTAAAATTCACGGAGTCCTTATCACTTACCTAGTCTAAGGCCTCAATTAACATGATTGCTTATTGATTTCTCACAATTACTCATGAGGTTGTATTGATTACCTCCATATAATGGAGGGCAAAATGGAAGGCCCTACAAGGTGACATGAACAGTAAGTGGGGAAATCTAGTTGAGAGCAAGAAGGACACTAGTTTATAGAGATAAACCCCAAAGGGGGCAAATGGAGCAGTGTGGGAGAATTCAAATGGGTAGTGAAATACCACAGCCTGAATCCCATCTTCTTGTCAGGAGCTTCTAAAGCTTGGAGTGTGGCACGACCATATAAGGACATACACAGTCCTCCTCCTAGGTCACAGGAATAACTGGTTTGCATTTTGGCAATTTGACTCCAAAGTAATAGCCTGAAGTTTCACTAGGGTGTAAGAGAAAGGAGTCAAGTACGTCACCATTTCAAGTTATCACCTATCTTGTACATTGGAGAAACTTCTTATTTCTACATGGCTCAACCTGCAAACACAAGTATTCATGAGAAATAGGTTAATTTAACACCCCATAATTATAACTAAGGCTCTCATACTGGCTTGTTTGTATACCAGATTCATGGATTCTAAACCACTTTTGCTTTGCTTTAACATGCTGGAGGTGCAAACCAAGAAGAGGGAGCAATGTATGAATTCATTGTGAAGGCAGCACCATCGTGAGGATATATATCTCTTAAAGCTGGCATGTCCATTCTGACTTCTGTCAATTCTCTATCTTCCACTTTGGTTCTAAAAGCACTTGATTGTGAAAAACACTTACTATTCTATACCTACAAGCCAAGTTAATGGACCATCCCAGAACCATGGCAACTGGCAAGAGTGAAAGAAGGAAAGCTCCCCGATCACAGCAGTTAAGCACTCTCTGCTCAGTCTCAACCAAGGGCAGGCTGAGGGTTGCCAATGGTGAGGAAAGATAGGCCAAGGTCAAAGGTTTCAATAAAAATTTTAATTTTATACCTAAAAGAGAGTGTCAATGTTGTAGCTTCCAAGTAATGGATTTTTATAATGATACTAGCAGGCCACTCCCTTTGTTTTCCTACTGTAGTGGGATTTCACAAGCTTGAAGGGACCTTGTTTCTTCCCCAGAGTACTGTGGCTGTTAGGTACCCGGGGTCTGGAGCACAAATGCCTGCTTTCATCATTTTAACTCCATCATTTAAGAGCTATGTCACCTTGGGTTAGTTACTTAACCTCTCTTTGCCTCTGTTTTGTCATTGATAAAATGATAGAAGAGTAGTATCTATCTGTAGTAGACATTTATTATGCTGCTTACCCTGTACCTTTTGGATACTCTTTCTGTTCTGGGGTAATTTCCCACCCAATCCCACCCAATCCTTACTCCCCAAGGTAGAATCCAGAAACTGGCTTTTTCAGCCTTCCTTACACCTAGGCTCTGCTGTCAGGGAATGGATTTGATCAATGTGCTAAAGTCAGGGCACCCTCATAGCTCAATTTAGAGGTACCCAACCTCCAATCAGGTGCACCCATGAGATATGGATACAGAAAAGAGACCAGAAGGAGATGGTGTCAGGTATAGTCAGCACTGGCAAAGGGGAGTGAGGGGCTTGGATAGGCATTCGTCTCTCAGAGGTGGCCATGGCAAAGGCCCATTGCCATGATGTGAGCTGCATTTGTCTGGCAGGGTGATTTGGGTGTTGTTCCTGGCCTTCTAGCCCCAAAATCAGATTTGTGTGGCCCTCCTGGAAGGAAGGAAGTCTGCAAGGAAGCTTAGAGCCTTTAATAAATTATTTATCTACTTCATCTGGATAAAATGCATTTGGCTGTCTGCAACTAAATACTTAGCTGTGTTGTTGAGATTAGATTATTCAGGTCAAATGCTGATGAGAACTCACTTATTAATGTTGTTATTTTGAGTTCTTTGATGTCCGTCAAAGTACTGATTTTAAATTTTCTATAATGTTAATGTCACCTGGTGCAGATTTAAAAATATCTCTGCAAACTCTTTGAGACATCTTCCATCAAGAGGTAGAATGTGTGTCCACACTTTGAATTTGTGTCCACGAAGGGCAAACCTTTGTGACTTTTCCTTCAATAAAATGCAGTGTAAGTGACACTGTATGACTTCTGAGACTAGGTTAGAAAGGCCCTTCAACTTCTGCCTGGGTCTCTCTCAGGGATCTCAGTCTCCATGCTGTGGGGCAGCCCATGCTCCACACAGATACTACAAATAGGTGTTCTGCTGACAGCCTGAGATGTGAACTTAGCCAACAGCCAGAATGGACCCCAGACTCACAGGAGAACAGGTGAGCACTTGAGATGATGTCAGCCCCTGTACCATGTCAGACCTCCTTTGTGAGAGAGCCCAGAGGGAAGCAGCCCAGCTGGGTCCCCTGCCCCCCAGAACAGTGATAGACAGTACTACAACAATTGTTGTTGTTTTGAATCACTATGTTTTGGGGTTATCTGTTATATAGCAATAGATGACTAGAATATACTTTATATTTTTAGAGTGTTGTCTGGTTTTCAGCGTGCTTGAATGTGAATTTTTATCTTTGATTTTCATATCAACTCTGTGTGGAAAGCATTATAATACACTGACCTGCTGGTGAGAAAAATGCCTATGGATATTGAATGTTTTACCCTACCATCACAAAGCTTTCTGTCTGAGACACAGAGATCAGAACCCTGTTTCCTGGACCCCTGGCACAGGACTCTCCCTGTGAGGTGATGTGGCCAAGGTTAGGAGGAACAGGGTTTATAATCATCTCACTCATTGTATCATTTAAAACACTATTGAATATACTCCTGTACGGAAGTTCCTTCTTTTCATTGTCTTCATCTCACCTTCAATACAACCATTAGGTCAATGTTTCAGTTACTACGACTGTGTAATAACAAATCACCCCAAACTAGTAGCTTAGAACAATAGTCATTTATTATAGTATTTCATTCTTTCTGTGGGTCAAGAATTCAGAAGCAGCCTGGCTGAATGGTTTTGGCTTGGTCCTTTGTGATTTTTCAATTAAATGTCAGCTGGGGCTGCAGTCAGTGAAAGCTTGATTGGTGCTGGAGGATTCACTTCCAGGGTGGCTCTACCATGGCTGTAGACCGCCACAGTTGCTTTAGTGTCCTCACCACTTGGTGCCTGATGATCTCCAGAGGAAGCGATCCAAAAGCCCATGGTAGAAGCTGCAATGCCTTTATGATCTAATCTTGAAAGACACATAACATCCCAGTTTGTGTTTTCTTGGTTCTATAATCATCTCTGAATCAGTGTAGGAGAAACCAAATAAGGGTATGAATACAGGAGGTGATGATCACTGGGGCCATGTTTGAGGCTGACCTCCACAATCAATAGTAGTATTATTACCCCAATTCACAAGAGTCAGAATGATTGGGACTCAAGGGCTCAAGGCCACATGGGCAGTGTGTGGCTGGTATTTGAAGCCAGTACTATCTGATGCCCAGGCCTGTGCTCCTCCCCATCTACAATAAAAGGTGAACTTATTTTTGATGCCGAAATTTCAAAATCAGGAAGTTTTTAATGGAAAGAAATTTATGGGGTGGGCACACATGAACGGGAGGCCTCACTTTCTTTAGTCCATAAATGCCTTATTTATCATGTTTGAAATTTTGTCTTTTACTGGGTGTCCCCTTTAAAAAATGTTTCTTAAGCTGCCAGGTAATTTAATGAGTTCCATTATACAAACATGGGAAGACATGGATACTAGCTTTGCTTTTTTTTTTAATAGACTTCCAAAGCTGATTTTATAGAATTCTGAAGTGAACAAATAGTCCATTATGGCTAAAATTACATAAACTGTCTAAATAATTTCAATTTTGAGAATTATATTAAATTAAAGCAGCAGGATGCAGGCTGAGGTGCAATGGTGTTTATTGCAGGTGCATTTGTTGGAAATGCATTGGAAATCACAGATGGGATGATATAAGAAAGGTACATCTTTATTAAGGGATAATATGCAACTATTAAAAAGAACAAATTAGAGGGGAGGGGTGCCCATGATATACTATAAAGTTTAAAAAGGAAGTTAAAGAATAATGTGTATTGTTTGATGCTATTCCTATAAAAAGAAAACATTGTATATTTGTGTGTGTTTGCATTAATCTGGAAAGCAGGATAGAGGAATATTCTTTTGAATAACCAGCTTATCTGGACAGAAGGGTGGTGGTGATGTGGAATGGGAGCAGATCATTAGTTTTAGGGGAAAAAAAGTACAGAATACCTGGTTAAAGCACACTTCTGTACTTTGGCTATTTCCTTAAAATCTTAATGGTAATTAGGAATTAAATCTTCCCTGATTAAGAGAAGCTACTGTTTTAAGTTTTCTTTTTAACATTGTGCCCTCTTCTTCAGGTCAAAACAGTTTCAGGGGTTTCCTGGTGCCTAAAATGAGGATGACACGATTTCCCTGAAGGAAGGCTACAGAAATAACTGTTTCTAAGGGCCCATAATTAGGTATCAACATGGAGGACAAGATGGGGTGACACATTTAAAAGGGAGGAGATGATGCTATTAATGTGCAGCCTCACTGGTTTAAACTGTTCATGAGAGATTTGCTTGAAATGCTCTGCGGGGTGGGGTGGGGAGGGAGATGAGTTATCGAGGCCCTTCCCTTGCACTTAGCCCAGTGCCCATTTCTTAGTGAATATTGATCAAAAGTACTCACCTCCACCATCTGAGGAGCATAATGCAGACCCTGGGTATTCATGGGAAAAAGCTTTTCTCTGCCAGGCTATTTTTTGGAGTCAAAAACATCCTTTCAGGAGCTATAACAGCAAGCCCCTTCCCACTTCACACTCTCAGTGAGAGGCACACTCCACTTTTCAGACCCCCAGGACCTCCAGTCAAGGTGGAAACTGACGAATGTGACCTCTTTATATAAAACATTCCCTGTCAAACCCAGCAAGCATTTTGCTGGAGGGAAAGGTGGGACATCTAAGTGGAAGATTAAAAATTACACCTGGATACATAAAGAAGGGTGCTCCTGCCCTGGGGAGAATTTATTCATTTAGTCTTTATTTTCTAAAATGTTTTAAATCGAATTTTCAACCACCTGAACAATATCCCTCTGATAGCTGAGGCAGGAAAATGTTGGTGTGAATGTCTAAAAAAAATCTGGTCAGTGTTTTTCATGCCAGACATGGTAGAGAAGGAAGGTACGAACAAGAACTTCCTAATTTCTCCTTTGCTGGGTAAGAGGCAGAATTTTTCAAATGTTTCTTAACATGACAGCTAGTTATAAATTCTCATCCCCTTCATATAATTCAATTTAACTTGGGATAGTGGAGACTTAGGTATTAAAATTATTTTTAATTTATAACTTTAACAATGAAAAAGAACCAATATCCAATTCCAGCAAATTCTTTTCTATTACCCAGAAAGAAAGTATAATTTCAGAGTTCCTGTTGGCTTCTTTGCTGTTTGATTTTTTTGGAGGGTGCATTTGAGAGTGTATCTGGGGTAGACAGAATATTACTATTATTGAAAATGCTCCTGAATCTCTTGAGGTGTCAGCTGTTTTGTTATTTATCTTGTGAAGATGTGGTTTAAGCTGTGGTAGACAGCAAGCTAAAGATCTGTGACCTCAGTGTCAGGAGCAAGTCTTTCCATTCCACTCAAGGTGAGGTCTTGGGGTATGTAAGGACACTGTTTTATCCTTAGCTTTTTCCTTTCAAACTCCCGAGACATAAAACTTTTTTCAGGAGACAACAAACATAAAATTTTGGCCAGACTGCAGCAAGTGCTAAATTGCTTTGAGGACCTGGGTATGCAGAGAACAGAAGGGAGCCTTCTGGAGTGTGGCAGGCCTGCCCGCACTCAACATCGACAGCATGTACAGCCTGCTTTTGCTCTGGGTTCTTCACCTCAATATCTATTTCTCATATCTGAAGACATTAGCAATTTGTATTTCCAGGGTCATAGAGAAAAATCAACTCCAGTGTCCTCTTCTTTGCCCATAGAGAGAACAGGTGAGAGTCACCTGGTAAAACAAGTTCCCCAATGCCGGTGCTCCTGGTGGTCCATGTAGCGCCTGGTCCAGGAGAGGAGGGTCAGAGTGGCTCCAGACTTGGCCCTAGGGAAACCTTCACAGTGGCCAAAAGGAACATGAAAACAAACTGTCCACACACTGGTTAAGAATGGTGATTACTGCTAAATGGGTGTGTTGTCAAGGAATGGGGCCCATGACAGCTCTGGCCTGGAGCTCCACTTTCCAGTTGTTTGAGTCCACTGAGCCAATGGCCTGTTTCAGTAACTGTAGAGGATGTGGTTGGGGCGTGGGCAAGGATCAGTGCCTCTCAGGTAAACCGGATATGCAGGGATGATGTTTACTTTGTGTTCCATTTTCATGAACTCTGGTTTTTGAATTGAAAAATGAAATGCAATTAAAAGCATTTCCATTTATAAAGTGAAAAGCAAAGGATAATAGTTACTCTTGACATAAATTTTTTAATAAATCAAAGTGGCCTCAATTTAGTTTATACACACATGCAGGAGCATAACACCAGCTTAAATGTGTACAGAAGTGAACAAATACAAAGGTCTGAGTTGTACTGCAGAGAGAGACTCTCTAGTGCAGCAAACATAAAAAGTCCAGAATTTCTTTTCTGGAATACTTAGAGAATTTTACTATGGCCAGAGGGTAACTTAAGGGTATCATTATTATCTTAAATTCTGGCACTTAGCAAAAGTCAAGAAAGGATGAGGTCATTATTTGTAGCAAGGGTCCTTTGGGAACCACTGGAAGTTAAGTCTTTTTGGAATTTTGCTGAAGGTCTGGCATGACTTGGCCTAAGATTTGATGTATATTTTTTAAGATGAATGGAATCACTTTAGGAAATATGATGATGGAACCCTTCAATCTTTTTTGCATAAATAAGACAATAAACTGCTTTTCAAATGACTTTCATAACAATATCCTTTGAAATTCAAAGGACTATTTCCAGATCTTAAAAAAATCCATAAATTATCCTGGAGGGAACTGGGGCCATCTGTAAAGTGGAATCAGTAGAAGGGGTGGGACACTACACTGAGCAGTTGTAGATAAGCCTGCTGCTCCCCAGAAAGTCTTCCCTGATATTCCCTCTACTCCAGGGTGCACAAACGAGACAGGAGGTAAGGGCTGCCCAAAGCATCACAATGGGGCTGGTCTAAGTTGCAACCAAAATCTATCTGCAGGTCAGAATCCTCGGGTATAAGGGAAGGCTTTAAAAATACCAGTGCTGGGGTTCTATCCAGATACCCAGACCTGGTGGACCAGAATCACGGTGGGGCATGGGGCACAAACGCACAGCAGGGCGGGGAGGAACCACTGCTTCTAAAACTCTGCATCAAGCCCTGGCTGGTGTAGCTCAGTGGACAGAGCATGGGCCTGCGAACCAAAGGGTCACTGATTCGATTCCCAGTCTAGGACACATGCCTGGGTTGCGGGCCAGGTCCCCAGTAGGGGGCATGGAAGAGGCAACCACGCACTGATGCTCCTCTCCCTATCTTTCTCCCTCCCTTTCCCGCTCTCTAAAAATAAATAAAATCTTAAAAAAAAATAAATAAGAAGGCAACATTAAAAAAAATGACCTCTGCATCAAGCTTCATTCTATGAAGAGCCAAGTATTAAAAGCATGACATACCTTCAAGGCATGCTCTTGTTATCAGTCAAAAGCTAAAAAAACCAAATTGATTCAGGCTCTCTTTGGTTTAGAACCAGGACCCATTGTGAAGTCAGAAATGTCTTATAAGTAATAGATACTCATAAATATTTGCTAACTGAACAAATGGGTGATTTTTAGAGAGCTCGATTGTACAATGTCCTGAAAGTTCACTGCTGTCCAGAGCACAGGAGCTGCTTAGAATATGGGCAAAGACCACCTGGTTGGGCCATTAGAACGTGATGGCTGTAGTCTTGAGGCAGGTCCATAAACGTGACTTCAGCCACAGTAACAGAGGCCATTATTATATGCTTATCAGGGCTTGAGCCTTCAGACCTCTGGAAGGGTGGCTCATGCACAGGGCCACCCGGAGAGATGGGAGCCAACATCGAGGGTCCCATAGGCCTTGATACAAATTGCAGGACATATAGACTCAGCTATTTATTTGTGAAGAGGAGATGAATTTAAACCCATGAGACTGATGATGCTTAGACTCAAATACTCATTTGAGTGGTCTTAGCATACCATGTTATGAACTCAGAGGTCAATTTTTCTCAATGAGTAGGTACTGGTTACTATTTTGAATAAATCTTTAGGCTTTGATTTAGAAACAAAAAGCTTTTGAACTACTTATTTGGTAAAAATGCAAACCATCTTTTGTTAAATGCTAGGATAAACTTCATTTTCCTACAGACGATAATGAAAACAAACAAAAAACATATGGCACATAAGTGCTGTGTTTCTATTTTATTAAATCATCACAGTAAATCATAATTAAGAAGAAAAAGAGGGTAGACCAGAGTCGTGGTGGTCACCTGTGGAGCTGTGTGCTTCTCTGGGTGTGGCACATCTCTGTGCAGTGACCTGGCACAACATATACACATGCCTGCAAAGGTGTGTTACACAAAAACGTCTCTACCACCTGGGCGTAAACCCAGATGTTAGCATTCAGAAAATTAAGTAAGAACAAAATAAAAATCAAATGACACGCTGTAACTTAATTATGATATTCCTTATTTACAAGGACTAAATATTGTAGGCTTGAAAGCATTCAATTAAAGTGTATGTCATACACAGATATTGAGTGCAACTAAAAGAATGGTCGTTTATGTTTAATTTCCCTTCATATGCAGACACTCCCCCTCAGTAGACAAAAAGGTAGCATAGTTACATGGAAGACATCACAGTAAGTTTTAAAGGATCCCCTTAAGCCTCCAGATGAGACAAATATAACAGTAAATGAAGCACAGTTGTTCGTACAGGAGGAAGTTCAGGAAGATGCAATGTGATTTGTACTGCTATGGGCCCAGGTGATCTTGTTTGTAAGGCTAAGGATCTGATCTGTTAGCCCCTCTCACAAAATGAAGGCTGAACCCCCCCCACCTCCCCGTGGATTTTTAGGAACTGCAGGCTTAATTGCATGAAGACACTATGACAGTCATTTACCCAAGCTAAATTTCCTCACTTCTGGCTACTTAAGAGTTTAATATATTTAAAGAAGTCATTTTGTGGCATTACTATTTTTTTAGGTACAAAACCCACTCAGTGAGACGACAGAACATCAGAGTACAGAGAAGTAAGGGAACCGGGATGGTCCTGCCTGGAAATCAGTGAGTCTTATTGATTTGGGGCCAATTAAGGGCCACTTTTGTTTACAGATGGCTGACCTTCTAATGACTCAGGTGGGACCCCACCGGATGAGTGACCCTTAGCAATTTAGTTGAAAGGCATTAATTACAAAAGCACAATATTTGCTTTTATAAGTAAAAAAAAAGACCATTTCAGCTATCCACCTCAAATTACAAAAATGATTCAAGTCCCAATAATTGCAAGCAAACCTGGTTGCAAGATCCCTTGCTTCCCCATTCCAAGTTTCCAAATGAAACTCGGTACTAAGAATAGTGGGCTCAGGAAAAGCTCCAGTGGCAAAACTGCTGGTTGTAATTTGGGGTCACAGACTTGTCAAAATCATTAGGGATGACAGAAAGGTCTTTGCTACCTACAACTGAGTTTGCCACTGCAAGGTGAGATTCCTGGAGGTAAAATGGAATCACGGAGCAGAGAAGTCCAGGGGAGTTCAGTATGACTCCCAAGTTCCAACACTTCAATTAAATCCAAGAATTCTGCACCAGGGATTTGTAGAATCTTAAGATGAAATATTCTAGACACTACTTCCCAACTGAGTCTCCACAGGACTCTGGAGCCCAGCAACATGCACCGCCTTTCCTGGAAAGAACAAGGTTTGGCTATTTTGTAAATATAAAACAAAGCAACTCAACAGCAGTCTTCAGTGTGAGAGTGATGGGGCAAACCAAGCCCACCAGAAAGCCCAAATCATTAAAAAGGTGTGTGCGAGGGGAATATAAACTCCTGACATTTGCTGAGACAACAGAAAATGCTGTGACTTCCAGTCACCCTTTATATTGTCCATTCAGCCCCAATGAATGAACAAATCCCTGTTTATAGAATGGCACAAAATGACTAAGACCATGTCTTCTACTTTGGGGCATCCCCCATCTTCTCATACACAGATGTGTTTAAGCTGCTTCTGTCTGGTGGGCCTGGGCCTTAAGCCCCACCTGCAATCTCCTATAAAGCAAAAAAACAAATTCTCTTTAGAACTGGAAGGTCCACCCTTCTAACAGGAAAGACGTTCACAATCCCCCTTCACTTGTCCCAAAAGACAGTCTTGCTCTTGGATCTGCCCTTTTCTCCTCAAAGGTCAGGTACCAGCCAAATCAACTGCATGGTAGACAGAAAGAACTGACTGGTTAGTGAAAATGGCTGCACTGACACTCTCAAGTAGGCTCTGAGGGCTCATGGAAAGGTTACCTAGGCAGGCTGGGATAGCAGAAATGGGTGCAGAGCAGATGGACAGAGGGTGAAGAGCAGAGGAGAGAGGGAAAATACCCATGCACAGTCAACCTTTCTTCTGACTGGGGCCTCTCCTAGTGGCTGCTTTCCCCCCACATCCCCAAATTCTGAGCCAGCAGCTTACTTTACTCTGGACCTGTGTGTCTGAAACGACCTTTACAAGACAAAGACTGCAGTAGATAGTAGGGCAGAACTCCACATTGAGACAGGCCAAGACCTAGGTGAGAAGCAGAGGTCTTCCCTGTTGACTGATTTCTCTGTCTCTGACACCCTCAGACACCCAGCAAGGGTGCTGGGAAAGTGCCAGCAGAGGCAGAGCTTTTCATTGGTTTTCCTTTTCTTTTTTAAAAATAGGGTCATTATGCATCCCTCAGAGCCAAATGAGTGGAAAGCATGATCAAACCCTTGCTTGGAATCTGTCACCCTAAAGCTCTGTATGGTGGGAAATACCCCTATGGCCCCTGCCATGGTCTTCTCTGGGCAGTGGGCAGGAGAGCACAATTCCACAGGAAGCTCTTGGAGGCAGATGGACATTGCAGGGTGCCTGTTTCAGTCTAGCACCTGAGCTGGCATGCTCCTTGACTGGTGCTGTGCTGAGAGGGGCCTTGGGAGCTTCCTGACCTACAGAGCTTTCACAGGGACAGGACCCTGCATTTCTAGAAACATCTGAGTGCTCTGTGATAGGAGTATCATTATCATGACCTGGAGTGCCTCCAGCATGGTCAGGAAAACCTCTCCTCAGTTAGTGGGCATCAGTCACCAGGCGTAAAAACACTTACCAACAGAGGTAACACTTCTCCTGGGCAAAAGGCCCTAGGGAAAGCCAATTTCCCTGATGATGGAATTTTTGAGTAAACCATAAATTCTAACATGAGACCTAGCAAAATCAATGCAGAGAAAATTCCTCAAACAATTTGTTGTTTTGCTGGCCTCTCTGTGAATCATGCTTGGATGTATCAATGAGAGGAAACAATATAGGGCATAGAAACCAGTCGTCCCACGCCCCTTCTCTGAAAGCCTGGAATCTTCTGCTGTCTCTGCCTGGAGCAGCCACACCAATGCCTACTTGAGGGTGGGTATGTCTGTGTTTGTTGGTGACTTTTTCTTTTCTTCTTTTGAACCCAAGGTTCACAAGGTTTCTGGGCAAGACAACAGTGCCTAGTTTGAAAGTCCAACCTGCGATATTCCAGTGGGATTTGTCTTTAACTTCGGAAATCCATTAATGGAAGGTTTGCTGAGGGCACTAGCACAACCACCATGTTTCCAGAGTATCTGGGCTTGGAGGTTTCTGGGTGAGGGTAGTGGGGGAGTCTCAACCATCTCCTCCTTGCCAAGAGTGCTGTGAGGCAGGCACTCAGGCTGGTGGCCAGGGTCCTGCAAAAGAAGCAGAGAAAGACCGAGTCATGGCACTAAGTGAGGCCCTTGTGGGCACAGACACAAACAAGAGGGTAGGTGGCACTCAGAAGAAATGGATCCACATCCCCAGGAAGGGGTTTGATGACTTCCCAGTGCTGTGAGTACTGGATGATTGCTGAATGAATCAACAAATGAATGCCTTTCCCCTGGACTTTCCTGAAGCATAAAAGAAACCATGATTCTCTTTGAAATTAACTCAGCCTTACTGTCCAATTCCAAAGTGAAGAACAAAGACAAAAGGTATCTGATTACAGTAAAGGGAGGAGGTGCCAATGAAGCAGCACTGTCCAGAGTCAATGAGAAAACAAGTGAAACTTCACAGGGCACTCTGTGGTTCCCTGTCTGTGATTCTGGCTCCAGTCCTTATTTACATATTGATATTGAATACTAATCTTTAAGTACTAATTAATATTTACATATTAATATTTTACAGGAGTTACAACTCAATTATTCCCCAAAGGGTCTGAGATGAGAGGTCAGGACTAAATTGCTTGTCTGAATGGGTTCAGATGAGCAAACTGCTATTTAGCACTGGAGGGAAAGGGAGTAAAGGGAGTATGGCTGCAGCACTCCCTTTCCTCTGGCCTGTGGGAACATGCTCAGAGGAATACAGGAATGTCTGCTGCAATACTCAGCCACTGTTGCTGGTGCAGTCTGGTCTCCCTAGGGCAGTTCTGTGGGTGAGAGGATCATTTCATCACCCTGCTTCCCCTCACAGTCTATTTTTAAACCCTGTTTCATTACACCCAGGTTTCCGGAGCAAGTTTCAGTGCTCCAGAGATGCTTCACTTTCAGGGATTTGGCCTTTGAAATTTTTATTATTATTGGCATTTAAAATTAATTTATGGAAGTTATCTGATAGAATCTGTTTTCATATTCTGACCTTATGTTATTGTTTCTAGGAAGAGCCTCTAAAATCAATACTTGTGAACATGCTTGGACCTGAGGAGGCCATCTCCCCAGTGGGTCCCAAGACTCTACTTTGAGGCTCCCTCACAGGGGCTTTCTCCTCTCCTCTGCTCCTGGTGAGGTCAAGAGGAGAGGGAACATCCTGGGCCTCTCTATTTTCATCTTTAAAAACAGCCTGCTTCTGACAAAGACAACACAGCTATACTGTCATCTATGACAGAGATTGCACTGGCAGCAGGCATCTCTCTGTCCCTTTGTAGTTGGAGGTGGGGACTTGCATTTAATCCCATATAATGTTTCATTTTGAAATGCCTTCATTTCAAACTGCTTAACATTTCACAATGGGAGAGGGAAGTAAAAACAAAAAAAAAGCGAATGAAAGAGAAAGTAATGTTCAAAGATAAGATATTAAGTAAAGGGAAAATATTGAACCCCTCCACCCCCACCCAGGGAGGGCAGAGGTGGACAGAGTGATGCCAACTCTGAAGAGCTGCATGGACCTCTTTAGCAAAGCAGCCTTTGAACATCTGTCTGAAAACAGTGGCCCCAATAGCCAAGGGCAAGGGGCATGTCACCTCCAAGCTGCAGCCAGAATCACAGTGCCCTCCCTGTATTCCTCTAGTCCCCATCTTTCTGCTGGCACATCCTCAGCCTGCAGTGGCTTCTGCCATGCCCACCGCACTCCATGATTGATGGGGAGGCGACAGCTGTGGAATGAGCAGGTGGGCCACAAAAGAGACAATTCAACACACTCAGCTTCCTCCTGCTGAAAACCGGGGATGGGGTTTTCCTATTTAAAGGACGCTTGAGCCCCACTCACCACTTTTGTGTAAGAAGCATGAGGATACACATGAATATGGTGGTCCCAGCAAATCAAGAATTTTGCACGAAGCCCCCAGCGCTGGAGGGAATTGTACTCCCCTGGTCTGCCTGGCCCGTCATGAGCACCTGAGTTTTGTGGCTGATGTTGCCTCTAGAACCTGATGTGAGGGAGCCCAGTTTGAGACCATTCCAGGACTGGGTCAAACCCCTGGCTGAGGGGAAGACAAAGGGCAGTTGGGTTGGAGGGTCAGCTAGCTGTGATAGTGGCTGCTTGAGTGGCTTGCAGATATAACAGCCCTTGCCTGGTGGGGGAGAGTGGTGTTTTGGATAAACCAAAAATCTGAGCCAGAACATCCCACTTCCACATTTATTGAGACAGTGATTGGTGTCTGTGCCACGTGTCCCACTCTCGCAGTGCTGTTAATGAAAGACAGCTTGATGTTCTCCATGTCATCATCATCACACATCCCTTCCACCTGTCAGCCCATGAACTGGTATAGCTAGGCCACCCGCAGAGGGTTTTCAGCCAGCCCTGAATCCACGGATGTGGCTTTCTGTCAGTGCACACAGGGAAGGACCTGAACCAAGACAGACAGCAGAAGTCTGCAGAGGAGGCGGCACTTGCAGTGCCTGCCCTGCCCTCTGGGTCCTAAACCTCGAGATCCCCTGGTTCTCCACCCTTTTTTCCCCCTCAGCTTTTGTCTGCTCTTCCTCCCCCATCTGTTCTGTTCACCAGCCCCCTGGACAACACGCCTTCCTGAGCTGAGGCCTTGGAGGCTCTGATTAAGGCAAGTGGTCAAAGGCCGGCCCAGCCCAGCACGTGTTGTGTCTTAGTCTTATCGGCCCATCTCAAGATCTTGCTCCTCCAGGCTTGGGCAACAAAAAGGGGGGCAGCTCTGAGTCCACTGGCTCCCTGAGGCTCCCAACACAATAGGGCAGGCAACAAAGACATTTTCTGGGATGGCAGGTTTTGGTGTCAGATTCTACCCAGAGTGCAGGAGCAGAAGAAAGGCAAGGCTGAGTTTCCCTCAGCAGCACAGACATGCAGGGGCAGAAGTGTGGGCAGAGCCCTTGGGAAGGGAGGTGGGAGCAGTAGGAAGGGGCGGGCACATTTCAGTGAGGTGTTAGCCATGGAAGGAGGTCTGTTAGTGAATTTACATACTTGTCCCCAAGAACAGGGTGGTTGGGGAAATCCGCTGAAATGTTGGGTCTTACCTTGCTCAAACACTGCAATGAGACCTTTATGTATTTTAATCTGAAGGGAAAGAACATAAAATCAAATGAATGCAGCCAGCACACCCATAACCCAACTTGATAATGAACACAGTGCTAATAATACATTTATTCCTGAGCTTCCTGAGTGCTGTCACAGTCTTAGAGATCATTAGGAATTGAAAATTCACTTAAAATTCGACTTGGCAGGACAGAATTATAGCTGCTGTCACATTTATAAATGTGAAATGAAGGAGATGTTAGCATTCCTAGGATGTATAAAGCAGATGTTATTGGGAACCCTAAAGACACTGGGCAGTACTCACCACTGTATCCTTTTTCCTGCTGTCCAATATTTCCAGACTAATTTGTTGTAAAATATAGTCAAAGATAAGACTTTCCAAGACAAGTATTTGGAATTCAATGGTGGACCTAAAAAAAAAATTGATACCCTCCAAGTGTGTGTGCGAGTTTATATGTCTCTAAGTTTCCTTTTCCAAGTTTCTGAGTTGTACATAGTGTGTTAATTCAGTACTAGTGTCACCTGTGATTGACAGTCCCCAGAAAATAAGCACAAGGCATGCTGTGCACAGGGCAACTCGGGAAGGGGACTCTGTAGTGGTGAAATTGGGCCATATGTTTGCCCTCACTCAAAGAGCAGCAGGATGTCAGCAGTCATGCCTAGCCAGAGAGGGGACCTGAACTTTTCTGTAATTTGTGACAGGTTTTCTCAATCAGCTCATCTTATTTTCTACATGGGTTTTTCTTAGCGAATGCTGCCTCTTTCTGCATCCAGTCCATTGCTCTGCACCCCCAACCCTCAAATGCTCTTGAATTTAGCATCACTGGACCACAATCAAATCCAGACAAAGGACATTTATCAGTGACACAGGCTGCTGTCCGAGTGGTCACATTTGTAAACTTGGACTGTCTGCTGACCACGCCTGCCAAGGCTGGCACAGTGAGCAGGGCTAGTCTCTAAGACTAATGATTCAGATGTAGTTGGAACAACCACTGACATGCTTTTAAGTGGGGTTCTTTTCTAATCTACTGATGAAAATCTATTGCCCCCAACAAAAAGTCATTTGGGGTTAGGAATTTCAGGATAAATAACCAGTTGTGGTGATCCAGCAGCATTCTCTGTCTTACCTGATTTCTAACCACTGTTAACTACTCCTTCTTACCACAGTGATTGTGCTTGGGGGCACAAGTTCTTGGGAGGTGTTAATTGCTGCTAACAGAGTAGAACATTTTCTGTGGGTCCTCTAGATAATGTGGTTATTAAATTTCCTACTTCCGCCCCAGTACACTGTGCTGTGGGGCCATTTCCTGTCACAGAAAATGCCCACACATAATACCTCTCTTCATGTGTCTTCCCTGAGCTGAGGCCGTCCAGCTTGTCCAGGCACCATGCCATGGAACTTCTCCAGGGTGAGCAAAGGGGGTCCCATGGAGAAGCTCCTTGATCTCTCCCCTGCAGCCCCCTTGGCCCTCGTTATGCTGTGCATAGAGACACCCGATTGGTAGAAACCAAGAAAACAGATGGCACAGCTAACAATGGAGGCTTGTTTATAATTGCTGATGAGGACTGGTTTGCATCTCTCCCCAGTGTGTCCCCAGGTGCAGCCTGGTGTGGTGTGCTGCACCAAAGAGAATCTCTCAATAACTTCCAATCCATGGGTAAGTTAAGGAGATGCAAAGGCAGAGATAGTTGGGGGCTACCTTAATTATTCCATGGGGCTACAATATCACTTGCCCTTGACACATGGGTAATGCTACCAAAGGGCAAAGGCCTACACTTAGAACATATGTGTTGGCTGTCAGCTTCCTGATATATCCCTGGGGGCGAGCATGAGGTAGCAAGTCTCCTGGGCAGGCTGGAAGGCACCAGAAGAGAGCACTATGCTTGGAGATGAGGGACAGAAAGATAAAAGGTGTGTGATGTTTGGGGATATGGGGGAAAGACACAAAGCATAATTATTTCATCCTTTCATCACTGGCTACCTGGTATGTGTCAGGTGCTGTTCTAGGCTCTGGGCTATAGCAGTGAAGAAAGCAGATGGAGCCCCTACCTCTGGGGCTTTGGTGGAGGAGTTACTGGCATGTATTCTAATGGGGCAATGTCACCCCCTGGGAGGCAAAAGTATCTCACTTCTTATGTGCATAAAGCCCAGAAATATGTACAGTAAATAAACAAATAGATAGTATTTCTGTGGTGTTTCAGGAAGGGGACAAATTAGGAAATAAAAATGTCTCAGAAGCTTCCATGGTGGGGCAATAATGAAAAAAAATAGATTGAGAGACACTGTATTATGGGGTTAATATGTCCTAAACATAATTATTTTTTTTACACGTTAGGAGTGCTAGGAATCAAGAATTGGCCCTGCTCACACCTAAAAACAGCTGGACAGGACTCTTCTGGGGAGAACCCTTCAGGTGTAACTCATGCCAGTGGGCCACTCAGGGGCTCAGACAGAGCAGGAGCCCAGATAATCTGGAAGTCACTTTTAGAGAGATGCCTTACTTCTTTAGGCTCATGTGACCTCTGATATTCAGTATATCAACAAAGACTTAACTGAACAAAAAGGGAAAAGGACTCATGACATGGACAAGTGTGGTGATTGCTGGGGGGCATAGGGATATAAAGAGACTAAATAATAATGGAAAATATACAATAAAGATGAAAAACACAGGAAATAATCTTGGTTGAAGATTTCTGTGTTCCATAAAGCTCTGTGTCATGGAGGCTCTTGAAATGCTGCGGGGTCTTCTGTGGCATAGTTTCTCTGCTGTACTCACTGGGAGCAAAAGAGCAAGGTCTCAAGCTTCTCATCTCCAAGGAAAGTGCCATCCAGGACTACCACCTGGGATAAGCTGGACAGGGTCGGACAAGAAAAGTGGCTGCCTCTCTCTGGGTTCTTGTTACTGAACAGTGTGGAAAATGATTAACTGGTTCAAGATAATTAGGAAAGGGAATGATTTTGAGAGCTGGCATGGATAAGAGAAAGAACAGTGGACCAGAGTTTCAGCTTTAGGAGAGTGCTAAATATCCTCCCAGCGGGAAAGCAGACAGCGATGGAGATCAGAGAGCTGTCTGGGTTATTCAGACCCCTTGGAATGGCTCTGAGGAAGGGAACAGGTGCAGCCGTGGAAGGGGTAAGCGTACACACTCAACTCAACACTGGCAACCCAAGATCAGTGGGAATTAGCCAGCCTAATTAACATTTCCAAATGGCCCAAGGATGGCTTCCAGTATTTCCAACCTGCAGCAGTGTCCCTGGGCTCGGCTTCCTCTTTTTGGTTGTTGGTCTTGCCCATCCACTTTGTTTCTGAAGCAGAAAGCTAGGACAGCTGGACCAAATGCGGGCAGGCAGATAGAGTGTATGGGTTATGTGCCTGCACATGCATAAGCACCTGTGCAGTTAGGGACTAAGCAAGCATGTGGAACATCCATGAAAAAACTTTCCTGATATTTTTCTCTTCCCCTTCTACACTATAATATACTCTTATAGATATATAACTAAGATTAAGTAGATTATAAATTTAAAATTGAGTCCTGTTGTCAACTTTCTTGATAGGCCCTCCTGAAGAAAGAGGTTTCCAGACCCTCTCACTATCTCACAGAACACCAAAATTTCAGTTGCATCTGGCCAAAGTGATGGTTATTCATTTTACCAGATTTAATTCACATTTCAAAACAAAAAAACACTACCAAAATGTTTATAGCAGCAATATTCATAATAGGCAAAAAATGGAAATAGCTCACATTTCCATCAACTGATGAAAAACCAAAATGTGGTCTACTTTTACAATAGACAATAAAAAGAAGTGGAACACTGATACAGGGTATAACTTTGATGAACACTGAGAATATGCTAAGTGAAAGACACCAGAGACCAAAGACCACATAATGTATGATTCCACTCATGTGAAATGTCTAGCACAGGCAGATTCATGGAGACAGAAAGTAGGCTTGGGTTGCTTAGGGTTGGGGGTGGGATAAGGTGAATGAGGACTGACTACCAGAGGGTTTGTTTATGTTTTTTTAATGAGGGATAAAAATGTTCTAAAATTACATTGTGGTGATGGTTGTACAACCTTGTGAATATATGAAAAACTGAACTGTATACGTGAAATGGCTAAATTGAATGCTATATGAATTATATCCCAATAATGCTATTTTTTAAAAGGGAAAAATAACATAGGGGTAGTCTGGGTAGCTACTGCTAGCACTTTTCCAAAAGTGACACAATAGAAGTGGCTCTGAGTTCTAGGGGAAAACAAACACCCTATGAACAGCTGCCCCCAGCAACCCTTCTCCTGTGCCACACTAAACACTCAACCATCTTCAAGGCAAAGAAAATGGGGCCACCTGTCAGATGACACACTACCCTTCTTCAAGGTCATCTTTCAGGTTTATCCTAACTTGCCTTCATCTGTCTTGTAAAACATCAGGTGTGCCCTTAGGCTGCAAGATGGGACTGCAGTGTGATTTTCCCCAGGACACACTGGGATTTTCTATGCATCATAGGAGTGTATTTTAAATTCCTAATAATCAATAGCTCAATAAAATGTAGCAGTTAAGTTTGTGGTGACTGTGGGAGAACAATGAATTCTAATTATTTGAGGAAATATTAAAGAAGCAATGGAACTGTCTGTTGGTTTCATTGATAAAAGCTGTCCTGTTGTTTTCAGACATTCAGGAAGCTATTTTGGCCCATAATTAAGATATTTTCTATGTGTGAATTGTTCCTATGGTGCTCCATTTACATTATAACAGGAAATATTTTGGTTAACTTTCTGTCAACTTTTCAGTTACCTGTGCCAAAGTGGGTGTGCATTTGTCATATATTCTATAAAGTAGTCCTTTCTGCCTCTGGAAATGAACCTTTTGCTTTTGCCCCTAAAAAGCGCATCCTCTCCTTCCTGTCGTTTTTTTCTCCACAAGCAGGGGTCCCATCAGAGTGGGACACAATGAGTCTTATTTGAGAGCAGAAACTTAAGCACTTGAGCCCTGGTCTTGATATGACCAGCCACTTGACAATGAAAAGATAAAAAAACCCCTTCTCAGTTCAAAACTGCCAAAGAGATAAATCTTGCTTTACTGAGGGCAGATTGTGGGGGCAGTGTGCACTAAAATTGCAAATCTCCACACAAATGCAAGGAAGTATGTTTGTTTTGGAGACCATTTTTACAAGAGTGAAACAGTGTCAAGGAACCTCATTCTCATACCCTAGCTCTTCTGGATAATTGTGAATCATTTTAAGTCTCTTCAAGCAATCTTCTGTGTACCAGAGATACTCATCTATCAGGATTCTTCATGCCAGCTCACTGGTTGAAGTCCACCAAGTTCTGGAATGAACCTGGAGGATCTTCAGGAGTGGGGGATATGTGACTGCTCTTCTTTTCACCTTCTTCCTTCCACCACACAAATCCCCCCTTACAAAGAGCTGGTGTCACTGTGCTCCCTTTACCTGCACAGTCTTGGTCGGGGGCTGCCTTCTATGGCACTGGGGTGAGGGGTCATCACTAGACCTCTCTAGAGAACCCATAGGGAATGTTCAGGGGGAACATCTCTGGAATTGCCACATGGTCATTCATTAGTCAAACATGCCTGGTATGTGCCAAGGAATAGGAATATTATTTAACTAGTCTCCCTGCCACCCTTCCTCTAAAATATCCTCCCCACAGAAACCCAGAGTGACCTTTTAAAACAAGAATCTATCATGTCACTTCACTGCTTAATACTCTCTAAAGCTAGTCATTTCACTAGAGTAACAGCATTACTCTGTGCCCACAAGGCTACTCCGACTTTCCTCATCCTCTTCATGCCCTTGCTTGCTCTGTCCTAACCACAGGGGCTCCTCATTGTTCCTGGATGATTCCTGCCTTGGGACCTTTGTGCTTCCTGTTCTTTCAGTCTGGGGTGCTTTGTCCCCCACCACAAATTCTAAATGTCTCTCTCATCTCTGTCATGTCTTTCCTCAAATGTTTCCTTCTCAGTGAGGCTTCCCTGACCCCCAATTTAAAGTGCACCCCACCCCCGTGTTGTTTTCTTAGTAGCACTCATGGTTCTCCTTCTGTTCTTTTTCTTCTTAGTACCCCTCAAAATTCTCAAAATTTGAAATGAGTGTCTGCAGGCCTGACTCTCATGGAGTTTATGTGATGATCTGAGGAGTGAGGCTACAGTTCCCATGTATTCAAGCTGTAGCAAAGGTGTGCATGTGTGTGTCTCAGGACCCAAGCCAGACCAGAGTTTTAATATCTAAATATGGCTTCTGGTAGTCATCAGCTTTGGGATAAAGAGCTGAGTCAATTTCATGGCCATGGAGTCCCATTTTTGGTTTCTTCCTTTCTTCTCTGTGGTGATCCCTCTCCTGTGGGACTCTTGCCCATGAAGATCCAGCTAACAACCCCCTGGTCAGGAGCCTGACCTCAGAGAGCACACACTGAGATGTCAAAGAGGGCTCTGGCATTAACTAGAATCAGGCTGTTTCTCTAGCTACTTCTTGGAGCCCTAGGGATGTAGCTAGGGAGCAAGGTTTCCCTAACTACCATGCACAGGCTCACGCTGGCTGCAGGGTCTGCCCAAACATACATCAGCAGCCACTACAAGGCAGCCTGCATCTATTGGCTCTGCCTGAGGTTAGGGCTGGGGGAGTAGAACCTCACAGTGAGTCCTGGAAGACCCGCAGTGGCTTTCTTCACCATCAAGCAACCTCACTGGCGAGAAGAGTGATGCTCATTGACAGTGTCAACCATGGGTAGCAGCTGAGCACTGTGGGCAGGGACCTGGCATTAGGGTGCAGGTAGGTGGATTTTATTGTCTCCTGCTCTTGAAGTGCCCAAAAACTGGGGTTCTGCCTAGTCTTTCTTGGCACTCTTTACAGTGATGTTACTAGGTTTCTTAGCGCTGAGAAATGAATTTTCACCATGTCAAAGCTGTAAATACTTTAGGTATTTTTAAAAATAAAGTTGATTGGCATGTTTCTAAGTTTTAAGGGATTTTTTTTCAGCCTTTTGAGGGAGTTTAAAGGCTAATGGGGAAAACGGAATCAACTTTTTTCTTTATTATGCTGTTTAGAGGTTTAATTTCCTGGTTATCATCATAGAGCCCTCTGGGAAAAAAAGTGTAAAATATTCTTTCTTATTTCCATCAGCTGACCAAAATGCTGGTAAGAGAGGCTCCATTTGGCCTCTGCTTTGGTTTGTTTTTTGCTAAAGAGAAAATCAAGCAAAGCCATGGAGTACTCTAGGAACCGCCTAACAGCTGAGGTTGTACATGTTCTACCTACTAGAACCAGAAAGACATGAAGACCACAGCCATGGTTCACCAGGAGTGTAAATCTGGGGTGTCAGAAGCTTCAGGCTCTTTTGAAACAAATTCTCAAGGTTATTTCCAGTAAGCTTTAATTAAGAGTCATTTTCAAAAACTGACTGAGAAAAGTTCTTGGTACCTGCTGGTCATCTCTTGGCAACTGCTGAAGTATCCCCAGAGGCCATAATTAGCAGTTAGTCAGGGAGGAAGATGCCACTTACTCTTAAAACCCTGCAAGGACTGCGAAACCAGAACTAAACGAAGACAGTGATTCACAGAAAAAGCAGCATCTTCAAGTTCTTGCAAAGGAACAAATTAAATGTAATGTCAACACTTTAGAATACATAATCTTAGGTGTCTTCTTTTTCTGGAAACCTGCCCTGGAGCAGGAGTGTCCCTGCACTGGTTATGAAAGGGATCCTTTTTTCCTCTCTTATCTTCTACATTTATTGGCCTTTATATTCTTCTTGTCCAGGACCTCCCAGTTCTCAGATGTCTCAAGTCCTAGCCAATGTGAGAAAGTTAAAAATTGGCCAGCAGGCTGCTTAGTAGAATATCTAACACACATTAGGCAAGTTTTCATTTTCTCCCAGACTCACAAGGCAGATGGCACAGCCCATCTCAGGGAAATGTCAACCCAACTGCAAACTGTTAGCTGACTGTTTTTTTTTTGACATGTAGTTATAATTTGGAGCTAACTAATCTGGGCTTATTAATCATTAGCCATTTTTGGTGGTTCACAAGTATCTGCTTTTCCCTAACAAGAATTCAAGCTCCAGAAGGGAAGGAAAGGCAGAGCGCAAGGTCTCCAGAGCCTTCTGTGTTTCCTTACAATGCCTGGGCCAGTCCTCTTCAGTGGCAGCTGCCAAAGGAGGGGAGGGGAAGGCCAATTCAGAGAGGATGACATTCGACAAGGGGCACCACAGTTTTCTATCAGATCTAGTTTAAAAAATGTTTGTCTCATCTTTTTCTTGCATTCCAAAGATGACATTGAGGAGAGTAAAGGAGTTCTAAGAGGAAAAAATGATGTATAAGCACAAGACAAAATGAGTACTAAATAGGGCAACTGAGAATTCTCTTCTCTTTAAAACCCTGAATAACATTTATGAAAGCATCCCAAACCGAGTGTCAGTTATTCAAATTACATCATCCATCCTGTGGATTAACCAGGCATTCTCCATGACAGTTTTGGCCATACTGCTGATCATTAGTCTGCTTTCACCAGAACACCAGAAAGGGAGGGGGAAAGGTGAATCACAATTGCAGGTGTTTGTTCTGTATCTTGCATCAGGCTGAACACACATCTGTGGTCTGGAGACACACTTGTACTGCTTAAAGCAACAGCCTGATTCCTTTCTGTCAGCATTTCTATTTTACTCCTGTTGCATATATTATAAGAAAGAAATTATATGCATAATTCACTGAAGATTTTACAGCCTATTATAGATAGAAGAAACATACACACAGGACAAAGACTTGCATAGGCTAAGAAAAATTAAGATATAAGTTATGGCAAGTGAGATGGCACTAAAGCGAGGACATAAACATTACCGTGATGCCTTGATTTAGGACAGTGGTTCTCAGTCCTGCTTGCATATTTAAATACCCTCATGAGTTTTAAAAAGAAAGTCCCCAGGGCAACAACACAGCCCAGACCAGGAAATCCAAGTGTCTGGTGAAAGGATGCAGCATCCAGATTCCTGTGGCTTTGCTGGTGATCCAATGTGCAGCTGGAGCCAGCACCAGTGGGTTTAGCAATGGGATAGTGGGTGGTTAAAAAATTCCCATGGATGCTTCATTGCATTTTCAGGTATAATACATTAACATTTTTTAAAATGTCATATGCAAAGGGGGCCGGAGTGAGCCACTTATGTAGGAAGAAAGATTTGGTCTGGGTCTGGAAAGATTACTGGAGTGGAAGGAAGTGCACACAGGGCACCCAGTTGTTTGCAGGGCGTGTGGCTATACCTGCCCAGATACAACCTGAGGGCGTGGAGCTGGGTGGCCCTGGGTTCCTGAATAGAGAGTGCCACAAGAGAACTTGAATTTAAGGGTAACTTCTGGATTATCTGAATTGAGTTCTGAACTTTAGTTCTGGTCTTCAACTGATATTAATAAACCAGCAGCCGTGGCTCTGATTTATAGGACTGTCCCATGGAGTGGGCACTGGGCCAGCATTTCCACATGTTGTGGCCCCGGCTTGCAACTCTCCTTCCAGGAAACAGGCTGCTAGGAGATAGACCCAGAGTCTTCCCATAGTTTCTGTAAACCTAATATAATGATTTTTTTTGGTAGAAAAAAATTTCAAGTCTTTTCTGTTAGGTAGATAAGCCTAATAAACCTTTCTAAGAGGGCACCTGTGCAATTCCTGAGCATGAGAGATGAAAATTGGAAGCTTTGTACAATAGCAGCAGTGGCAACAGCATCCTGAGACAAACTTAGACTAATCTGTATTAAGCTCCAAATATGATATATATTAAAAGTGGCAGAATCTGATGGTGCCTAGTGAGGAATTTTCTGCCACTTGTTCTAAATCCTAGAGCCTTTACAATATAGCCTAACATGAAGGAGCAAGTGTTTCTGACCATATCTTGGAGAAATCACATGTTGTGTCATGTGAGGCTAACAAATAAACACAGGTCTGTGCTCCCTCTGCTGGGAGCAATATTAAAGCAGACGGGACAACAAACAGTACTGGCATCTTTAGCAAACAGCCAACACTTGTATATGGAGAAGAATACCCCTCATTTTTCTTGGTTTTAGACATTACTTGAGAAATAAATCCATCTTGATCAACTTCTGACCAAAGCACTTGGAAATTCCTAAAATACATATTAAATTAGACATATCTATAATCCTCAATTACCAATTGTTAGCTATAATTGTAATAGTGATTTGGGGATCATTTATTAATAGACACAGTGGATTCCTCCAAGATTTTAAGGTCCAGACACAATCTGTAAAGCAGTTCTGCAAAAAATAATCTCAAGTCCAAGCTAAAGTTTCTTTTTTCTCCTTTTGTTTTATAAGAGTATCTTCCAAAAAGTAAAGATTTACACTATTTATATCTTTTCTGATAATGTCAAGCATTATACTTGATTTTCCAAATCATTAGCATGCAGAATGACCTCATGGTGAACAGATGCACTTGGCTGTGAGCTGCAGTGATTACATCAGTCCCTCCCAGCAGTCGAGGGTACCCATTCCAGTTAACCCTTTAAAGGCCTCTCTGCTGGCCCCCCTTCCTTGGAAACATGCTTCAAAGTACACACGTAGTACCTCCCCCAAAGTGTGTGAAACGCACATACACACATGCACAAAACATACATATACACACATGTATGGACATATATACACAAACACTCACACGTGTGTGTTAATTGCAGCCAATATTTTAACACTGGCTACCACTTAGAAAATTGCTGGTCAATAAGGAAGGAATCAAAAGGAATGCAAATTACAGGGCTAGGTTAAAAAGCAGCTCAAATACTGATTATACAGTGGGTATTATCAAAACAAGTAATGGGTGGAATAGATATGAGGTAGGTGGTATTTTAAAACAACATTTTTGGAAGGGCAAAATAGGTTTTTTACAAAAAACCTCTTTAAAAAAATGCTGAACACCCGCCTATTAGCCAAACAACAAAAACCCCACATCACATCTGTGGTTGACAGTGAACCATGAATAGAGGCACATTTACTTAGCCACTGTGACCATCAATGGCTGCCTTGGGTGACACGCAACAGCCCTGGGGCAGGAGAGTCTGAGGAGAGGGCATTTTTCCAATAGTGGCCTTTTTGGGCACAGGCCCCTCTCAGTACACCTCTTACTTATAACAGGAACTTAAAGGCTGACATTAGAATCCTTCCCTTTAAAAATGTTGGCTACTGGCTGTGACAAACCCAGTGTGGAATGAATAAGCATTCAGGTTATTCTCCCTCCCTCTATATTAACAACAAAGGCCCTTGTAGCAAGGATACAAAGAAAACCTGAGAGCCCCTACTTGCTCAGATTGTGCATATGCATGTGAGCAGGAGCCAAAGGCCTGGCTTTGATGACACTGCTGGCCAGGATGGTCTGACTGGGTCTTCAGTGCACTGTGGGAGCTTAATCATTCGTTGGGGGTCAATTTTTCCAGGTGGCTTGTGGTTGGCTAGTTCTTTCTTAATCATTGTGGTGGGCAGATATGCAAAGCATTAAAAGAGAACATTATGCCCAAACTTAAATTGCATTCATGGATTGGTGTGATATATCTATATAAAAATTTTTATCACTCCACACCAAATACTCTAAACCCCAAACATTATGAAATGTGACACTGATGTTAATAACTTGAAAAGAGAAAGAACCAGCATTTGTCCTGATATCCTATCTTTGGTTTCATGTTCCTTTTGTACAAGTTTCAGTGTGCACTCTTAGGAGCGGTCAGAATCTTTATCTGTTAAGTGACTTTGGTAAATGTGATGTTCTTCGAGAAGCTTGTCAGCAATTGTCTCCAAACTGCAGGTCTTAAAAAATCCAAATTACCCCTAAAGTCTCACTTAAGATGTCACCTACACACTGACTTATTTGAATTGATTTAGATAATGATAAACTTTTAGAAAAAAATCAAACGAATTTATATAGAGGCTAAAATATACCTAGAAAATAAAGTTCATCAACATTTGTTTCAATAATCAGGAGCCTAAAGAATGTAACAGTTGAGTTGATGAATATTACTTAATTTGTTTTTTTAAAGATTTTATTTATTTATTTTCAGAAAGAGTGGGAGGGAGGGAGAAAGAGAAGGAGAAAAACATTAATGTGTGGTTACCTCTTGCACTCCCCCTACTGGGGACCTGGCCTGCAACCCAAGCATGTGCCCTGACTGGGAATTGAACTGGTGACCATTTGGTTCACAGGCCGATACTCAATTCACTAAGCCACACCAGCCAAGGCTAGTTATTATTTAATTTCTTTCATTTTAAGAAACAAAAAGCTTTCTCAAGATTTTAAAAAACAGCCTTGGCTAGTGTGGCTCAGCAGGTTGAGTGCCAGCTTACAAACCTTCAAACTGAAAGGTCACTAGTTTGATTCCTGATCAGGGCACATGCCTGGATTACAGGCCAGGTCCCCAGTTGGGGGTGTGCAAGAGGCAATGGATCAATATTTCCCTCCCTCTCTTTCTCCCACCCTTTCCCTCTCTCTAAGAAATAAATAAAATCTTTAAAAAACAAACAAACAGACAAAAAAGCACTAACAAATTTCGAGTCCCAAAATATGAGAGTAGAAAAAGCAGAATGATTATCTTTTAAAAAATTAGCTTTGCTATAGATCTTTCATGTGCTTTCACCAAAAATTATAAACAGTTTTAAACCTCTGCCTAGACTGGGTACAAAATCTTCATTTCCCTTGAAACTGATTTCTCTTTTTCTGGTTTTAGATAGGATGTTGGCAGATCGTATAAAAGAATTCAATTCACAGCTGTTCTACTTTTTTAATGTAGGAAACATTAATCAAAGCTTGAAGTTATAAGCTTTTCTCATGTAGTTTAGTATTCCAGTTCAGCAAAGATCAATAGAGGCCATCCCTGTGTTTCTTGATGCCTCACCAGGAAGCAGAGGCATGATTATGTAAATTGTGCGGCTCTGGTACCACAGCCAGCTTGCTTATCTCCCAGGCCTTCTGCCTGATGCTCCTGGCTCCCTGTGCAATTGCAAGCCTCTCCCTCTTATCTCCCAACAAAGCTGGGAGAGGCAAGGATTGAAGCCAGTGATGTTAAACAATGATGCATGGCTGATTTTATTTGTAAGTGATTTATTTCACTGAATTTAATTTTTTTTCACTTTGTGTGGAAGATATTTGTTAACAAGTCAGAATAGGAAAAGGAAGGTGGTGTTCAGAGACAATCTACACAGGCTAGAAATCTGTTAAGCACTCTAACAGTTGTGTTTACACTAGTGGAAGAAGGAAGCCCTTCACTGAGAATTTCAACATGCATTGACCAAATATCCCATTTGCTTTCTGAAAGGCAATTAACCTGTAATTACATTCAGAAATTTAAAAGTAATTTTCTTCTTCGAAAACAAAACCCCACAGTAATCGTACAATTAATTTAAGTGGCAGTATACATTTTTTCCCCAAATCGTTAATATAAGAAGAGTAAAACCTAAAACCAAGGACATTCATAGAAAATTCTGAAATTTTCCATTTTCCTAACCAATGAAAATGATTGTAAGCCAGTTTCTAAACAGGTTCCACACCAGGTGCTGCTCTGGTCAGCGGCTGGTCCATGTGACACAGGCCACTACAGAGAGAAAGCTAGCAGGCTGCACTGCTGTAATGATGGACCCAGGATACTGTCCTTCCATTTCTCCTCCATTAATCCCTGACCCGACTATCTGGGCAACATAATCCTCATTTAGCATTAGTATCAACGGCTTCGACTGTGAGGAACTCTTTTTTTGATAAGTAAGCACAATTCAGGCATCGCTTTTACACAACATATTCCCAGCTCAGCAAGAAACCCACACTACTGAATGAACCAGAGCACATTACTGAGAAAAAGTTCATTAACCTTGCTAGATTTGGAGGTTAACAGGATAGCTGAAGAAAAGAACTGAGTGAACAGCTTGGATACAAAACAAATTAAAATGAATGTCATCATTCCTTTTGATATTCATTAGTTGATTCAGAGGGAGAATGCTCTCCTTAAATTTGCAAGCATTTATCTGTGAAAAACAGGTGTACATCTGCTGCTTGAGTGCATCTTAAGCATGTGAGGGAAGAATAATGTAGACACTCACCCGTTCCACCGAGGGAGTAGCTTGGAGATGGAGAAAAGACTTGGGCTGCGAAATCCTCAAATGTCATTACTTCACGGTGGTTCTGAATTATTGCTTCCAGATACAGAGCTCGCTCTTCATAGCTGCAGCAATCGGTTAAGGAAACAAGTGCATGTGCAGAACGACACATATCACAATAATGTAGTTTACTTCATTCTACATACAGCTATGCAACTTTTACATTGTGTGGGGGAAATTACCTTGCAAGTCTGTTAACACTGTCTGAAAATTAAATATTAGTCATAATTAATGACAACATTCTGATTTTGAGACCTAAGTTTCTTTTAGATTTTAACTGCATCCAACACTAGTATCAACAAAAAATATGTACACACAGTTACAGAATCACATCAAAATATCGTTAAGATGGAGTCAAACAAAAATGGAGACATTGATTATAAGAGCATCTCTCTTTTTTCCTTTTTATTAAACTTATTGGGGAACACTAGTTAACAAAATTATACAGGTTTCATGTGCACAATTCTACAACACATCATCTATACACTGTGTGTTCACCACCCCAAGCCAAGTTTCTGTCCATCATCATTCATTCTTCCCATACTCTCCTCCACCTCCATCCCCCCAGCAATCACACCATGTCTGTTTTATTTTGTCACCCTTTTTAAAATATATTTTGATTATGCTTTTACAGTTGTCCTATTATCCCCCCTTCATTCCCCTCCACCCTGAACACCCTCTCCCACCCACATTCCCCCCC
>CM052547.1:56368861-56392256 GCA_028533065.1 Trachops cirrhosus | reverse complement strand
TTTTCTTAGATAAGTCCCTTTAACATTTCATATAAGGGCTTGGTGATGATGAACTCCTTGAACTTGGCCTTATCTGAGAAGCACTTGATCTGCTCTTCCATTCTAAATGAAAGCTTTGTTGGATAGAGCAATCTTAGATGTAGGTCCTTGCCTTTCATGACTTGGAATACTTCTTTCCAGCCCCTCCTTGCCTGTAAGTTCTCTTTTGAGAAATCAGCTGACAGTCTGATGGGAACTCCTTTGTAGATTACTATCCCCTTATCTCTTGCTGCTTCTAGGATTCTCTCCTTCATATTTACCTTGTGTGTAATGTAATTATGATGTGCCTTGGTGTGTTCCTCTTTGGGTCCAACTTGCTTGGGACTCTCTGAGCTTCCTGGACTTCCTGGAATTCTATTTCCTTTGCCTGATTGGGGAAGTTTTCCTTTACTATTTGTTCAAATAAGTTTTCCTCTTGTTGCTCTTCTTCTTCCCCTTCTGTTACCCCTATAATTTGGATGTTGGTACGTTTAAAGATGTCCTGGAGGTTCCTAAGCCTCTCCCCATTTTTTTGAATTCTTGCTTCTTCCTTCTTTTCTGTTTGGTTGCTTCTTTCTTCCTTCTGGTGCATACCGCTGATCTGAGTCTCAGTTTCCTTTTTTTTTACTCAGTTTCTCCACCCCTCCCAACAGCTGTCAGCCTGTTCTCTATCTATGAGTTTGTCATTATTTTGCTTTTTAATTCATCTTGTTCATTAGATTCCACGTATAAGTGAAATCACATGGTACTTGACTTTCTCTGACTGGCTTATTTCACTTAGCATAATGCTCTCCAGGTCCATCCATGCTGTCACAAAAGGTAAGATTTCCTTTTTTATGGCCAAGTAGTATTCCATTATATAAATGTACCACAGCCTTTTAATTTATTTATCTACTGGTGGATACTTGGGCTGCTTCCAAATCTTGGCTATTATAAACAACTATGACAACATGTCTTTCCACTGACAACTGTGGGACAACACTGAATCTTCCTTTCCTAGTTCATTGATAAAATGCTATTTTCAGCCTACTGACAAAATGATTTGATACTTCAAGCAAGAATCAGTGATAAGATGGTGGCATACACTTTTAAAAATAAGCAAATTCATGTTACTGAGAAGAGGAAAGGACAGGAGGTATGCTCTGAAGGGGCACCTGGGCTATGAATATTAGAACATAGGAATAAGTCAGAGAATCTAACAGAAAATGTACAAGGCAATAATTAAAAAAAAGATGGCTGCCTTTTAATTAAAACTGTAGTCTGGAACACACACATTCAAATGTGCAATCAAAAAGCAGTCACCAATAAAACTTACAAGCGTAACACACTGAAGCAACTTTCCAGCTGTCTTAATAGGATCCCTGTGTGTGGCCGCCTTTCACAGGGCAGAAAGCAAATCTTCCCCTTTTGTGTGTGGCTTCTGTTTCCTTAGAAGGTGAATCATGCACTTTCAATAACAGGAGAGTGTCAGAACAATTCAACAGTGATGGGGCCATCACATGTATGACTTTATGAATTAACACTTGGGGAAGTTGGCATGATGTCTCATTTTCCCCTTCTGCATCATCAATACCAAGTTAAAAGATGTGTTTTAGTTATTTCAAAAATCATGCTAATTTTCCAGAAACATAAAGAATGTGGATCATCATCAGTTTATTACCTGTAGCGCCAGAAGAACAAAAGTAATTCTAGCATTTCTCACTATATTTTCAAAATGGCCTCTTTAAAAATATAAGTTGTAACAATTATGCCCTTCTACTTAGCTTTTGATAGAGCACATGTTTTAAAATAGGAAAATATTTTTCTGTTTTCTTTTGGCAAAGTATGCACACCAATTTCTCAGTGCAGGTTATACTTTCTTCTTCTTCAATTATATTTAGAGGAAGATTTTTCACACCATGAGGAGACCAGAAGCAACCTAGGGCTGTGCAGCAACAAGTCATACATGGCTGTCTAAATTTAAATTTAAATTAACTAAAATAAAATAAACAGAAATTCAGTTCTTCTGTCCCACTAGCTGTATTTCAACCACCTAACAACCAGATATAGCTAGAGGTTATCATACTGGATTGCAGACAGAACACGCCCATGATCGTAGAAAGAGCTGCTGGATAGCACTATTCCAGAATTTTCCTTAGGCTTATTCTACGCAAGTTTAAAAAAGGAAAATGAATTTCAAGATTTCAAAAGTGGCCCCTTGATGATTTATGATCTTTTATATAGCTGGTCATAAGAGTCCAAGACCTGGGCAGCATGAGCCTGAACTGACTTCTCAACTGCAGGCTGAGCTCCTGGTGACTTGTCTTAACTAATGAACAGGCTGCCAAACTTCTTTAGCAAGAGGCACACATTCAGGCCCAATTCTAGAGGGACCCACTGATGCCATTCATGTTTCATTATGAACATGCTTATTCTGCACAATACTTGGCTGTTGCCATGACTCGGCCCTCCATGCATGGCCCCAGCAAGCCTCTGGTCTGCAAGAACAGCAGGATGTTAGGCCTGAGTGGCCGTCTGGTGAACAGGCACTCTGACACTAAGCTGGCACGTGCTGGCCCAGCAGGAGCTGAGTGAGGCGTGACAAATTACTCAAAGAGCTAAGCTAAACTTATGGATGACAACCACCTGAGCCTTAGGCCAGCCATGGCTCAGTGTCAACGCTCAATTCATGGAGCCTCTTTTCAGTCCACAGTTTGCTTGTGGGCTTGGGTTAGAGCAGGTGCGTCCCTCTAAAGACCTGTCATGCTCTGCCTGGAATCATCCTGCTGTTTCCTGAAAGGCCCCACTGCGTCCAACACATCCACATCCACTGCTCAGGACAATGGTGAGCAAAATAGAAAAGCTAATGCATTTTGTTAAATATGCTATCTGGAAGAGTGTCTGTTATGTTAATCAAGCTCACAGTCAAACCTACAAAGGGATGCTGTGTATGATACCATAAACTGGCCTCAGACAGCAGCCTGCCATCCTCATCCTGCATGACACTGTCCTATTTTCATAAGTGTGTCCTTGTCAATGCTGAGAGATCTGGGCACCTAAGAGCAAGTCCAGCATTAGAGTCCCAGAAGGTAATGATCAAGTTGTGAGATTATTTCATTCAATGACTATTTATGGTCTGTTTCCTATAGGAAGGCAGTATGGGAGACAGGACAAAAAGATGCTTCTAGAACTGGATAACTAGAGAATGTTTACTTCACATAAGGTTCCTGACCTCACCATTTATGCCCCCAACTGTCACATGCAGCACATACTCCCTCACCCCCAGGCTAGTCCCATGCTACTGCAGGAACATTAACAGCACCAAACTGGGTGTTGTCACCTACATAAACATTCAGTAGGGACTGGGGTGAGACCAGGAGATCATCAAATGCATTTTCACTCATGGCCCACGCCAGGGCATATAAACACCATGACAACGAGAAAACAAACATCAATCCAAATCTGACAGCCATGGGAGCTCATGGGTTCCAAAAATCATTTCTTTTAGCTTTAAAAAACATAGCTCTGGGATCTTAACTGAATTTATTAGTGAAACTACTAGCAAGGGCAATTAGGGGCAGTATCACCTGACATTTTCTTATGTAAAACCCTTAGGGCTTCTAAGCTGGTTGCTTTCAATATAAAAAACAACAACAACATTTTTTAACTCAGATGTCAAAAAGCTTATAAGGATCTTCTCACATGTAAGATGTTAAGAGGTAGACTGGATGCTGGAATAATGTTGGGCAGTGGATGGCCAGTGACCTTTGACTGAAAGCAGGTAGCTAAAGAGGCACTTGGTCACAAATCCAATTCCTGTTTCAATACTATTGCCCTTTGTTCTCTTAAATAGTCCGCTAACATGTGAAACTTAAATTCTGTCCTGAATTACTATCACATTAAAAACCATAGTAAAGTACTTTCTTAAAGAGCAATTCCTCACTTGACTATTCAGTTCAGAGAACATTTAACTTACTACTAACTAGAAACCCATCTTGATTTCTGGTTATTATTGAATGTTTTTAGTGATCCATTCTGTCTACATATCACGTAAGAATTTTTATCAATTATCAACATTCCTCTACTTGAATAAAGAGGCCATCTGTATTTACTGGTTACATTTCATCAAAACTCCCAAGAGAACTTTCTGAGACCTTCAAGACACACACTGAGCTGGGTTACAAGAGCCTGAGAATCCAAGTTACAAGCTCCCAACTTTATTCTGATTATAATTTGTTTTAATTTTTAGAAATGGCAGCAGCAGCATGACATGAAGGAGCTTACTTTTTGGAGGAAGACAGGTCTAGGTCTGAATTCCAGTCCTCTCCCTCACCAGCTGGGGGACCCGGGGCCAGGTGCTCCACCCCCAAGTATCGTGTTTCTTGTATGTAAAGCAGAGACAGTGACATCTTTTTTCGGGGCTGCTAGGAAGGTCAAAGGAATCATATGAAGCGTTCACCCTGGTTCCAGCACACAAGAGAAGCACAAGGGGTTGCCTGTTCCTCCCAAGCCCTATCATGTGGGCTTACGGGTCAGTCTTCCAGAAAGAACGTAAGAATAAGCTAAAGGGAATGTCTGTGTCAGGCTCTACCATAAGCAAGCCTCCTTCATACACTGGAGCCTCATGAGCTAGAGCGAGTGCTGTGGCCTCCATATTACCAATCAGGAAATGGAAGCTCAAACAGTTCAAGTGATTTGCTAGCATAACAGTTATTCAGTGGTACTGTTGGGACTGGAACCCAGGTCTCCTTACTTTTACTGCCTTCACCTCAAATCTAGAATTCTAGAATACATGGAATTAATTTCAAGATTTCATGCAAGGTTGGGAGCTAAAGTCCAAATGAGGGTAAATCAATTGACTTAAATATACATACGTATAAAAAGTCAACCCATACATAAACTTGAGTACATAACTTTAAGCTGCATCTATACTCATAGACCATACTGACTTTAAAAATTTATGAAAATTACAATTACTTCATTTTAATTTCTTTTTACTCATTCAGGCTATGTGTTTATTGACTTCCCACTTAGCATTTTTAAACTTCTATCTTAGATTAATTCCATTTTTTTATCAAGGAAAAAATAGAACTGCTTGAAAGAGTCTATATTGCAAATTGTACACATACATTTTTTACTCTTGAGGCTTTCTTGCCTGGACCTTCTCTAAATTTCCTGAGAATGGACACCATACTCAGACGGACAAAGTCACTGTGGCAGAGGCTGCCTCCTAATGTGAGGATGTGAGGATTCTGTAGCAGTTTCTGTACACTTCCTGGTTTTCCTTTTTAACTCATGTAGCCCCTTATTGCTTGACACAAGCCTGCCCAGGGCTAGCATTCTTGTGACTCTGTAGACTCTGCTTCTCACATCAGTGATCTACAAGGACAGGGAGCCACATTCCTGCACTCCTTATGAGACTTTAGCCAACTCTGTGCCCCTCTGGTAAGTTGTGGCCCTCCCAGGTTTTGATGCCATGTTTGTTCCATCCATTGAGTGTATTAGAGTGGAGAAAACAGAACCTCTGCCTGTAGGTGCCACACATAGACATCTCATCTTAAGCATACTTGTATCAGTTTCTTGGCTATTGTAAATGACCACAAACTGGGTATCTTAACACAACAGAAGTTTTCTCTCTCACAGTTCTGTGAGCCCAAGAGTCTGTTCTTGGTTCTTCCCATTCTAGTTGGCTGTTTGCATTCTTGGGCTGTGGGTGCCTCCCTTCTATTCCTGCCTCTGAGGTTTACTGCCTCCTCCTTTTCTCTGTGTGTCTCTTACAAGGACACGTCATTGGACTTAAGGCTCACCTTGACAATCCAGGATGCCCTTCTCATCTCAAAATCCTTAATTTATATTTGCAAAGACCCTTATTCAACACACTAACATCCACAGATTCTGAGAATAGAATGTGGACATATCTTTGTGGGGGTTACCATTTAGCCCACTATACTCCTTGAGGACACTGCATGAGTCAGGTTCATCCTTATGCCATCCATGCTCCATAACTTATGAACACCTAGAATTTGAGCTCATGGTTTTGGACTATCATACTGCTGGATATATTCTAGGCAAAGGCAAGTTGTAAGGAGACATTAGAGAGTTTTCAATTTGAAGTAAAATTCTGCAGAGAAAAATGAAATGACACAAAACTTCTAGTAATATGAAGCACACTCTTTATGACACTGGGATGTGGGATAATTTATTAAACAAGAAACAAAAAACACTGAACCATAAAGGAGAAGACTTGTACATCTGGACACATTCAAATTAAGAACTGTTGTTCACCAAAATATCATAAAGGAGGTAAAGCTACAAGGCACAAAGTGGGAGAAGGCATCTATAACACATGACTGAGAAAAAGTAGTTTGAAGAATATATCAAGAACCCCTATAAATCAATAAAAACCCAAATAATGCACTAGAAAATGGGCAAAGATACAAGCATTTCCAGAAGATAAAATATGAATGGACATTAAGATACTCAACATAATCAATAATCAGGGATTATTAGAGCCACAGTGACATACCATTTTGTACATACTACACCAGCAGAACAAAAAAATCTAATAATGCCAAATGTCAGAGATGACGTGGGACATAGTAACTCTCAATGCCTGATGGTAGGATGTAATTGGCCCAACTTCTCCAGAAGGCAATTTGACACTATTCAGGAAAGGGCAGATGTGCATATTCCATGGGCCAGAAATTCTGCATGTAAGTATATTATAATGTTCTATAGACAATATCAAAAAGAAGAAAAAATCATTTAAAAAATTAAAAAAATATTTTTATTGATTAGCTATTACAGTTTTCCCAATTTTCTCCCTTTTCTCCCCTCCATCCTGCCCCCCAATCCTCCAGCATTCCCCCCACCTTAGTTCACATCCATGGGTTGTACATACAAGTTCTCTGAGTCCTCTGTTTCCCCTACCATTTTTTTATCTATCCCTGTGTACCTTATGCCTACTAACCATGCTTCTTCTTCCCTGTACCTTCCCCCTGCTTCCCCCTCCCCACTGAAATCCCTCTGTATGATGTCCATTTCCCTGATTCTGTTCCTTTTCAGGTTGTTTGCTTAGTTTTTTTTTTTTTCTGTTGTTTTTCTTTTCTTTTAGGTTCATTTGTTGATAGTTGTGAGTTTGTTGTCATTTTATTGTTTATAGTCTTGATCTTTTCCTTAGATAAGTACCTTTAACATTTCATATAATAAGGGCTTGGTGATGATGGACTCCTTTAACTTGATCTTATCTGGGAAGCACTCTATCTGCCCTTCCATTCTAAATGATAGCTTTGCCGGATAGAGTAATCTTGGATGTAAGTCCTTGCCTTTCTTGACTTCAAATACTCGTTTCCAGCCCCATCTTGCCTGCAAGGTTTCTTTTGAGAAATGAGCTGGTAGTCTAATGGGAACGCCTTTGTAGGTACCATATTTTTTGAACCACAAGACGCACCTAGGTTTTAGAGGAGGAAAATAGGGAAAATTTTTTTGAAGCAAAAAATGTGGTAAAATATTTAATAACAAATAACATAGTATTTCACCAATGTAAACAGAACTCAACAGCAGCATTAACAACCATAAATCCTCCCAAATTTGGTGGGGTAGGGGGAAGTGCATCTTATAGTCTGAAAAATATGGTAACTCCTTTTCTCTTGCAGCTTTTAAGGCTCTCTCCTTGCTTCAACCTTGGGTAACTTAATGATGATATGCCTTGGTGTGTTCCTTTTCGGGTCCAGCTTCCTTGGGACTCTCTGGGCTTCCTGGAAGTCTGTTTCCTTCATCAGACTGGGGATGTTTTCCTTCATTATTTGTTCAAATAAGTTTTTGATTTCTTGCTGTTGTTCTTCTCCTTCTGGCACCCCTATAATTTGGACATTGGGATGTTTCAGGTTGTCCCAGAGGTTTTTAAGAGTCTCTTTATTTTTTCAAATTCTTGTTTCTTCACTTTGATCTGGATAGATATTTCCTCCGTTTGTTCCAAATTGTTGCTTTGAGTCCTGGTTTCTTTCCTGTCACTGTTGGTTCCCTGGATATTTTGCTCTATTTCATTTTGGGTATCCTTCATTTGTTTTTTCATTTTTGACCAAGCTCAATCAGTTCTGTGAGCATTTTGATTACCAGGGCTTTAAATTCTCCATCAGATAGGTTGGCAATCTCCTCGCTCGCTTAGCTTTCTTTCTGAGGCTCTACTCTGTTCTTTCATTTGGGCCGTATTTCTTTGTCTTGGCACAGCTGATATGTTGTAAGGGGGCAGGGCCTTAGGTATTCACCTGCACAGCAACGCTGCCTGTGGGGGAGGGGCCAGAGAGGGACGAGTGTGGCTTACCTACTTGTCTCTAGCGCACTTTTCAATGGACTCTCGGACTCTCCTATGATACTGGGAGCTTCTCCATGGCAACCCCAGTGGTAGCCCACAGCCACCTTTGAGTCCCCTTAAGTCAGCCCCTCCCTCGCAGCCCACCGAGCTCAGCAGCCAGCCCTGCCCCCAATGTCCTAGAGTCGTGATGCCTCGATTTTTTAATCGGCTGGCTAGGTCTGCTGCCTTACTGGTCTGGTTGTTCTGGTTGATTTTTTTCTTTAATTCTTTGGTTGTTGGAGTTCCATGCAGTTTTATTTTTTGGCACTTTTGTTGTTTATTGATTTCAGATTGGTTGTTGTTCTCCTTTTGGTTATGTGAGGAAGCAAAGGGTCTCTACCTATGCCTCCATCTTGGCTGGAACTTGAAAAAATCATTTTTAACTTCTATTGACAAATGCAGCCACAAAATATAATACTTATAGCAGTGAAAAATAAACCACAGGTGTATGTATTTGTATGGATGAAACTTAAAACAACATTCAACAAAAAAAAATCAGGTCACTGAAGAACATGTACAGTGAAATTCTACTTACATAAATTTTAAAAACAGACACACTGAAACATATCACCTAGGGATATACACATATGCAGTGAAACTATAACCAGGATTATCTCTGGGATGAGGAGGAGGGGGTACAAGGGAGAGTCTCAAATAAATTGGTTGGTACAAATGGGGTCAGTACAGGGAATTGTTGTACTATTCTTTAGAACTTATATAAATGCTATATGTTTTCTAGTATGTATAAAATATTTTGTAATAAAAATAAGCAATCTGGCAAGAATGGAAAATAACACTAACCAAATGGATCTTTTCTCATGCATTGGCAGATCAGAATAAGCTTCTTTTAGCCCAAGTTGGATATAAAAAGTATAAGTTTGCTTATTAGAGATAACAATAAAAAAGTCCATTTGGTTCAGACACTGAGAAAGCAGAAAACAGGCAGTGCTATTTTAAAGGTCTTAGTTCCAGACACAGACTAAAATACCGGAGCTCCAATTTTCACAAATTCACGAAAACTTTGACAGATGGGTTTCAAAAAGCTCAAGTCAAACATGGACACACATGCCACTCATGGGGGTGAAGGTAGTGCTTCAGCCAAAATATGCTTTTCTACAAAAATACTTTTGTTAGAATTACCATGCACTATGAATGACAAAATGGAGTGAACTAGACTCAACATACTACATGGGCCTATGTGTATGATTGCTATACATTATCCTACCCTGCTCATAAAACTTGAACTCAAGTGACTTTGCCATTATTAAAAAGCAGGTCCACCTTCACTCAAGTGTGCATCCATTCAATAAATATGTACTGTGTGCCCATCTGTACTTGGTGATGGGCATGCAACTGGGAAATAGACAGATGCTGCCCCTGTCCTTGTCAAGCCTGCATTCTACCAGGGACAAGTTCATAGAATAAGGCAGACTGTTCTTACATTAGTGCCAGGTAGGAAAGAAGGGCCGAGAAAGGCAGGGAAGTCTCTGAGGAAGTGGCAGCAAAGGGGTTAATCAATGGGGATGTGGGTAGGTGGTGGTAAGAGCACTTCAGGCACAGAGAGGAATGAGCTGGAAGGAGCTTAGGGTGTTTGTAGCAGGCGAAAGGTGACTGGAGCCAAAGGGTGGCAAGACAGGGCAGGAGATGCACTTGAAAGACTGGCTAAGGCTGGGTCACCAGAGGCCTGAATGGTTTGAGGCAAGGGAACATATGATCTTAAGTATTTAGATCTCTCTTAGAACATCTTGCAACACTAGGAAGAGTCTGGAGTACCCTTGAGTTTTGAAGAGAACATGCTGAATTGCATCTATAAATTCAATCAATGGGTTTATACAATGTCTTAATATTTTATTCTTTGTTTCCAGAAATGAATGACATATATTTTGGGCAAGTGGAAAAGGTAACAAGGTTACCTGAAGATCTGAAATAATCAGAACTTCTGAAAATAGTCTTGACAAGAAAGGGTCATGTTGGGTGGTGTGCCTGACTTGAAGAGAAGAGGAAGTGGATCAGAGGCAGGGGAGAAGTGGCCATCCTTTAGTGAAAGCAGACAACAAAGCGCTATAGACAAGGGAATGGGCACGTTCCTCACACAAGGATAGGTACTGGGCTCATAGAAACCTAGTGAAAATGAGACTGCTTAAGACAGCTGTGGATCAAGGAATGCATAAAATTTATCCATAGATACATTTATTTATTTTGATTTAACATTTATTGTATTTTTTTCCCATTACCATTTAGTTACTTTATATTGCCCCCTCCCCTCATCAATCACCACACTGTGGTCCATGTGCATGAGTCCTTTTTCCTTTTTGCTCAGTCCTTCCACCCTCTAACCTCTCCCCACCCAGCTTAGGTCAGAAAAGAAATGGATAAGAATATTTTACAAAACTAGGAAATTAGTGAGCTGATTATCTTCTGTTGGTCCCACTACCAGTAGCTTGTGGATTAAAGGATGCAGCGGATGATAACACATTTTCATTTGGGGGGGGGATTTTTTGAACAGTGATCAAAGAAAAAGTTTTAAAATGCCTACTGGTCTTAGATATGACACCAAAAGCACAAGCAACCGAAGGAAAAAAATAGGAAAATTAGAGTTCATCAAAAATAAAATACTTTTATACTTCAAAGGGCTCTATCAAACAAGGAAGATACAACTCACAGAATGAGGGAAAATATATATTTGCAAACCATATGAGACCCCTAAGGGGTCTCATATACACAATATATAAAAAACTCATAAGTCAACAACAAAAGGATAACCCAATTAAAAAATGGGCAAATGATTTGATTAAACATTTCTCCAAAGAAGATACACATGACCAACATATGAAAAGATGCCCAACATTATTAGTCAACAGAGAAATGGAAATCAAAATCACAATGAGACTACTACACACTCACTAGGATGGTTATAATCAAAGGATAAAGATGAATAACTGTTGGGAACCGCCCTGCCTGGTTTCAGAAGCTGTAACTCCCCCATGGCTAAGGCTGAATAAGCGACCTTTGGACCAGAAACCACTAAGGAGACAGAACTTATCTCCCTGGCAGGAGCACCGCTTCTGCTCCTGTTTCTATATCAGTTTCTATAACTCATCAATACCTTGATCAGTTAGCCAATGACGGGTAAGATTCCCCAAGGGGGGAGCAACCTAAGACAGGCATGATCACATGGAGGTCCCAGGGTAGGACTTGGCGGGCTGTGGAAAATGGGGGTGATTGACCCTCACCCCTCGGCTTTGACAAAGCCTGTCCTCATTCTGTCTGCAAGAAGTCTCCTAATCTCTTGGCTGCCTGACTTCCCCTGCCTGACTTAATCCTGAAACAATGAGAGAGGGTGGTGCAGCCCTTGCTGGATAGGCAGGTTCCTGGGGTGATCAGGCCTGAGAAAGAATACATAAACTCCTGTGAAACCTGCTTCTCTAAGAAAGCTCTCAATTAAATGATAAAGGTACAAGCAGGAAATGAGTTTGTGCCCTTAAGTTTGGTAGCCTTTTAGCTAACAGACCCTGACTCACAATAGGCCCTCCGAGTTCTTTGTATGTTATCTATTGTTTGATCCTTACTGCCTGACAATGATTAATGAACTTTACCTGTATTCCCGTGCAAACCGAAACCCATAAAAGACCTGTGAAGGCAAGAATCGGGGCGCTTTCCCCTAGAGAGAGTGGCCAGGCCACTTCAAGGCGCCCTCCCCTTTGAGAGGGTAGCCGTGCCCTCCCTTTTCCTCCACAGGATTCAGTAGTCTGTGAGAATGTATCTCAGGTCTCATCCATGAAGCTGTGGACACTGTGGGCCGGCATCTGTGTCAACTTTTTTTTTTTTTAAGAGTGAACAATAAGTATCAGTGAAGATGTGGAGAAACTGAAATTCTCATACCTTGCTGGTAGAGAGTTAAAATGGTGTGGCCAATACGGAAAATAGTATGGCAGTTCCTTGAAAAAGTTAAACACGATCCAACAAACCTGCTCCTAAAGAACTGAAAATATATGTTTACACAAAAACTTGTATGCACATGTTCATAGCAGCATCATTCATGAGAGCCAAAAAGTGTAAGCCAAAATGTCCATAAACTGATGAATAGGTAGATAAAATGTGGTATATGCATAAGACGAAATATAATTCAGCCATAAAAAGGAATGAAATACTGCACATGCCACAACATGAACCTTAAAAACATTACATTAAATGAAAGAAGCCAATCACAAAAGGCCACATATTGTGTTACTCCATTGACATAAATGTCCAGAATAAAAATGCCTCTCTGGGTTTATTTTATTTCATTTATTCTGACAGAAAAGAAATGAGTGATTGCTGTGGTCGGAGTGGAATAAAGAGTGATTAATAATGGGTAGGGGGTTTCTTTTTGGAGTGATGAAAATGTTCTGGAATTGGATGATGATGAGGGTTCCACAATCTGGTGAGTATACTAAAAATCACTGTATTATACAAGTGAAAGGGTAAACTTTATGGCATGTAAATTATACCTCAATGAAGAACTGTCCCCACCTTCCGCTCTTCACCCTACCCTGGCCAAATGCCTACTGGTATACAGTACACACTATGAATCTATGAGTCCTGGGGAAGGTTTCTAATGAAAAGGTTCTCACTGACCACACTACTGAACAAATGGAAAGGTGGCCTGGCAACTCGTAAAACCCTCCAGGAACTATTGCTGGATCATTTATTCTTGGAAGACACCTGAAGAGGAGCAGAGCACATGCCAGGGACTGTTCTAGGAGCTGGAGGGAACAAGATGAAAAAGAGTGAGTGTTGTCCCTCACAATATCTGCAAATTAATCTGGAAAAACAGACACAAACCCATCACATGCAAGGTGGTAAGTAACCTCATGAGTGGAACAAATCCAGAGGGTGGTGTAATTCCGTGTGTGGAGATTGGTCTAAGTCGGAGAGCAAAGGGCCTGTCATGACAGGAGATGCAACTTAGGTCTACAGCACCTGGAAATCACTGAAGGTTTTAAAACAAAAAACAGCAAGACCTAATCTGTACTTGAGAGATAATGAGGGGGTGAGGTGAAGGACATGTGTGAAAGGGCCTAGAAGGGAGGGAGATTAGAGGAAGAGAAACTAGAGGAAGAAAAAAGAAAAGAGAGAAGGGAGAGAGGAAAGAGAGGTGACATGGGCCTCAAGAAAGCAATGGTGGAGGGAATGAAGAGTAGGCGTCAGATTGCAGGGCTGCTCTTGCGGGGCAGACCCAGAGGGGATGAAGGTGCTCACTCTTGGTGAGAAAGAGGGAGAAGGTAGGACAAAACTCCAGAGATTAGGATGTAGGTGACTAGATGAAGTGTGCAGATGCTAACATAGAGGGATTTGAGGAGAGAAGGCATCGTTCAGTTTGATGGACTTAATAGGAATGTCAGTGGAGAAATACTGGGGAGGTGATGATGGTGCCCCAGCAGAAGCATGGGCTAGAGATAAAGAGCTACAAATCACAGGTTTGAAGATTATCCTGGAGGAGGAAGGGGGAGAACCCAATGCTGGGAACTCCCTTCTGCCCACTCCAGAGGTGGGCAGAAGTCAAAGAGCAGGAAAGGGAGTTGGAGAAGGGCTACAGGGTGAAAGTCACATCACAGACTCTGTATCCTTAACCTCTTCCCTCGTATCTTCCACCCAGTGGGGTACTCCATAGGTGGGACAGGTTGGCATCTAATAATCCTAACTAAATGGATGAAATTCCATAATAATCAAGAGAGGGACAGATGTCAGTTACAGCCTAAAGCCATACATCATTTCTACAAAGATTTTGTTTGTCTTTCAATATCATGCAAATTTAAATTCTAGGATTGCTTAAGACCCCAAATAAATGAATCATTCAAAGTAAATGTCACATCCTGGTAGTGGAGAAAGAGGACGATTATGAACAATGTAACCAAATAAAATGGACGTTTGGGAAAAGGAAATTAAGTACACGGAGGTATAAGATATTAGATTAGGCTTCAAACCCTAATGATACACTCCTGGAGAGGAAAACAGACCACTACTGCTAAGAGAAAAGAAAATACTCCTATAACCAAGTTTAAGAATAATTCTGAGGAAATAAGAGTAAATAAAAATGGGAAAAAAACACCCAGATTTTCATCAGGTTATTAAATTATAGACCTTTGGAGAAGTTCTGCTCTCATATCCCCATGTCCTTCTGGCACACGGAATGGAAGGAAGGTCCCTCTTAGAATCTGGAGATGCTCCAAGGGTACAATGGATTAGATCTATATTTCACTAGAAATGTTCCAATCAGTTCTTCCAGGGGATTGATTTATGAAGGGGCACATTCTTAATTATGGCATTTTCCATTTCTATCTTCTCCAGTTCTCCCAGTGCATCTTTCTGTAAATCGCCAAGTGAGAAGGGGCCCTGTGACACTGTCACTCCATGTCTCACATCAGTAAAAACACAAGTGTCAAGAAAATCAGGCATTCAGCCTACTTCATGTCTAGAAAACACAAAGCCAAATGAGTGAGCAAAGATTCCACAGGCTAGTTTGCTGATGAAAATGACCCAAGAAGTGATCAATCAGTAACAACAGAAAGCCTAAGAGTTCTGCCATGCTTATGCCAACATCTTGATTTCTGGGAGGAAGGGAGTCAATGTCACTTGAATTGTTCCTTTCACAGGTTTTCATCTATCATAAAGATATGGTATGTTAGAAGTTAAAAAATGTACTCTCAACTTTAGGTATAGAAATAAATATTGCTGACATTTTGTTGGCATTTAATATCCATGCAGTTACAACCAAATGGAAAACAACTAGAAATACAAACTGTTGCCAAATGTCTTGAATCCTCTTTGTGACAAGGTATAAAAAGGGTAGACAAAGAGCAGCACACATGGATTTTAAACTCTAACTTTATCATCACTGACTGAAGGAGGAAAGTTATTAACCAACATACATTATAGGTATTATTTAGTGCAATGTCATTAGAACCGTATCATCCAGTATTTACTCTTCAACCATTCTCACTCTGGAAGCAAAACCCAATTCCATATTGCCTATGGATTACTTTATATCTAGATTGAATCTAAAAACAAAATATATTCATGATGATATATGATAGATTATAAAAGAACAAAATTATCAAGAACAAAAACAATCTTCTGTGGCAGATATTCTGGTTATCACTTTCTTGAAATATTCTTAACTATTACCCATCAACAACCCAGTGGGCCCAGTTGAAGTCAGACTGGGCTCAGGGATGGCAGAATTAAATTTTGTCTTCCAAAGTTTTTGCACCAAGCTCTGTATAGGTTTTTCTGATTTTTCATTTCTGAAAATGATTTTGGGAAAATATTCCTTTTTATGATGTTTATAAAGTTTGATCTATAATTAAGTTTTTTATTATATTTAAATATAATAAATATGAATATATCTAAAAATAGAAAATAATATTTTTATAAAGGCTTAATAGCATCTGAGTTTTCCAGAAAGATGCTCATCTTAATACCAAATTATCAAATGACAAAAAACTGCAAGAAAAGTTAGGGGTTTACCAAATGCAAGCGACCTAAAAACTGAGGAAAGCAGCTCATGTGAAGGGTGCCAAGTGACCTCTTCTGGCCTGTTCTGACTCTGGTCAAGAGAGTAAAATTGCATCATAGCACACCTGAGTGAAAGCTATTGGTGCTGACCCACACTTGAAACTCAATACACCCACAGACTTACCAGTTAGAGCTAAAAAAAGAAAATACTGCACAATTATTGAAACCTAACTGGAAATTTGGGGGAATTCTAATAATACAAAGCTTGTCCATGATCAGAAGCAGAAAAACTATGTTTGCCATTTAATATTAAAGCAACGAATTTCTGGCAAGTAGAAAGTAGGTGATGCAAATGGATCACTTAAGGCAGAAGCTACAGTACGTAGACACAAGGGTTGAGCTGTCACACTGAGTAGCAGAGGGCAGGGACAGCATGGATGCAGCACTCTGAAGAGCTGCTCAGTCTGTAGGCATGGCCAGGCCTGTCAACAGACATGGGCCCTGTGTAAACCAAAATGGCCAGAGGAGCACAGATAACACTAGTTTCTTCAGTGCTGTGAGTGGGAAAGTGGTTCTGAGCAGCTGAAGGGCAAAATGCACCTCTTTTACTCCTTTTACATCTGTCCCAGCATTGGATCAGTGTTAGCTTAAAAAAGTGATGATTATGAAGCATTAAAAAAGTAACTTAAATAATGTAGTGGGAAGTTTTTATGTTTTGCTTTCATGCTTGGTCACAAAAATTCTTCAGTAGCTGCTGGAATGACTGATTTCATAAAGGACCAAACTGTGGGATTGTATGACCTCTGCCAATCTTAGTTCTGGGCTGTGCAAAGAAAAAAATATATATATGTAGTTCTGTTATAAACAATTTGTCTTGATGAAGATCTAGCTGCTTGAGTGGACCAGAAGATGTCTTTACAATTCCCTCCAACAAAAGGGGCATAAAAACAACTTGTTTCCCAATGAGTCTGCAGCTGAAGTACCCTAGGCCAAGGACCCCACAAAGTGGTCATGGGTCCCTGGGCTACTCCAGCTTCCAGTGAGGAAGGGAAACTCCTTATAATGAAACCAGAGGTCTTAGGGAGCAGTCCAGTGTGAGGTTCAGGTATGGTCACTGCATATTCACAGAGACAACCAATAACATATGGTGCAAAGTGCTGTATGGGGTGCCCTTTTACAAAAGCACCCCAAGTGAAAAGTCCTTGTTCTGACAGCCTTCAGGTGAGCTGTCTATTTGCAGCAAACAAATCAAACCACATCCTAAGTGTTGCTAGCCCTGGGAAGGGGGCACCTCTACTAATGTGGCGATGATCACAGGTTACCATATTTTTTGGACTATAAAATGTACCCCCCAAATTTGGGAGGAAAATGGGGTGTGTCTTATAGTCCAAATGTAACTTACCTGGCTCAATGTTGGGGGTGGTGGTGGCAGCCTGTTATTTATGTTATTAAATATTTTACCACATTTTTGCTTCAAAATTTTTTTCCTGTTTCCCTCCTCTAAAACCTACGTGTGTCTTATAGTCCAGTGTGTCTTACAGTCTGAAAAATATGGTATATTTAGACAGTGATCCAACTAAAATAATCAAATGTTTTCTGTGGACCAAGCGCTGTGCTGACGTTTTGCAGGTCATATCTCAGATCTTCAAAACTACCTTATATGCTTTGTACTATTATTATTTTTTCTGGAGGAGGAAACTGAAGAGGAGAGAATAGAGGTGTTTTGCTTCAGGTCCCTGATATGGTAAATGCCAGGGCCTGGACTCAAGCCCCAGCAGTCTGACTTCTGGACCCCCCTTTCAGCCATGGCACTGTCACTCAACATCAGAATTCTCCTCAGAAGAGAAGAGACCGGTGTAGCCTCAACTAATACAAAGCCCAGTTCCATCCACTCACTTGTGTTTTTATAGAAACATGAAGAAAGAAATGGACATCCTTTTCCCACCCCCCCTAATTCAGACTATATTATCCCACAACTTCAAGAGAAAAAAAAACCTGTGTTTTGAAAGATCTCTCTTCCTGCCAATTAAATAAATCTCAATGCTTGTATCTCAAGTAAGTACTGCTTGCTATAATGTGTCTGTTGGTGGGAGAAATTCCTGTGGAGAAGGGATGAACACGACTACTTCACTAAATCCTACTGGAGTGTAATTCTTGTGTTTCAGGGTGGAATTCTGCAGCATGGACACATCTAGTCCTTTTATCCTGTTCTAATCAATGCAGAGGTCTCTTTCCTCCTGTACTTCAGTCCTTAATTAAACTCCCCCAGGCAGACTCATTCATGTGCTGGTGTCCCAACTCCTCAGATCCCGGCACCCTGCACAGTAGTGCAGGGTGGCCATGTGCATCCTTCATGTCCTGGTGCTCCTGGTGTTAACATTTACCTGCTGTGGTGTCCACCATGGTTTTCAACCTGATACCAGATGACGTCATGTCAATGACCCCACAGGTTGTAAGTTAAAGAAAACCAATTTTCTCCATTCAGCTATGGCTAAATCTGGCTCAGGATGGACTGTGGGAGGGAAGAAGGGGAATTTAGGTGGGGGTGTCTTCTTTTATATTTGAAGAGTATGTGTCATCAGATGCAGAGCAGATATTCAGTCCCATGTGAGTCTGACATTTGGACAACAAATTCAACATCTACACTAAATTTCAGTAGCTTCCTTTGAGTACATGGGAATTCCCATTTTTGAGAGTAATGCAAAAAAGGAAATAAAGAAACAAGGCTGTTCCAGCGAGAACAAAGATCAGAATTAGAAATTCTCTCATGACAACACACACACTTTAAAAACAAAATGTATAAATAAAAATGATGGTTATTTACCTCTTGATTCATATCTTTATTTTCTGGGATTATTCCACTTTACACTTCAAATGAAAACCACCTGCTTTTGTATTTTACATGCAAAATACCCTGTAAGAGATTCCATTCATTCTGATTAAATATTTGTCACATTAGAACAGAAGTAACACTGAATGCTGTTAAAGATAAAATTCCCAACTCACACAATTCTCTGGGACTTTCCACATTTAAGCCTCAAAGAGTCACTTGATATCATCTTTAGGTCTAAAAATATAACTACAGTATTACTTAAAATTATAATCAAATCATTCTCTTGCAAATGAAGACACTTACTCTTGGAAAAACAGCAAAATTGAATTAGGTGTGCCTTTCCTTGATAGATCTAAAAGCAGCTCTATTAAATCAGCAGTTTTATATTAATGGCATGAGATACGGCCCAGATGAGGAAAATGTCCTTTGGAGACATTTTCTATTTTACTTAAAGAGAGGTGGAGATGTTCCTCTGAATTCAAATATGAAGCACAATTGTATCACAGGTCCCCAGAACAGGAGGCCAGATATGATCTTCATGAGGTAGTCCCAACCACACCAGAAAGCCCAGGTTCTTTCCCCTCAATTCCTTATTTCTTCCAATTATTGTGCCTGCCAACATCCATCCAGCTATTTACTGAATGCCTTCTATGTATCATTTATTCTTCCTGCAGGAGTAAGAAAAGTACTTTTGCTCTTTGACTCTCAAACTAAGTCTTCACTTCTTTAATACTCCAACATCACAGAGTGTTATAGTATTTGGGGAGGATTTGAAAACACATTATGGAGAGGTTATATTGTAATTAGCCTGAGTTCTGTTGGAACAATGTCACTTAGAATAAAAAATACAGTATTTATGAAGTACGTAAGAACCACCGACCCAGTGCTGACATAATGCTCTGTCTTTTCATAGCCAGGAACCTACTGGATTCTCCTGGAAACATCAAACAACAGATAATAAAGCAGAGAAAGGGAGCAGAAATGATCATCCTGACACCACCCAGCTAGTAATGACTCTGGGGCTCAAACTCAAGCCCAGGCCAATTTGTTCCAAATGCTAGCGTCTTCTACTCTTATGCTATTATCAATTTAATTTCAATATTATTTTAGTTAAGAGTTTGCATTGTTCATGCTAAGTTAATTCACAAATACTGTTGTTTGGTGCTGACAAGAAGGATGAAGATAGACAAATTAGATCCTTCTCTCTCCCAAGAGTAGCACAAAATAAAGTGGTAGTTGTTACAAGTAATCTGCTATGAATGATACTTTCTAGATGAATTATCTGGTTCACATAAGGAGCCAGAATTTAGGGTAATAAACTATATTATTTCATCCTTATACTTATGCATCAGGGATTGGGAAATTTAAATGAGCCCATTTGAGCAAACTTGATCTTGTATGCTTGTTTCTAGTCACATTCTGAAGATAATGAGCACAGAATTCTAAAGTTTTATTAATTAATTATTTTGAATGGACATTTTTGATGAGAGAATTATTCAGCACCACTGGATAGTGATTTTGAAGTCACTGACATGCTTCAACACTGGAGAATAACAGAGCTTTCATTGTAAGACCCATTTGACTTTTGTTTCACAATCAAAACACTGAGAGGCAGTAAAGATTGTTATTCCTCAACTATCTTTCAAGAGTAATAAAGCTTCTGGAAAATATTTGTTTAAAAAAATTATGTGCCACTTGGTGTTATTAAAACACATGGAAGAGAGTAAAATCACCTGTGCAATGACTGAGTAAGAGGGACTGGAAACAGAGGCCAGATATTCCAGGTGTCATTGTTATAGCACAGTTAAGGCAACTCTGAGTTCAGATGCTGATTCCAATGAGTCCGTACCATGTGACCCCAGGCAAACAGTTTGCCTCAAATAAGCTCACCTGTCATCTAGGAAAGGGATTTCAGGGCTGACTTGAACATCCACATAGCAGTGAGGGGGAATGGTGCTATATGTGTGCTGAACCCAGGGTCTGGAGAAATGCCTGCCTGTGACCACAGCAGCAGTTGTTGGAGCTGCAGCACCCCATTGGTGGACCCTGCCAAAGAGTAGCTGGTAAAGGAGAACTGTGGTGTGAAGAGCCCTGGCATCACAGGATGGAAGGACTGATAGGCTTCGAGCAGAGGGCTGATCAATAGCCTCTTACACATTCCGTGTCCAGGTCATGTCCCTGATGAAGCTGAAACAGTAAGGTCTTCCCTTCATGGGAAAGTGGCACATTATTTCCTTGTTCCATGGCCTGAAATCACTTCCTTCAACAGGTGGGGAAATATTTCAGGGAATACGTTTTTCTCAATTAAAATCTAAGACAGGAAGACCAAGGACTAGGATAGCAGTCATTTTAAATTGTGAAAACCTGAGTCCCATCTCCAGTAGATTCTGAACCTGATCAATGGTGATATACTTTGTAAACTGCTATTCTCACCCACTTTCAATGACTACTTAGAAATATCACTTTAGAAATTCCCTTTGTACTTTTTTTTTTTTTTGCTGCAAAAAGGATTACTGTTTCCATTTGATCTTATTTGTGGCATGGGAGAGGGCACCAGAGTGGTTAAAAGGCTGCCTAGTGGTTGCAGGGAGAGGCTTAGGCAGAAGCGTGACACCAGGGGGCTATGCAGGGTCCCCCTCAAAGGCCTCTGGGCTCCAAAGGCCCCTAGTCATTCTTGAGTGTGAGCCTTTTAAAGAGATACTTGCCCAGCCCAGCCTGGGGGCTGGCCATCTGATGGATTCAGGTGGTTGCCTGTCTTCTTGGTGAGTTTTACCTCCTCATCTAGGAAGTGGCTCTCTAGGAAGTCACAGAGATGTGGGTCTGTGCGTGCAGAACCCAGGGCAGCCAGATCCAAGCCATGGAGGCTTCCATGGTGTCCTGAGTTTCACCCCACTTATCTTAGCAAGGCTTCTGCAAGCCCTGGGTGATGGTGCAGCCACAATGTTGAGTTTGCATCTTCAAGGGATGCTCAGTGGCCTCACACTTCTCCTAGCCTTTTGTACTCATTTACTTCTCTTACCTTTCAGACTTCCTCTCAATTATATGTAGAGAGGGAGCCTCACTGCTTTCATGGAATGTCCCATACTTACATCACTGGGAACACCTGGTCCCAGTATATATTCTACTTGGACCCCAAGGATCAATGGAAGTGTGTAAATGAGAGGATTTTTTAAAAACACCCACATATCCTTAATTAGGGGTAATATTTTTTTGAGTTCATGAAGACTATAAAAGACACATAACTAATGGTCCCTATCCTCTCCTAGCTTACAACTGCTGTGACATGACTGACAGGATACTCTTCTCAGAGTTTCTAGATTGTGCAGATAAATGCACTACTATTTTGAGAAAGGAGCCAGTTATAGCCTTTGGTGTGGTTGGGGGGCTTTGTGGAGAGGGTCCTCCCTGACCCATGGCTCTGAGGCTGGGGGGAATCTACATATGGAGAGTAAAGAATGATGGAGGAGGCAGGAGGGCAGCATCACGGGGCATTTCCCAAGAAGACATGCCTTAAAAAGTAGGAAAAACAAGGCTCCTAGGAAATAGGAGTGGGAGGTGTAGATGTCTAGGCCTGACAATATTGGCATTAGGTAGGCATGAAGGCTCCAGAGGAGGAAAACTAGACTGATGAGGTAGGGAGGTGGGTCTGAGAGCCAGGCACACAGGCTGGAGGGCAAAAAGAGACCATACAGCCCAGAGGTCTGTACAGAAAGCCCTTGATGTCTGTGGGTGAGAAAAACAGGGTAAGAGAGGATCCCAGACAGGCAGAAGACATTTCAAAGAGCAAACAGGTCTGTCTACTGGACATTGTGGAGAAAATTGAGACTTAATTATATACCAAACTTTACAGTTTTTAAGTTTTTGATTGAATTTGTAGGAATATTTGCAAACTGGTAATAGACTATGCTAAAATTATTCTTGAAATGGGAGAATGGAAACATGCAAAACATTTTAAGCATCATCATTTTTCTGAGATTCTCAAAGTGAGTAGGTGTCACCATGTCATAAATGTAACAGAGAGAACATGTGCACCTCTGGGTGCAGCAACAGTTTCTGGAATAAGCCTGTGCCCTGGGATCTCCCTCTGCATGCAGTTCAAGTATGGACTACCTTTAATGAGGAGTATCTACTAATGTTATTTGTATATAGTTAGTAGTAACTAATAACAAATACTTAGGTCATTGATATCTTATCTTTTTTTAAATATAACTTATTGATTATGCTATTACAGTTGTCCCATTTTCCCCCTTCATTCCCCTCCACCTGCACACCCTTTCCCACCCACATTCCCCCCTTTAGTTCATGTCCATGTGTCATACTTAAAAGTTCTTTAGCTTCTACATTTCCCATACTATTCTTGCCCTCCCCCTATTTTCTATCTACCTTCATTGCTACTTATTCTCTGTACCTTTTCCCCTTCTCTCCTTCTTCCACTCCACTGTTGCTAACCCTCCATGTGATCTCCATTTCTGTGATTCTGTTCCTGTTCTAGTTGTTTGCTTAGTTTCTTCTTGTTTTTGTTTTAGGTGTGGTTATTAAGAATTGTGAGTTTGCTGTCATTTTACTGTACACGGTTTTTATCTTCTTTTTCTTAGATAAGTCCCTTTAACATTTCATATAAGGGCTTGGTGATGATGAACTCCTTGAACTTGATCTTATCTGAGAAGCACTTGATCTGCCCTTCCATTCTAAATGAAAACTTTGCTGGATAGAGC
>CM052547.1:56344156-56368361 GCA_028533065.1 Trachops cirrhosus | reverse complement strand
TGTAAGTTCTCTTTTGAGAAATCAGCTGACAGTCTGATGGGAACTCCTTTGTAGGTAACTGTCCCCTTATCTCTTGCTGCTTCTAGGATTCTCTCCTTCATTTTTACCTTGGCTAATGTAATTATGATGTGCCTTGGTGTGTTCCTCCTTGGGTCCAACTTGTTTGGGACTCTGAGCTTCCTGGACTTCCTGCAACTCTATTTCCTTTGCCAGATTGGGGAAGTTCTCCTTTATTATTTGTTCAAGTAAGTTTTCCACTTATTGCTCTTCCTCTTCTCCTTCTGGTACCCCTATAATTCGGACGTTGGAATGTTTAAAGATGTCCTGGAAGTTCCTAAGCCTCTCATTTTTTTGAATTCTTATTTCTTCCTTCTTTTCTATTTGGTTGTTTCTTTCTTCCTTCTGGTCCAGTCCATTGATTTGAGTACCAGTTTCCTTCCCATCACTATTGGTTCCCTGTACATTTTCCTTTACTTCACTTAGTGTAGCCTTCATTTTTTCATCTAATTTGCGACCAAATTCAACCAATTCTGTGAGCATCCTGATCACCAGTGCTTTGAACAGTGCATCTGATAGGTTGGCTATCTTTTCGTCGCTTAGTTGTATTATTTCTGGAGCTTTAATCTGTTCTTTTGTTTGGGCCTTTATTTTTTTGGTCTTGATGTGCCTATTACATAGTGAGGGGCAGAGCCTTAGGTGTTTACCTGGGTGGGGCAACCCAGTTGCTGGGTTGTGATGCTGTATGGGGGGGGGTGGTCCAAGAGGGAACAATGGTGCTTGCTCAGCTCTCTGCTGGATTTCAGTCCTTCCACTGCTTCCCCCAAGCAAACTGGGCCCTTCTGGTGCTGATTCCCATGTGGGTGGGCTTGTGTACATTCTAGGACCCTGTGGGTCTCTCCAATGAACTCTCCTGTGAGGTTGGGAGTTTCTCCTGCTGCCTCAACCCCCACAGGTGTTTTCAATCAGTGTTCTAAGGCTTTATTTCCCTGAGCTGTGACCCTGGGTTGCACAGTCTGTCTCACTCCCCAGTTTCACCTGGTTTATCTGTGCGCTAATGTGGGACCGCTGGTCCGCCAGCCACCTTATGTACCAAGCCCCTCAACAATCCACCGCCTGACTGGGTCCACCTGTTGCTGCCCACTGTCGCCTACTGCTGCCTGTGTGCCCGGGCTCTGCCAGCTGCTGCTTTGCAGCGAGTCCTCTCTGTTCTGGCTTTCAGACTCTGCCCCTCCTACCGGTCTGGATGAATGTTTTTTCTTTAATTCCTTGGTTGTTGGACTTCCATAGAGTTCAATTTTCTGTCAGTACTGGTTGTTTTTTTCTTTCTAAATTGTTGTCCTTCTTTTGGTTGTGCAAGGAGGCACAGTGTGTCTACCTATGCCTCCATCTTGGCTGGAAGTGAAATCGTATATCTTTTTGAATAAGCACTTGGTAAGAGAAATTCCAAGGGCTGTGAAAAAGGAACCATTGTTGCCCGAGGGGTTAGTAGTAATCTTGTGATTGTCAGAATTCAGCATGAGAGCAAGCCCTTTTTTCCCCCTTGATGATCCTACTGCTACAGAATACTTGGGTCATTTTTTTAGAGATGGGTCCAAGAATGTGTCTGTCTTATTGATGAGTGACTGTCTCCTTTGGTGATTATAATTAGCTGCCTGCTGTTGAAGCCAGTTGAAAGTGATCGCAATGGAACAAAGATTGGGGGAAAGGTTAAGAGTTACCAAGTGGTGGTTCCAACCAGCTTTGTAACAGTGCTCATCTTGTTAAAGGTGAGCAATAAATCATCTAAAGAGCTTTTTACCTTAAAAGTAAGGTAAAGAGCTTCTTACCTTACTTTTTGGGAGACAGATTAAAGGCACCTACCTGGACTTTTTATGACTTAGTAATGCCATTTAATTCCCTCAATTAAGAGACAATTAAAAATAAAGTTCACAGCATTTTGTTAGAGAACAGTTATGTAAAGTAAATGATTTAAGGAACACTAAATAGCAGACTAATTTAACATTGGGGAAGTAGATTCAACTACTCAGATATATGTATTACAGCTATGTTATACATATGCGGGAAAGCAAGGAATTATTTATTTATTACAATGATTTATTTTAAAAGGATAAATTCTGATCTCTTTCCAATTAGCTGTGTCTCGTGTTTATGTTTGTTTTTAACTAGCTGACCTCCTCTTTTTGCCAGGGATAATCATTATCATTGTTAAACACATAAATTCCTGAAACTGCCCATTCTGGAGCTGCCCATATGACAAGCACCTGCTCTCTGCTGGGGCCTCTCTGTCACGGCACAACCTGTCCTCTGCTCCAGATGTCTGGAGGTCCACATCTGTCTTGTTGTTGGGCCCCCAGCATCTCCTAAGTGAATTCTGCCCATGCTAAAGAGCCTGAATTTTAAGAAAGTCCATTCAAATTTAGTGATAACTCATTTGATCATTTTTACCTCTTGCCACAAAGACAACATTTATATCCAATCACCTGTACATACATTTGTCCTATTATGTGCTGATCAGGCACCAAGATTACTCAGACTAATTCTCAGAAAATTCTATGAAAAAGGTACTGCTATATTCACTTTAAAATGGAAGAAACTGAGGTTCTGAGAAGTTAAAGATTAGACCAACAGTAGCAATTTTATTCATGGTTCAACCTGGTAAGTTGCTGCGTGTGCATATGAAGTGGGGTGGTGCAGGCTGCATTTCTTCCTACAAAATATTTTGAAAGATGTGGAATGAACTAGGAGAGGTACCTAAACCCACCAGGAGTTAGAGGTATGGAAAAGCTGGGGCCATGCGTGGGAGATCATGTCTAGAGGCTGACACACTGTGACAAATCAGGAATTAGCCCTATGAAATAAGTAATAAATACAGATTCAATTCTAAAATCTAGCACATTTTTGTACATGCTGTACCACCAACAGTTTGACTTAGTAGCTATAAATATTCATGAATAAACCCACTCACCCATGTAAAGTGAGGTCTTACTAATGAATTTCATAATTAATGTGTCCTCACTTAAAGCTACTTATCACCATGTACCTAAAAGGACTACAGAGATGAGGTCACTTGATAAGTTACAGAGTTGGGATGTTTTCTTGAAAATGAAGACAATGGTCATAAAATACTAGGACTAGAACCTCTGCTTCAAAGCACAATAGATAAGTACTAAAAAATCTTAGAAATGCAGTCAACACTGATGAAAATCTGAAACTTTTTAGAACAGAACATAGATCAAAGAAGAAACAATATTCTGTAATGCATATTTTGTATAGTAAAGAGAAGGATACTTGATAAAAATGGAGACAAAAATATTGATCATGTGTTTTGTACCAAAGAAAGTACTCAGTTTTAATCATAGCTTTTCAGACATGCCATGCAGTTGCAGAATATCTGCAGTGGGAGGAAGAGAGAAGGTGATATTCTGGGGGGTGTCTGGAAAAAAAGCCTGAAGAACCAAGCGTTAGTAATTTAGCAGGTCATGTAGTAAGGGATGAAGTGTATATAAACAAAATGAAAGCAAAAAGTAAAGCAAATTCTAGTAACATGGTTAGCCTCCCCAAATGTAAGTCACTCATATCCTTGAACACTGGAGTCTCATGAGTACTGGTGAGAAGTGCCAGCACCTTCTCTTAGTGCAAGTCCTGGGGAAGGTACAGCGTTGAAAATGAAAGTCAGCAACAGAACCTGGGTTTTTTAAATTAATCAGTTGAAAGCCAGAGTAGATGGGAAAGGGTAAAAGCACCTTAAACACAAGTGGAGATGTTTTCAGCCCCTTCTGAGTTTTGCAGGGGACGTTTTCAGCTACACCCAGAAGTCACTGAGGGCAAGTTGCAGGTACCCCAACACTAGAACACAGAGATGTTTTAGGCTAAATGCTCAGAAGTGATGAAGCAGGGTGAACTTAACGAGATATAACTCTACAAATTATTTTTTCATGTTCTTCTCCTTGCACCGAAAGCAGACTGACATCATATGGAGATAGCTCTAATGTGGAATCTGTTCTTTCTCTGCAGTTCCAGAATTCAATCTGTTCCAACACTTGAGGTACAAGGGACCCACCTGATACCAAGGAGCAGGAGGCTCTTCAGCCCCATTTCCTTCCCGGAGGTTCTGCAAAGCCACCTGTGCCATGTTCCTGATATTAAGGTAGAAGGTTTTAGTTTTTGCCCATTGAGTATGATGTTGGCAGTAGGTTTCTTATATATGGCCTTTATTATGTTGAGGTATGCTCCTTCTATTCCCACTTTGCTTAGTGTTTTTATCAAAAATGGGTGCTGGAATTCATCAAATGCTCTAGCATCTACACAATAGAATACTACGCAGCAGAAAGAAAGAAGGAGCTCCTACTTTTTGTGACAGCATGGATGGAACTGGAGAGTATCACTGCTGTTGGAGACTCTTGGCACTTCACTCAGTCCTGGATGAAGGAAATGGCCATGGGAGGCAGTGGGAGGGAGAGATGAGTGATACAAAATTATGAAACTAAATTTCATGATAAAGAGGCAGAGGAAAGAGTTTGTAAACATAGTGTGTTCAGTCATCTGTGCTAGATGTTGGGGAGGGGTGAGAAAAGGGGTGCATGACAGCTCCCGCTTTCAATGGCTTTGTCTTTTAGGGAAGAAAATATGCACAAATACAGCTGATAGAGAAAGGATAGTAAAGAGTAAACTCTTTAATCAAATTAAGCTCAACAAGTTATATCTGAGGAAGAAGACTAGGGAATGGTTTTATAATAAATACCATTGATGCAAAGAGCTGAGAACTTGTTCCTCTGGGAGCAGGGAAGAGGGACAAGCACAGTGCATCCCCTCCAGGGTGGGAGAAAGGAGAGGGAGCATGGGCTAACAGTGGAATTGTTAGGAGGCCGCCCTAAAGTCCCTCTGTGGTAAAATGAGGCTGTTCTCTTCACTAGGAAGTAAGGGACCCTGATGCTGGGATGGGCCCACAGGTAGGAGCTGCACCCCCTTCCCTTCCCAGGGCTGCTCTGATAAAACTCACATGGACAAGAGTCAAGAGTCAGTCTGTGGGCAGGATTGGTAACAATTTTTGGAGATATTTTGTTCTCAATTCTTTTGAAATGAACAATCTCAGAAATACTATAGGTGCTGAAGTCTGAAAATGGGGTGAATTAAGTATTAGGTTGAATCATGCAAAATTGCTGTTTTTTGAACTAAAAAAGCAGCAATTTCACATGGTCCAACCTCATTCAGAAAGGCACTGATCACTTTGGAAAGCCCATGGGCTCTAGATGCTTCTCCTTGGGAGTCTGCCTGGGCCACAGCCCACCAGGGCACTATGAGCCTCCAGTACATAGTGACTGCAGAATACTTCAAACAAACCCCACAAAAGGAACCACAGAGTTACAAAACCCTTAGTGTCTCCATGTCCCACCAGATCAACTTAAGACCTTGCAGATGGGTTTTCCAAGCGTTTTCTGAAAAGATTTCAGTCTATGTGTAAATACCACCCCTACTAGGCCAAATTAATAAGGTAGATCTTTCCTTCCTCAAAAGTGTTTTTATCTATTCCCTCTTCCAATGCTGTTCCTAACGTGAAGGAAAAATGAACTGGTGGCTGACAGAGAAGGTGTCCTTAAATGCTATGGCAGTAAGTGAGTAATGAGGCAAAATCTCCTTGTCAGGTAGCCAGCTTTTGCCCATGGCACAGGCAGAGACACAGAAACAGCAGCAAGGACTTTTGGCCAAGATGGAGGTGTAGGTAGATACACTTTGCCTCCTTGTACAACCAAAAGAAGGATAACAACCAATTGAAAAACAAAAACCAATCAGAGCTGACAGAAAATTGAACTTTATGGAAGTCTGACAACCAAGGAGTTAAAGAAGAAACATTCATTCAGATTGGTAGGAGGGGTGGAGACAGGCAGCTACAGAGGGGAGGACAGGGCCACAAGGACAGGGCAGAGAGGTCTGGGTGGTCCCACATTCACATTCAGATAATCCAGGATGAACAACTGGGAAGCAAGACAGACCATGTAACCCAGGGTTCCAGTGAAGGAAAAGAAAGCCTCAAAACTTCTGGCTGTAAAAACCTGTGGGGGTTGCAGCAGCAGGAGAAACTCCTAGCCTCACAGGGGAGTTCATTGGAGAGACTTGTAAGTGTCCTAAAATGTACACAAACCCACCCATCCACCCAGGAATCAGCACCAGAAGGTCCCAATTTGCTTGTAGGTAGCAGGGGAAGTGACTGAAAGTGGGTGAGAGCCAAGCAGGCCACATTGTTCCCTCTTTGAGCACTCCCCCACATACAACACTACAATCCATCAATGTGGGTTGCCATGCCCTGGCTCCGCCCCTTACAATGTAACAAAGAAGTATAGCCCAAATGAAAGAACAGATCAAAACTCCAGAAAAAGAACTAAGCAGTGAGGAGATAGCCAACCTATCAGATGCACAGTTCAAAACAATGGTAATGAGGACACTCACAGCAATGATTGAGTCTGCACAATCAGACACAAAATAGAGGAAGTGAAGACTATGCAAAGTGAAATAAAGAAAAATATACAGGAACCAAGAGTGATGGGAAGTAAATGGAACTCAAATCAATGATTTGGAGCAAAAGGAAATAAATAACATCCAACCAGAACAGAATTAATAAACAAGAATTCAAAAAGTTGAGGGGAGGCTTAGGAACCCGTGGGACAACTTCAAATGTTCAAACATCCAGATCATATGGGTGCCATAAAGAGAAAAGAAAGAGCAAGAAATTGAAAACTTATTTGAAAAAATAATGAAGCAAAACTTTCACAATCTGGTGAATGAAGTAAGACTTCCAGAAAGTCCAGGAAACTCAGAGAGCCCCAAAGAAATTGGACCCAAGGAGGAAGACACCAAGACACACCATAATTAAATTACCCAAGATGAAAGATAAGGAGAGACTCTTAAAAGCAGCAAGAGAAAAGGAGAGTTACCTTCAAAGGAGTGCCCATAAGACTCTCAGCTGATTTCTCAAAAGAAACCTTACAGGCAAGAAGTGGCTGGCAAGAAGTATTCCAAGTCATGAAGTGCAAGGGCCTACAACCTAGACTGCTCTATCCAGCAAAGCTTTCATTTAGAATGGAAGGGCAGATAAAGTGCTTCCCAGATAAGGTCAAGTTAAAGGAGTTCATCATCACCAAACCCTTATTATATGAAATATAAAGGGACTTATTTAAGAAAATGAAGATGATCAAAATATGAACAGTAAAATGACAACAATCTCACAACTATCAACAACTGAACCTAAGAAAACAAAAAACAAAACAAAACAAACAAAGCAAACAAGTAGAACAGGAACAGAATCACAGAAATGGAGATCACATGGAGAGTTAGTGGGGAGAGGGAGAGGGGAGAATGGAGGAAAAGGTACAGGGAATAAGAAGCATAAATGGTAGTTACAAAACAGATGGGGGGAGGTTAATAGTAATATGGAAATTGGAGAAGCCAAAGAACTCATATGTATGACTCATGGACATGAACTAAGGGGTTGGTGGGAGGAGGGGTGCAGGGTGAAGCAGAATAAAGGGGAGAAAAAAAATGGGACAAGTGTAATAGCATAATCATTAAAATATACTTCAAAAAATAAAAATTTCCAAAATAAAAAATAAATAGAAGCAGGAGCAAGGCAGCCGAGGGCACCTGCCTGCTTCCTCCAGGCAGGCAAACACTAGGATGGCTCTGAAAGGTCTCAACAAGTTGACACTGTTGACTCTGCTGCCATAAAACTGGAGGTGGGTGACTCATTTAAATAGAAGGATCAGAGCTCTGGCCTTGGCAGGAGGGTTCTCTGGAAGGTGATGGGTTGTCCCTGAGGCACCCAGAAGGGAACAGAGTTACTGTCTTGATAACCATGCCTGACCTAGTCCCTGTCACAAGCCTGCAGCCTCTGAGTCTGGGCATCAGCGAGGAGCCAGGCAGGCTCTACTGCACGCCAGTTAGACCACACTCTGGATGACTGATGGGAGGCACAGAGGTCCAAATGCTACCTAGGGGATCTTGGCCAATTCCCTGCCCTACCTCCCCCTGAGACCCATGGCTTCCTCTGTAAAATGGGCATATTACAGAACTAAACAAATGCTAGTTATTACTGTTAATTTAAGTAGATGTTTACCTTTTGCAAATGAGGATTTTAAGTTAAACTAGTGACCATAAATTATACTGACTATCCTAAAGACTTGGTGATTTAGGATACTCACAACTCTGCTCCTTATGACATGTCACATCCCATCTGGGGTAAATCCAACTCTATCTATAACCTAACCACTTGTTACCACTGTACCCCCCCCCAGACATGCTATCATCTTGTCCCTGGAGTGTGGCACTAGACCACTACCCAGTCTGCTGGCCTCTGTGCTCCCAGCACTGGGGGTCTTTGTGGGATGGTCTTCCTCCAGTGTCCCATCTCACATAAAAGCAAAATCCGTCAAGCTGCCAGTGAGGCCCTCTGTTGGATGAGGCCTTGCCATCAATTATCTCTGACCTCCATTGTCTCTCCAACTCTTCAGGCACCCTCTGTGGCCCTCTCTGTGTCCTCAGCCTGCAACACTCCTCTGAGATTCCTCCCTCAGCTCATTCAGGTCTTTTTACTCAGCTGCTACCTTCTCCAGAGGCGCCCTGATCCAGGCCCTCTGCTCTCCTCCACACTCATCACACACCCATGTGCTCTACATTTGAATGATAATCTTGTGCACTGTCTGCGTCCTCCACTGGAGTGGAAGATCCATGAGGGCAGAGACTGGAGTCTGTGTTGTCTGGCCTTGGCCCTGTCACCTACCACAGCAGGTCTTATACCTACCAGTGTTAGGACCAACTCCTTGGGTGGCTGGCTGGCTGAAGGAATGCTGTAGTGAGTGATTCTGGCCTTTTATCCAGTTCAGAGCATCCAATGAGGCCAGGGCAAAGGGCTTTCCTGATTCCGTGGTTCCTGTGAATCCCCCAGGAGTGTTTCTTAATCTGGGTATATGCACCCTACGTGTCTCTTTTCACATGATGACTAGAATTCAAGGAGTCCATGACTTGGATGGTACAAACTACATCTTTATTTTCACTATCCTCTAACTGAAATCAAGCAATTCTTTCCATTATGAACATGGACAATGCACCACAGTGGAACTACTTGTGACTACGATACCAATAAAATCACAAATATTTTTGTATCACATTATATTGTTGCCATTGTTTCCAAATATTGATTCTTTTCATCACTGCCTCAAAATTATAGTAGTAATAACACCCACAACTAGAGCTTAGTACTGAATGTATGAATAAAAATGTTGATACACAGGTGCTTGACTTAAAAAGTAGTTCACTCTGATTTACTTTATAAATCCTATATGTTTTATTTTCTGCATTTTTAAACATTCTAAAAAGGGCCAGAGGTCCATGGCACAAAGAAGGTTGAGAAACCCTGCTAATGGGACTGCTTTAGTGTCCCTGTTCAGTTCTATGGTATGCCCAAGGCCTATCTCAGAGGCAGTGATGAGGGTGAGAGCTCCCAGGGACCACTAACAATAAGGTTGAGCAATGCACACATACTAACCCTAACCACTGAATCTGTCCAGTCTCCCTAGATCACACTGCCTTCAGCCCATCTTACATATGGATAAACAGTCGTGAAGAGGTGAGCATTGCTGAGGTCCAACACGGAGCAGGATTCACATCTACATCCTGAGACAGTGTCAAGGAGGGTTGCTGGTAAGACTCTTCAGTTTGAGCAAAAGAAAATTCCAAGATAGGAATTCCAGAGTAGGAGATTAAGAGATGGGAAATATGTGTGTTTGTGTATTTTCTTTTTTCCCAAACTAAATTTCATATGTATTTACTTTGTCCTTGTAGAGTGCTTATGTAAAATGGGATCTGAAAAATAAATCCATTAGAAAAAAAAGGTATGAAATGGAGTAATTTTCCATTGGAAAAGACCCAACTTGTGGTAAGCAGGAAGGAGATTACATTTATTACGTTACTGTCAGTAGCAGTCTCTGTACTGATAGCTTTTCATGTACCATTGTATTTCCCACTCCTTTTTATGGACAAGGAAACTGAGGCTAGAAGCCATGACCTAACTTAGCTAGTCACTCTCCCAGTTTATTACTAAGTGGCCTAACTGCCATTGGATAATACACTGAGAAAGACTGTAGATCTAACACTCCTCTTTCTAAGCAATCGTGGTAACTCTTCGCTGTTAGGTACCACTAGACAAAGTAAATACCCAACTGGAAACACTTTCCTCTTTTCTGTTTCTAATGACACTGATCTGGGGGTGATGGGTAGATGGGATTAACCAATAGAAAAGTTACATGCAACAGTTCAAGCTCCTCTGAATCAACAGCTATGTGCACAGCTTCAAAGCAATACAAAACAGGTAATTTAATTTCATAAAAGGATCTTTCTACAGTTTGTTTTTTTTCCTCCCAGCCTACTGAAATGTACACACCACAAGTACAAAGTACAAGGTACCATTCACTATAATTTTACTTCTGCACATATTTAATGTGCTGCTGGGGAGGAAGCATTTCATGGTTTCTGTGCTTAGCAAAGGAAATAAATCAATGTTGAGAGAGCAATAGTTTTCTTGCTGTTTTGGGGAAAGTGCTCTTTATCTTTCTATTAACATGAACTCAACGAACCACTTAACATTCAAAACCCCTTGGAAAGTTTGTAATGCCTATTTCTTAATTAAAATTTTAAGACAAATAATGCTTATTTTCTTTTATATCTCCATATGCATAGGAGTGCTTTAAAAATTATTGAGAATAAACAACAGTATAGAGTGAGAAATATTTCAGCTAGTTAAATACAGATGCTTGTAGGGCTTTATAAACGGAGAAAAAGAAATGACCTGGACAAGCATTTTATTTAGTACAATCAAAGGAACCAGGGAATTTGGGTTGCCATGAAATTCAGGCCTAAATAAAGTTTATCTTTTGGTGGCAACTTGGTGTTATGTTTCAACACAGGAAGCATAATAAAGTTAGCATGCTTTAAGAAACAGTGGTCACTCAGTATTTAATTTCCTTTTCTCAAATTTCTTTTACATTTTTATGCTTCACCTTCACAGCTTGTACTAAAAAGGCCAAGGCTTGGTTTGATGCAGACACAGGTACTTGAGGCTCACTGCTGCTTCATTCTCAGGCCCGTCTGATTTTTTTCCTTCCTAATTGCAGCAGACAGCAACGAAGCTTTGTCAGCATTACCTGCTCTGAATAGAAGCACTTTCGGCCCCGTTGTCAAAGACTAGGGAAGAAAGCAGACTCTCCTGTTGGCAACAGTCTTGGATTCTCGCCCCCAGACATACTGTGCAATCACACTGTTTATTCCACTGTAACAATCAGACAGCACGAGCAGAGCACCTGGTCCTTTCGGCCTGGGCCTTCCTTGGCAGCTGACGGGCACCCTCACTGCCAGGTGGTCATGCTTCAATTACATTAGCTAGCCATTCTAGGGTTAACAAGGACCCACTTTCTTCAGAATGCCCCGGGAAAATCAGTTATTCATAAAGGACAGTATGCCTTTTGTTGATCACTGAACAATGTTGCTGAAAATCAATTAAATTAAATTCTCTTTATTGGACTGAATAATGTAATAGCGATAGCCCCAGCTAGAAGTTTGCACATTTATTTACCAAATTTCTGAATAATTTATACATGGATCCTGGCTTTTTTCACTCAGTGGCCAAATGCTTCTTCCAAATGAACAGAGTAGCTTTGCCTTCATTTTAATATCCGCTAACAACCCTCACTTGCAAAAAAAAAAATTCAGAATTTAATCAAGTGGCCAGAAAACTAAGTCTCACTTTAACTGAGAATTCACTTTCCAATTTTCTTTTGCAGAAGGGCTCTTAAATATATTGGTATAAATTTAAATGAGATGCTTTTTTGGGGATCTTTCATGTGACTACCATTTTAATAAGAAAATGAACAATAAGAAAACACGAGTACAAAGTGTGAAAGGTTGCTAATCTCTTAAGTTGCAGAGCTGTTGCTGATGCTTATGTGGAAGGTGGTCCTAAGGAGGTGAGTTTGGGTGGACATGTAGATACACAGCATTTGAATTAGATGGATGGCTAAGATGTCCCTTCCACCCACCAGGCAGCTGCTCTCTGCAGGCCTCAGTGGGGCAGAGGTGATCATGGCAGAACAGCAACAGAAAGCAGCCTCCTTTCCCTCCCCCTCCTTAGCTTTTCTTCCCCAAGTACTGAGAGAGGAGATCACCGAAGAAGTCCTCCCGTTCTCTTCCCAGAGAATGATTTAGTCTTTCTATGGTTAGACGCTCTGGCTGGCAGCCTCAGACACATGGCTGCACAATTTGAATGTGTTGGAAAAGCCTGAATGTAAGAAATATAAGAAAAACATAAAAGTCATAGAGGAGAACATAGGCAGGAAAATCTCATATATTCCACGCAGCAATATTTTCACCAATATGTCCCCTAGAACAGGGGACATAAAGGAAAGAATAAACAAATGGGACTTCATCAAAATAAAAAGCTTCTACACAGCTAAAGAAACATCAGCAAAATGAAAAGGGAATGAACCATATAGGAAAATATATTTTCCAATGATATCTCAGACAAGGGTTTGATCTCCAGAGCATATAAAGAACTCATACAACTCCACTCCAGGAAGACAAACTATCCAATTAAAAAATGGAAAAAATACCTCAACAGACACTTCTCCAAGGAGAACATACATAGGGCTCAGAGACATGAAAAGATGCTCAGCATCGTTAGCCATCAGAGATGCAAATTAAAACCACAATGAGATACCACTCCACACTGGTGAGAATGGCCATCATAAGCAAATCAACAAACAATAAGTGCTGGCAAGGTTGTGGATAAAAGGGATCCCTAGTACATTGTTGGTGGCAATGCAGACTGATGCAGTCACTATGGAAAATAGTATGGAACTGCCTTTTGACCCAGCAATTCCACTGCTGGGATTATATCCTAAGAACCCTGAAACACTAATTTAAAAGAACCTATGCACTCTAATGTTCACAGCAGCATAATTTACAATAGTTAAGTGCTGGAAGCAACCTAGGTACCCATCAGTAAAGGAGTGTGTCAAAAAACTGTGGTACGTTTACACAATGCAATACTACGCAGCAGAATGAAAGAAGGTGTTTCTACCCTTGGTGACAGCATGGATGGAACTGGAGAGTATTATGCTAAATGAAGTAAACCAGGTGGTGAAAGACAAAACCATATGATCGCACCTATAAGTGGAACCTAATCATCAAAACAAACAAACAAGCAAAATATAACCAGAGACACTGAAATGAAGAACAAATTTTATCTGGAACAAACTAAAAGGGGGAAGAGGGATAACAGGGGAAAGCAGGGAAAGGATCATCAAGGAACATGTATAAAGGACCCATGGACAAAGTCAAAGGGGGGAGGATAGAGGGTGAGAGGTGGGGGGAGTGGTGGCAGGAAAATGGGGACAACTATACATGAACAACAATTTTTAAAAAAGGGGGAAAAAAAGGGGGGAAAAGTCAAATAGTCACTTAAATAACGTCCTTGGGGATTTAGCCTTAGCTGTTTGGGAGATGATTTAAAACAGTATTAAAAAAAATTCAGAGGTAGTATTAATAAAAAAAATCAACAAAAAGTGAGAGTATTCTGATGTGCATATTAGTTAACCAAACATGAACCAAGCAAAGACAAAATTTCTACTGGATTTGATTTTCATTTAAGAAAATAAACCCTGATTTTTTTTCAGAGATTCAGTGTGTCTGAATACATTTAGGAAGAAAAATTTTAGTTGATGTGCAAATTCAAAATACTCTGTGAGAATATTCTTAGCAATTAGTGATAATGCAGCTCAGAATTTGGAAGACTTTAGAAAGCATAGTGGCTAAGGATGTGAGCACTGGTCTGGATGTGAATTCCTCTCCACTTATTGGCCAGAAGACTTAAGCAAGTCACTGACTTCTCTCTGTACCTTAGTTTCCTCTTTTGTAGAATGGGGCAATAATCCCACTTCTTAGTGATGATGCTTGCACATAAAACAGCATGTTGTACACATCCCAAGAGCTCAGGTAAGGATCTGACCAGTAGGCATTTTGTGAGAACATCCCAACTTCCAGGTCACCAAGGCATCTCCACTCCAGTCCCCATTATCTTAGCCTGATTCAAGTTGGGAGCACTCAACTCAGGCACACTCTTGGCCCAGTAATGTGACCACATTACTCATTTCTTCTGCAGTAAAACCTCAAAAACAAAAGCAAATTAGAACCCAGTGCTGGGACAAAGCAAGCACAAAAAAAATAACTTTAAAATATTGCTGATGAAATATCAAATTTACAATCGAACATTCAGAAATAAATGTTTTAGTTTTGCTTCCTGATCATTTTCGATAAATGCTTTGGCTTTGCCTTGGCATTTACCTTACCGAGGCAGACTGGTGTCTGGTTACAATGTACGGTTCTAGTAACATTATCTCTGAATTATAAGACCCACCTTGAACAAGACTCCAACACAAAGATATTAGAATGTGCCAATGACAAGCTGACGCTCTTCTGTGGCTCAAAAACAATGGCTGACACTTGTGAATAGACAGAAAGAACATCAAAGGCAGACTTTTATAGAGAAAAACTGTGTGATGCCTACTTTAATCTCTCTGAAAATCTATGCACAAACTGAAACCAATTTCATTTTTCACATAAATACTAAGGCTTGATACAAGGACATTTTTACAGTTAAAAGACAACGAGACAAAGATATGCTAGCACAGCCTTTGAACTTTCTATAGCTGTATCAATGGTCCATGACACAACCACTGATACAAGGGCAGAGATTTTATAATAGTTGCATTTAAAGCATTCTAACTAAAATCAGCCATTATTTTAGATTAAAGAAAATCATTAATATCTACAGTTTCCTTAAGGCTGCATGGTTTTTATACCTTTAATACTTTGATCAATTAATAGAGGTCTAAAAAGATAAGACAGTAACACCTCAAGGGTTTATAAAATTAGAGTGGAACAGGGATGTGATTTGAAGGGGGATCATATTTATTTCGTAGATGAGGAAAAATGCAGAATAAGCACCTTTTGGGGTGGGGGTTGGGGAGACAGTTCTCTAGCAAACAGATGCCTTAGAACTGAGATAATCTAGGCAGTCACTTTTCTGACACTGCATTATTTTGGGGAAACTATGGAATGATATTTCCAGATACCTCCTGGTCTCTACCCTCCTCCCCTTGTCCCTGTGGAGCATTGGGTGTTTCAAAACAGGTGCCCTAATTGTAAAGCTGGTGTTGTTTGTCTTTCATAATTTCCAACCAATATCCCAATGTCCCCTACTTTCTCCTACCTGCCAGGCTGGTAGTCCAACTCTCAACATGTGACACTCATGAGGTGAAGTTCAGGTTCTGAGATCAGATTGCTTGTGCTCCAAGCCCACCATCACTACTCATCCAGCTGTGTGTTCATCATTAAGTCAGGCCACCTCCTTGGGCCTCGGTGTCCTCATGTATAAATAATGAAAACAGTGGTTCTGCATGAAATACTTAGTACAATATCCAGCAAAAGCTAAGCCCTACATGGATGTTAGCTACTATCTACCACTCCCTGCTCTCAAAGAAACTGTAGAGGTTCTTGACTCCATCTTTCACATATCCACAGCAATCCCTTCTCCCTGAACATCCTTGAATCCCTGCTAAGAGGGTTGCTCACTCCCTTATGGCAGCAGCTCATTTCTGGCTGCACCTTAGAATCACCATTGATTAATCCCCACTCCAAACCAAGTTAACCAGAATCTGTGAAGGTCCTGGGGATTAGTCAATACTGCATTTCCCCACATAATTACATGGTTGAGAACCATGGCTCAAGGCAACACAACAAAACATTTCCCCTGGAGTACTCCCCTCTCTTCACAGGGGCATAGAACAGGAGGGTGGAACCTCTGGGGGCCTGGAAGCTGGGCCTGAGAAGCCTACAGGCAAGAAATGGTTAGATTTCTTATCTTAAAAATAATGCAAATGCATGACTTGTGCTTAATTTAATAAAAAAATGTCAATGTCACTCACCAAATACTGCTGATGGTCTGCTATGTTATGCTTCTCATGGGACTTGCCTATATCTAGCTCATTGCCTGGTTTTCCAGTTTGAGAAGCTCTAATGTAATGTCTAGCTATCCCAGGAGTGTTTGAATTATGAAAGGAGATTCCCGAAGATGGAGAAGCCTATTATACTCAAAGGGCTGAAGTCAAGATGGCAGAGGGCAGATAACAGGACAAATATATCAGTTAGAGGTTGGCTCTGAGTATGGAGGGCCGCTGAGTGAATTGGAAGCTCAGGAGAGCCTTTAACCTAACTCTGGCTTTGGCTCCTGAGAATCTTGTTTTAAAAACAAACCAAAAGCAAAAGAGGCCAATCCCTCACTCCCACCAACAAGGCTTTCTTTCCCACAGCCACTTTGCAGTGGCCTCTCAAAAGTGCCTTCTGTGTGCAGCACCAAAACACTGCCATAGTGTTTGAACTGTCACTTAGGTCTTTTAAGACTCACATTTCAGTGTGATCTTAATTCCAAATAGATTTTATCAGTTTGCCCAATGACAGCACCATTCTTAGAACCAGCCTGTAAAGAAGTATACTCTTCAAAAGAAAAACTGGCAAAATCCAGCAACTGCTTGGAAACACACTATAAGATCTGAATTGGCAGGCATTTTCTAAAAAGCTGAAATCATGACATAGCCAAAGTTAATGTGGTCTACTAGCACTGAACAATGCACATCTGTTTGAAAAAAAAAATTGACTGAATTTACAAACACAGTCTATTGTCTTCTTAGACCTCAAAATATAATTTTTCTTGCTGGAAAACCTATTCCTCTCCTTTCAATAGGTATTGTGGTCAGTGAAATTTTATATTCTTACTTAACTACATGTTTTTAATAGAAATTAAAAGTGTCACCTCCTTGGTTTGTTGAATAAATGTATATGTTTCTAGTTAGTAGGTATACATAGTTAAAACTTGAAAGTTGTAAAGCAGAAAAATTTGAGATTTCTTTTCCTCTCAATTTCTTTATTTTGATGGTTTTACTTAAAAACAAGTGAAAACCATTTAGAAAAAAAGAATTCTAAATTAATTATAAATAAGTTAAACACATATGGTGGGTGGTTATAAACCTTTCTTGAAAAGTACCACATTTTTTTGTAGTGAGAGAGGTGAATTTTCAAACCAGGTTGTGAAATTAATGAGGAGAAGAGGAGGAGGGGGAGGAAAGGAAAAGAAGGAAGAGGAAGGAGAGGGAGAGAGCAGAAGAAGCAGCAGCCTGCATAAAAAATTACAGTATCTTGACTTCACAGGACTACTGTGGACTAAATGAATTAACAACAGTAAAGAGATAACACTGTGTTAGCCAGTACTGCCCCAGGGTGATCCAGAACAAAGCTGACTTGGGCTACCACAGGTATAATAGAGGCCAAACATTCCACTTCGCCCCATGGTTTTATATAAATGGTAAAGTGATTACTGGATTGAATGAGGTCCTGAAACTTCAAAATATATTTGGGGCCACACTGGGGTGGGAACACTGGATAACTTCTTTGGAATGATGGACAAATCACCTGCGCTTTTGTTTAGCTGTGCTCAAATTCACACTCAGGAAAGCACTCTTAAGGCCAAATCTTGCTCTGGAACTCTCTGGCTGCCATGGTTCTGCTAAGTTTGAGTTTTATGGCCCCTTTGTCAAAGCCCACTTGAACTGGTTTCCCAGCTAATTGGCAGAAACAAAATTTTAATTATCTTGCTTGTAAATTTTAATATTTTAAAAAAATTGCATATAAAACAAAGACATTCTTTTCCATTCACAAAATTTATTGCAATAATATAAAGGTGGTTTGAGTACCCTTTGAAAGGGCTAGTAAATGAAGGAGGACTATCCACTACCAGCACCAGGAGACGGTTAGCTGTGGGGTCTGTGTCGGTCTTGAGAATTTGCTAACCTGGCAGGCAATTCAAAAGTTTCCCAGGTAAAGGTGTATTTCATCTATTAATTGATTTTAAAAGCCCTTATCACAAAACATGATTGAAGATACTTGATATAATAATAAAAAAATCATATTCATTGGGCGCAATGCCCAGAGAAACGAGCTACACAAATACAAGAATAAAGGAAAAGGATGGTGTTAGAGAGGGACCGAAATAGTTCAAGATAGAGCACCCTCAACAGCTAGGGGTTCCATTGAACAAGCAGCCTTGGATATGCAGCCCTGGGCTCTGGCAGATGTCCTGCTAGGCAGCTAAATTCTCCTTATAACCCAAATGCACATGAATTTTTCTGCACAATTAATGGAGTTTATGTTCATATAAAATACACATTTTTAGAATCAAAAAAGTAGGTTGAATTGTATGAAAAAGGCTTTTTTTACTAGGTCAAAAGTAGTCAAATATCAGCAATTTTATGTACTTCAACCCAATTTAAAACAAGGTGTAGAATTCATCCTGCATTCTGTCTCTAATTTTTTGTCATGAAGCTATTTTTCTGAGCACCTCTGAGATGCAGTAAGACAGTCTCAGATTGGGCCTTATCAACAGAATCTGAGGATCCCTGCCCCTTATCAATTTATCAGTGATGTCTCTAAGAAGGATGTTGTGTCCCTGACTGCATTCTGCTCAACAAACCTTAGAGAAGGAAGAGCAAAGAGGTAGCACTCTTCTAAAACTAATAATCCCATTTATCCACACATGAGGATTTTACAGCATCATTCTAGCTGCTTTTTGCTCCAATTAATTCTTCCCACTATTAACCTCTTTTGCTTTTATGCTCGCCATATGTGGGGGTACTTAGTTTTGATCAACTTAACATTGATTTTCAAATTTATTAACTTTATAATTGTTAAACAAATATAGTTTCCCCTCCAATTCTAATTGAGACGGGAAAGGTACATTTTGAAGAAATGAATGTTTAGATATATTTATTTTTACCATTACAGAAATAAGTTAATATTATGATGAAGAAAAACTGAATACATTATGAGTGTGGGACTCTGTAATATTTCAGAATAGAAAGAAATTCTAGGACTTGAGAGCACTTGACAGGGTAGAGTGGGGTTTAATCTCAATATTAAATAGTCTTTAAGACAAGGCACATAAACCATCGGTATGTTTTAAAATAAATGAACATGGCTAGTCTTATACAATTTGCCTTATAATTAAAAATTTAACAGGTCTTTGAATAGTTGCTAAGAAAAAAGCCTCTAAATCCAGACGGAATTTTACAACACATTAAAAATTAAGCAGATACTGAAGTATGAAAATTCTTTGAGTCTTACCATTTTCCCAGAGGAATAACAAATGCTGTTGTTATTCCATTTACCTTTAATAAAATCTGTGCTACAAAGTTTCTTAGGCAATTCCATAAAACAGATACTGGAAAACACTAATGACATTTTTGACATTTGAGCATTTCAATAACTTTTACTGCAGGAAAAAAAAATCTCAAAATAACAGACATCTTTTTATTACACTGAAAAGAAATATAGATTTTAAAATGAATTTCTTTCACTTACAAGAAAGAAATTATAAAAACTGATTAATAACTTACATAAAAACTAATCTGACTTTGACTTCATTAATATATATGATGAAAGAGAAAGTAAATCTTTTCAGTTAAACTGAACAGAAATTTGGTGAGTCCATAATTAGCACCTCCCATGGCGGACTTCCTAGATCTCAGCATGTAAAACCTGGAATGCAAGTCCCATTCAACAACCTGAGAAGATGAAGAGCTTTTCACAGGCAAGGAACACATTACGAAGTTCATTAATTTAACAGTGCAGGTGGAGCAGATGGATACTACCTACGCTCGAATGACGCTAAATTGGGACAGAGGTTTGCAGTCCTTAATGAGACTCTATAAAATAAATGATTACATAGTGATCTCAAGTAAACAAGCTAGAGAGAAGAGCAGGATTATTAGGGCAACAAGTCCTGCAACATGGTAACAAGAACATCAACCAGAGTGAAGTATCTAATCCATAAACTGCCTGAGGTCATGCAATCCCAGGCCAAACCTGGGGCTAAAGAAAATGGTGCAAGTCTGCAGAGGGTTAAGCAAGAAATGACAGTGGGGCAATAATAGGAAAAGGACTGGCCATGGAAATGAAGGGAACAGAAATCTTTCTGTCACATATTAAGTGCATTTAAAGAATGAGACACTCGGAGAGAGGAAGATGGTGGCGTGGTAGGAGGGAGAAGATTCTACTTCTCCTACACCCAGGGAAAAATCCTAGCTGTTCTAGGTAGGAACAGAGCAAATAGCCAACATTATCACAACATAAAAGACAATAGGAGATCACAAATTGTAGCGGACATTGAAAAACCTGATGGTAAGGAGACTACGTGGATCAGATCGGGGACCACGGAGGTTGCAGCTCCAGGCCCGGAGTTCAGGGGTCTGCTACGTGGCTCCCAGGAGAGAGCTGGGTCAACTGCTCCCTCCCTGGTCAAACAAGGACTGAGCAGCACTGGGGGAGGCCAGTTTACTGGGGGGCACAGAGAGAGGAGTAAGAGAGGAGTCAGGACGAAGAGGCACCCACACAGGGGCTGTAAGCACCCACGCAATGCCTGGTGAAAGTGCGCACCCCACCCGGTGCATCCAAAAGCACCTGCCTCTACACCTGAACCCCCAACCCGGAGACAGCATGGTTTGGTGGAAGTCTCGGAAACCACAGCGGTGAGGAAGGAAGAGGCGCGGGCACTCCCTGGGACCTATGAGGCCAAGGCTGTGAATTTGGGGGAAGTGGAGGCCCCTCGGGATCCAGAGAGTGCGCACCCGTGAACCCGGAAAGGGTGCGGGTGCTCCCCAGGACCTGTGAGGCCCAGGCCTTGAAGTTAAAAGTGGACGCCCCTCGGGACCCAGAGCGCGCACCTGTGAACCCGGAAAAGGCACGGGCGCTCCGCTGGACATCGGAACACATGGCAGTGAACACCCAAGGACGTGCATAGTTGCACCCAGCCCCCACACACAGGTCCCTTCCGGGAGGCAACAGATAGGCTCGGGGGAGCAGGCGCGCCTACCCGGTGAACAGTATGCCCGAGGCTGACTGAGTCCTGAACGGGAACAGAGAAAAACTGTCTCCAGTCGCCTCTCAGTGTGCTGAAGCCAGCTAGAAAACTGGTTTGGCCAGTCTGAAACCAACAAGAGGTGTGTGTGCATTTTGTTGTTGCTGGTTTTTTTGTTTGTTTGTTTTTGTTTTCTTTTAATTATTTTTAAGTAAACTTTTATCTTTTAATTCGTATTATTTTTAGATCTATCAATACTTTATGCTTCTCCTTCTGTCATCCTAGTGTTGACCGTTCTCCCTTGCGTTCCAAATTTATCTCTTCTTTTTCCTTCCATCTTCTCCTTTGTTCCTTCCTCTTTTTTTTAACCCTACAAGTAATTGCATAATTGTATTATCATTATTTCATTATTTGTACACCTTTTATTTTTATAGTATTTTGGTATTCCTCTTCTTTCTGTATAGACTTCTTTGCTTGGCTGGTTATATTGTATCATTTGATAGGTTTCCCCTGTTATCCCATTCATAGCGTATTGCTAATTTACTGTCCTTCATTTGTGTTCCATTAGTACAATATTCTCTATTCTTAACTACATGGCTCAACACTCTCTATTCTTATTATCTAGATTTCATATATTCTGTCATAAGATTGTTGTTCTAATATTACTGTAAATAATAGCTATTCCAAAAAATTGTAAATACTTCACAACACCCATCCCACATCTTAGTCCATTTCACAGTTTCCTGCACTCTATTACTGTAGTGGTTAACTCTATTCTCTCACACACTTCACATATTTACTACTCTTTACTGTCACCCTACCTCAAAATATGACATCCTACATCCTCACTGCTTTCTAGAGCCAACTCACAATCCTTTCCTTCCCAACAAGAGTCTTATCTTCTTTACATCCTTTCTAAAAAGTGGCTAATGGGGTGGAAGATCACAATTAACACTATACATAGCCAAACGGTCTCCTATCTCCTCTCTACTGGCTGCTACTGTAAATATCATAGAATACTCTCTTGCTGTCTTAAACCATTTTGCCTTACCCCTCCAACTGATCACAAAAAAGAGTAGGTGGAAGCTGTGAACACCTGGATACCCGAAAGAGATTCCACCACTGAATCTCACAGGTATTCTACCACAGAAGTTCACACCATAAACCTAGGGAGCCAGAAAAGATCAATTTAAGAAGCTGAGGCTACGAAGAAGACTCTCACGAACAATGAGAACACAAAGAAACAATCCCCAAATGAATGGAAAGGAGGAAGCCTCAGAAAGAATGATAAATGAAACACAGGCAACTCAGCTATCAGATTCTGAGTTCAAAGCAATGATTCTCAGGAAGTTCCACGAACTCTAAATGAGTTACCAGAAACTACAGGGAAACTACAATGAACTTGCTGCAAACTATATCAACATGACAAAGGAAATATAAACTATCAACTAGGGGCAAGAGGAAATGAAAAATAAAATTTCTGAACTGAAGAACACAGTACAAGGAATCAAAAGCAGGATCAATGAAGCAGAAGATTGGATCAGTGAGCTGGAGGACAAAGTAGAAAAAAGCACCCAGAAAGAGCAAGAACAGGTAAAGACACTCAGAAAGAATGAAGAGGGATTAAGAGAAATGCAAGACAATATGAAATGTAATAATATCCGTATAATAGGGATACCAGAAGGAGGAGAAGAAGAGCAAGGGATAGAAAACCTACTTGAAAAAGTAATGATGGAAAACTGCCCTAATTTGATGAGAGAAAAAGTCACACAAATCCAGGAAACACAGAGAGTCCCAATCAAGAGGAACCCAAAGAGGCCCACCTCAAGACACATCATAATTAAAATGGAAAAATGTCAAGACAAAGAGAGAATCTTAAAGGCAGCAAGGGAGAAACAGGAAGTAACATACAAAGGAGCCTCAATAAGGCTAGCAGCTGACTTCTCAGCAGAAATTCTCCAAGCCAGAAGAGAATGGCAAAAAATATTACAAGTAATGAGAAACAGAGGTTTGCTACCAAGACTACTTTACCCAGCAAGGTTGTCAATCAAGATAGGAGGCCAAATAAGAAGGAAACCCTTATTTTATGAAATGTTAAAGGGACTTATCTAAGAAAAAGGAGATAAAAAATATGTATAGTAAAATGACAGCAAACTCACAATTATTAACAACCACACCTGAAACAAAAACAAGAAGAAACTAAGCAAACAACTAGAACAGGAACAGAACCACAGACATGGAGATCACATGGAGGGTTAGCAACAGGGGAGTGGGAGGAGGAGAGAGGGGGGAAATGTATGAAGAATAAGTAGCATGGGTGGTAGGTAGAAAACAGATGGGTGGAGGGAAAGAATAGTATGGGAAATGTAGAAGCTAAAGAACTTATGACACATGGACATGAACTAAAGGGGGGGAATGTTGGTGGGAGAAGGTGTTCAGGGTGGAGGGGAATGAAGGGGGGATAACAGGACAACTGTAATAGCATAATCAATAAAATATATTTTAAAAAAAGGCTTCCCAGACAAAAGAAGTCTAAAAGTATACACCTCCACCAAACCAGGTCTGCAAGAGATGCTAAAGGGACTGCTTTAAGGAAAGGAGGGAAAAAAGAGACAGGTACACAGGTACATAAATGGCAATGAATAAGTACCTATCAATAATAACCTTAAACGTAAATGGATTAAATGCCCAAATTAAAAGGCACAGAGTAGCTGATTGGAGAAGAAAGCATGAACCACACATATGCTGACTACAAGAGACCCACCTCAGCGGCAAAGACCTACACAGGCTAAAAGTGAAGGGCTGGAAACAAATTTTTCAAGCAAATGGACAGGAAAAAAAGCCGGGGTAGCAATACTCATATCAGACAAAACAGACTTTCAGAAAAGGGCCATAAAGAGAAACACAGAAGGTCACTTCATAATACTCAAGGGAAGAATCCACCAAGAAGATATAAACATAGTAAATATATATGCACCCAACACAGGAGCATCCAAATACATAAAGAAAATCTTAGAGGACTTCAAGAAAGATATTGACAGCAACACAATTATAGTAGGGGATTTTAACACCCCACTGTCAAAAATGGACAGATCTTCCAAACAAATATCAACAAAGATATTGTGGCATTGAACAATGCCCTAGATAAAATGGACTTAACTGATATATACAGAGCCCTCCATCCCAAAGAAGCTAAGTACA
>CM052547.1:56325796-56343656 GCA_028533065.1 Trachops cirrhosus | reverse complement strand
CAGTAAATGAACGGATAAAAAAACTATGCTACATTTACAGAATGGAATTCTATGCAGCTGAAAGAAAGAAGGAGCTCATACCCTTTGCAACAGCATGGATGGAGCTGGAAAGCATTATGCTAAGTGAAATAAGCCAGGCAGTGAAAGACAAATAGCATATGATCTCGCCTTTAACAGGAACCTAAACAACAAAACAAAGAAACAAGTAAAATATAACAAAAGACACTGAAATAGAGGACAGGTTGTCGGTGCCCCGAGGGGAGAGGGGAGGGAATTTCAGGGGAGAAGGGAAGGGTTTACAGGAACAAATATAGAGGACACATGGACAAAACTAGGGGAGTTAGAAATGGGGAGGAGGAGGGGAGGGATGGGTGGGTGGGTGGGCTGGAATGGGAATAAAGGATAGAAACTGTACCGAATAAACTAAAATTTAAAAAATTTAAAAAAAAGAATGAGACACTCAAGTTTTCTTTCATCTTTACAGAAAAACAGAAATGCAAAATGTATTTGGGTTTTTTATACCAAGCTGCTATCCAGAAAACTATTTTTTAATGATACTTTCCCCATATCACTAATTAACTTTACTTTTTCAGGCATGTCAATCCTTTAACTTTTGGAGAGGAGAAGTCCTAACCAGCTTTTGTTGCACATGGACTTGTGTATCAACTCAAAAGATTTTTTGTAGAATCGTGGCTAGAATAGAAATTGATTTTGATGTTAAAAATTTGCTATAAATATTTGTTGTTTTCTGGTACATAAAATTTTGAGATTAAAATTATATTTCTTTAGCCCTGGCTGGTGTGACTCAGTGGACTGGGCACCAGCCTATGAACCTGAGGGCCGCCGGTTCAATTCCCAGTCAGGGCACATGCCTGGGTTGCGGGCTGGGTTCCTGGTGGAGGGCACATGAGAGGCAGCCACACACTGATGTTTCTCCCCCTCTTTCTCCCTCCCTTCCCCCTCTAAAATCTTTAAAAAAATTATATTTCTTTAAAATGACCTATTACTACATTTTCCAGTTTAGATTTACTATATTCTCTTACATAGTAATTGAAAACTTGGGAACAAGGGTGTCCAGACGACACAGGGTAGCTATACATTATAGAGCAGCTGTAGAGGTCAGCAGTAATTAATGGGGATCCCTGCTTCTGTTGCCACCACCCCCACTGGGATGCCCTACATCCTTATGCCTGATCCTACTTCCTTGGCTTTGATTTTCTGTCAGTACACATGGCCTTTGTTGTAAGTTCCTTGAAATCAATTTTTGAAAGTAGAATATAAATAGATTCAACATATACAAATATCTTGGTGGAAACATCACCATAATGAAACTGTGTTTTCAACTATTTATCAAGGCAAAAGTATAATGAGTCATTCCAATCAAGTGTGACTAGACTGACTGAGCTAGAATCTGATGAGACGTCACTGAGAATACGGTATTTGTCCTTGGTAATGTTTTCACTGCTTTTTAAAACTTGGATTCCACATGTATTTAGGTAAAAGGGATGTACATATGGTATCATCATGGTAATACTTTCCATTCTAATTAAAGAAATAGTTTTGTTTTCACATTTATCCCATAAAATAAAGGTTTAAAGGACTAAGTAATTTTGTCAGCAATAATAGAGTAGGCTAAAATTAAGTGAAATTGCCTCACTTTCCCAAGCTATATAATTCTGATGGCCTCCTGTTCTTTGGTGGAAAATGCGGACAAGTGGGAAATAGCAGGGGGCACCCAGAGTCAGTTGGACTGGGCTCCCATCCTGGCCGTGCCCTGGCTGTGGGGTCTTGGCCAAGATCCCTGCTTCCTCCATCTGTGAAGCTGGATTAACATGGCCCTATTTTACATGGTTGCCACCAAGAGTGGGAATAATGAACCAATGGTCCTCATCCTCTGTGTGGCTTTGATCAGCCTGTGCTTCTGCATATTATCTAGCCCTGTTTCAAGCTGTCTTTTGGATGCTGATTTTGGCCTCTGGTACATCAGCTGGTAAGGCAGCATTTTATTAATCACATTCAATTTTTGTAGCGTCCCCACTTCTATCCTTATGCAATTACTTGGGTTTTCCATTGCATTTCCCTGTCACTTCATAAAAATTAGTAGAAATAGGAGAAAACAGAAGTGTTGATACTAGTAACAACAAAAACAGCTCTCAAACTCAAGGTAGTGGAAGCAAAACTAGAAATCCTTTACTTGGTAAACTCAAGTAAAATATTTTTAAAACTTCAATATCTGTTTAATTTAATTTTAACTATCATGCTAAATGTTAAGTGTTTAGTTAAGAATATTAGCGAACATGCTAGAAAATAGCATCCAACACTAGATCTAGAAAGTGAGGCACACTGAAGAATTTTATGTTTTGTTTCATTTTCTGAAAATAGAATGCCCTTCATAAGAAGTCAGCTGCACATCTAATTTATATCTGTAGATAAGAAAAACTTTGGATTTCAAAATGTAACCAAAGTGAAATATCAATATTGAGAATATGAGTCTCTAGTCTCCTCCCCCAAACAACTCTTCTGTTGTTACATAAAGTAATCTATTAAAAAATCTGAATTATCCTCCTAGATGAAAGTTCCTTTAAAATTCCATGCATTCACCAAAATCTGATTGCAAAAACTCTCATGTGTCAGACTGACTGCAAAACATTTAGTGATTAGGTCCATAATTAGATGCTGTCTAATCATTTTATGCTGGCAATTCTTGACTCTGAAATGTTTAAATAAAATGTTCAATAAAGGATTATATATAAAAGAAGCAATATTTTGATTACTAATTCAAAAGGAGGCCTGAGTGGATAAATGCAAATAACTGCCTTATTTTGGTAAACATGCTCTCAGATTAAATTTGGACATCTATTAACACAACTGACCCTAAATAATTTAGCAGAAACACTTTTAGAAAATACCCATGTATTTTATAGCTGGAAAAAATGTTTATTCTAATGTAAACTTCATTTATTTTTTTAAAGGTTTTATTTCTTTATTTTAGAATGAGAGGAAGGGAGAGAAACATTGATATGTGGTTGCCTTTTGCATGCCCCCAACTGGAGACCCAACCTGCAACTCAGGCATGTGACCTGACTGGGAATTGAACCAGTGACCCTTTGGTTCACAGGCCAGCACTCAATCCACTGAGCCACACCAGCCAGGACTCTAATGTAAATTTATAATCTAAACTTGTTTTGGTAGAATTTGATATTTAAATAAGTTACCCATTTAGTGCACCCAAAGAGACTATGCAATGTCATCATGTTCCACAAAAGAATCAACATTTTCTTATAACCTTAAAATATTCTAATGTGAAGAGCTTGAAATGCTCCACAGTTGAGCTGATACAATATCAGGCAGTAGTTAAAAGAGAAAGTTAACTTATGAAGAGTTTCCAGTGTTCTACCAATACAGTACCTTCTGACTTTTTTCTAAAAATAGCTTAAAAAAAAAAAGGAAAACAACCTACCAAACAAACTATTAGACTCTTCCATTGTGAGGAAGGAACAAAGTTTAAGCTTAAACATTTCCTTTCTGCAGAGGAAAAACAAAAAGTCCAGAAATTTAAACCTCAACCCAAAGACATTTAATATGGTTTCAATAAGTGTAACACATTTTTAGTTATTATTTTTTTAAATATAGTAATCCAGAAGCCACCTTTCCAGAGCCTTGCAACTAAAGACTTTTTAGCTGGAGGGGTTGAAAGTGTGGGTGTGGAAGTCAGCTTTTGTTTGAAAAATTAGCAATGCTATGAGTCATCCTGCATTAGCAGTAGAAGAGTTTTGCATCTTGCATGAATCCAGACACCATATGCCATGCGAAGGCCTGTTACTTTATTCCGTGCCACCGCTGACAGGCAACCACGTGGGCATCCCCAGCGGAAGGGCTGTCTCCTCCCGGTGGTGGGGACAGGAACCCAGTGAGCTGAACACATCCAACATTGTACAGAGCAGCAGGAACAGCTGGTAAGCTAGAGAGCAGCAACGGTTGAGCAGAGTGCGGATGCTAATGAGCCTGGTAACAACACTGGCCTTCAGAGGGGCAACTACAAAGTCTGTCCACGTGTCCCCAACAAAAGCCTCAGGTGTAGAATCTGCTCCGTCATGCCTTCAGTCTCATTAAAACATAATACTGGCATTTATGGTTTATCAAAATCAGTTTTAAGTCACAACTTATAAATCCACTCCAGATCCAACATGCTTTAAAAAGTTGCACTGAAATGTATGCACAATTTTCACAGGCATCTCTGGGCACTTCGAGCAGTGTCTGGGTGCAGTGGGATAATAGTGTGTGCTGAACAGCTGTTGCTGAGTTCAGGTCCTGGCTCACCACTAAAAAACTGTATGGCCTTGGGCCAGTTATATAATCACTTTGGGTCTCTGTGCCCTCAACTATACTTTTCAAATATAATCAAATACCTAACAGATTGTAGTATATAAGATATTGTGCTGCATTTGCATAATATACTAAAATAGGATAACTGCAACTTCCTCATAAGATTGAATATATGTGTGAAATTCATAGTGCCTAGGACAGAACAATAAACTGCTGTCTGTCCAGGTGACCAAAGAGTAGAGCTCTGTCATTCTTCCTGAAACCAAGGCAACAGGCCTTATTCTTTCACTGTGTAAAGCAGCAGCACAACTCCTTATGAGGGAGGCAATCTATTTCATGGGGATGGAGGTGGGGGTGGGGAAGGTGACACATTAGGATGAGATGGCAGTGATGAGGGAAATGGGGATAGGGGCTCTATGGATCCTGGTGTGGTAACTAGTGATATGTGGGTTTGGGCTCCCAGTGGTACCTTGTGTCCCCAGACCACTACATTCCTTGATGGTTCCAGGTCTACTAAGAACTCTGTTCCACTGAAAGGCATTTACTTTCTCTGAATGCTCCTGTCTTTGATTAAGTCCCTGGGACTTCCAGTCACCCTCCAAATGTCAGGTCAAAGGTCTTTCCTTGGGATAGCTTCCTTTGGGCTCTGGGCTGAACTCTCTATCACGCCATTATGAAACACTGTAGATCCATCTTTTCCTTAATGTTTTTATACTCAACAAAGGGCCTTTGAGGACAGGGACCATGTCCTCCATTTGGGCACCCTCAGCAACAGCACAGTTCCTGGCGTATGGGAAACAGTCAATGAATATTTTGTTGAATGAATAAACTAATGTAAAAAAATTGCTTTTGAACTTGTCATTTTCAGAATTGGTGTCTGGGAGTGTGAATGCAATTATGACAATCTGTTGATCACTTTTTGGCCAAGAGTTTGTTTAAAGCTCTAAACAAAAGACACTTTATTGAAAGATCCTCTGCAGCAGCAAATACACTCTCCACCTGTTTCCTACGGTTGGGTACATGTACAAATGATGAGAAGACTGCCTGGTACTTGAGGGGAAACCTTGTCCCCTCTGAGTTTCCTAAAGCTAAGTTCAACTCAGGGGTCTCTAAAGATGACATCTGTACTTTCTGAAAAATAGAAAGCATGCAGTCGCCTGTGGAGTGCAGATGTGTGAGATAATCTGCCACAAAGTTTAAAGGCTATAAACATTGAAATAAAGATTACCCACCAGAAAAGCTGAACTTGAATTTAAGAAGTACAGTGATAAACATCCTAATGAATTTTGTATAAAATATAGTGTGGACTTCATTGATGAATTCAAACATGGTTTAACTTGGAAAACTGTTTGTTGAGGAAGTCTTAGTTCTTCTCTCTGACTGGAAGCTGCTGGGGCTCTTACATGTAGCAGGCATTAGACTCGAAGCTCTATTTGCTTCTGGCTGTCTGCTCCTCAGAGGGTGAGCCTACATAGTTGTCAGTTTTGACCCTGGTTTAAATTTGTTGTATCCCATGTACTTGCTTTCTTTATATCGAGGGCTTAATTTACTGTTATATCTAGAATTTCAGACATTACTTTAGATAACTAGATATGGAAATGAGGGTTGGAAGGCCAGGTAAAGAAATAACAGGGTCTCTTTCTGATTCCAACCCTGCTTACCATGGAGGCACAGGGCATGAGCCGATCCGCAGGCAGAGGGTCTTGAGGCATCAGTGGTCCTAGAGAGCCAGGTTTTACTTAATCCCTGTGTCTATCACTTGGCCATAGCCATTCAAAGATGGAAGTGACATACAATGTTCATTACTTCAAATAATCTTTTGTGGGAAAGTAGTTTCTAGAATAAAAATAGTCTTCAGTCACTGGATTTCAAAGATTAAAAAAAACACTTTAATGTTTAAAAGATACCCAGAATGCAAATAATTGCAGCACAAGGCAGAGGACCAGACAAAACCGTCCAGGGTACAGTTATGATAAGGAACAGCACAAAACAGAGAGAGCTGGTAGAGTTTGGGAAAAGAGCAAAATCTGTTTCTGAAATTCACACTGGCACACACACATATGCCCCAAGCACCCATGTCCCTGAATCAAGTTTCAGAGGAATGATGATCCATGGAGATTATAAGAAGCCCACATTACGAACAGAATGTGCCCCTAGGAAAAGGGCTATGAAGCTAAATCACAGAGCTGCAGCCTCCATGGTACCATATGATGTCACCTATGCACTCTGCCTCATGTGACTTACTGCAGGCTGCTGCAGATTAGAGCTATTGATCACTCCCAGAAAGATCTCGCTGTGCAGAAGGAAGGTAAATGGTGGAGACAGACAGCTCAGGTCGATCTGCTCCAGCAGGAAGCTGTACTTCTAAATGAGGGTCAGCACTCCTTTACACCACCTAAGAGAGTTATTATGATGTGTGTCCCAGTATAGAGAGATGAGAAAGGTGGGGGTTAAGTAGTGAAATGTAGGAGTCACTTCCTCTCCTGTTAGCTGGCATAGTACCTTCCAGAGAAGCCAAACATGCAGTGCAAAACTCAAGGTTACCCTCCCCCTCTAAACAAAAAACAAACAAAAAACACGGCAACAGAAGACTAGAAAGGACACTTACGCATTCCTCCAAGCAGTCTACTTCCACAGAGAACTTAACAGAGGCCACATTGAGGACACTGTCAAAGCACTGTGCATGCATCTTCAAAAATGTCCCTCTAATGTCTGAAAAGTTTGCCAAAGCCAGAGGACAGCTCGTATTATAAAAGACAAACACCTTTCCCCTCTAAAAGTTGATGCCTCCCACATAAAGCTGAACATTTAAAAATAGGCCCAAACTGACATTTTCCTTAAGGAAATCTCAATTATGCAAATGAATTTCAAAGAACTTTTAAGAAGACAAACTTCCAGAGGCATAAAAACATAAAATCATCTAAAATGTCAAGTACAATTAAGAGGTACATCACAATTCGTGATTCCTGAAGGCAATATAACAGTTAATAAAGGATCAATAAAAGCAGATTAAAATAAAAAATGAAACCCAAAGAAATCAAGCTATGAACAAAATGCACCCTTTAAATGTGTGCCCCTGTGAACATGAAAATAGAGTTGAATTCAATTTTATTGCTTTTATGATTAAATTCATTGGATTAAGAAGTCATGGTTTAAAATAAGTTATCTCTTCTTGGTATCCATTTTAAGTCACTTCCTCCTATGCATGTATAAATACAACTTGTGGTGTAATTAAATAAATAGTACTAGAATCTACTTTGCCCTAATTAGAAATTACTTAAAATGTTTGCATTTCAATTTTAATTCAATGAACACCTACTGAGCTCTTATAATGTTGGGTATGGGAGACTGAAAGAAGAATAAGGCATGACCTTTGCTTTCAAGGAGCTCACTATCCATTGGAAAGGGCAGGCACAGCAGACTGAGCCCTAACTCGGTGTGGCCGGCAACACTCCACCTGTGCCAGACAGACAGACATGTCTGCCAGCCTCCTCTTCTCCTTGCACAAGCAGCCCACTCTCCTCAACAGGTTGATTCTCCTTTCAATGTGTGCTGGCCTTGGAACTCTTGGCTAACAGTTCTGGGTCTTCCAAGGTTAGAACGGGAAAAACCTTGCACCTTCCACGTGGGTCTCCTGGAGCCCTGAGCAGTCCTGGAAGACCAAGACCAACCGCTGTTAGGTTACTTTGCTGTGAGCTAGCCAACTGTGGAGGCTATGGAAGAGAGAGATGTTTGTGGCCTACAGTGGTTCAGCTAGGTCAGTGTACATACCAGACACATAAGAAACCTGGGTAAGAACCACCCAGCTGAGTTCAGTCAACCCATGAAACCATGCACGATCCTCCCTCTACCATCTCCTTTAAAAACCTCTGCAGAAGACTTTAGACTTTATCCTACAAATCTCCACAGTGAGATGTGACACAACAATAGTAGCACTTCTATTAATATTTATTTTCATCTCAAATTAAGATGAAAATGAAGCTTTACTGAAATTTAACACATGGCCTAAGACTGGTGCCAATCTTGCTTGTACATCTATCAGTTTCCCAGGTCCGGTTCAGTCTTCAGTGAGACAGAGGCACATGGGCTGCTGGTAACTCTCTCTACTTTCACCACAGTGTGATGTATCATGGTTTACATGACCCCCCATACCGAAGTTCTGAACTTTATTACCTTATAAATAGTATCATCTTTCTAATACAATGGTACAGAGGCAGGTCATGACCATGAATATCTTTTCTACCACATAAAGGTTTCTTCTTTATTACATAGGAAAGTTCTTAAAAAAAACTCTTGACCATAAAGATGAATTACTCATCTTTTTTTAATAGAAAGACAAATGCTCTAAATTTGGTGACCTTTTTGTGATGACAAGGGCTAAATTTACTAATGCATTCAGCAGGTATTTATTGAACAAATGTTTATTCTATGGCAGGTGCTGAAGCTACATCCAGGGCTGGTATTCACCTGGAAAACACCAGCATAGGTGGTATCCTTCCCTTGTGGTACCTGATGTCAAATATTTTGATATCATCCTTGGATGCATCAGTGAACAACATAGACAAAAATCCTTTTGTCTGGGGGCACAACATGAGTAAAATGAGTAAGTAAATTAAAAGGTGATAGGACTATGGAGAAAAGAAGCAGTATGAGGTGTGCCACGGGAGGTAGTGGTAAGTGTGTGTGCAGGTGTGGGTGAACTTTTTCCAGGGAAGTTGAGGAGAATTGGAGAGGAGGTGAGGGAGCGAGCCAGGTGGGCATCCTGGGAGCTACATTTTAGGCAGAGGGAACTGAGCACTCAGGCCTTCCCTGTAGGACTCTGGTCTTGACTCTGAGTGAGGTAGGGTCCCTAGAGAGTGTGAGCAGGGCAGTAACTTGGTTCATGTCACATTTTAGTAAGTTGGCTCTGGCTGTTGTGCTGAGTTAGACTGGGGGCAGAGATGGCGGTAGAAGCAGGAGACAAGTGGTACACCCTTAGCCATACACCCTATGTGTAGTAGATTCCACTGTTCCCCAAAAGTAAAAGGGGCAAACTGACACCAAGTGAGAGAGTAACTGCTATTTGAAAGAACATGCCATGGACATAAGACCTGAGAAGAAATGTTGAAAAATGCTGCCTTCACATGGGAATTTATTGCTGAATGTGGTGTACGCTTTCAGAAAATTCTCTTATCTGTACTATCAAAAAGTTTGTTGCTCTGGCTGGGTGGCTCAGTTGGTTGGAACATTGTACTGTACACCAAAAGGTTGTAAGTTTGATCCCTGGTAGGGGCACATACCTAGGCTGCAGGTTTAATTCCCAGTCAGGCACCTATCCAGGTTGCGGGTTTGATTCCCAGTCAGGGAGTGTACAACAGGCAACTGATCGATGTCTCTGTCTCTCTCTCTCTCTAAAAAATCAATAAGCATATCCTCCGGTGAGGATTTAAAAACAAAAACTTATAAACAGAATTTTATAAGCTGTATTTAACCTTCCAAGTGAAGCCATTTTCAATCTTTATGTTAAAAAAAAATAACAGTGTAACAACTGATATGACATCAGCAAGAACCTTCATAGAAACTGTGGCTAAGAATGAGTACAAGCATCATGATTTAGCAGGCCAAGACAGAGCTCCTCTGCTCTAGTGGGTCTGTATATCTTTGCAAGCTTTGAAACCAAGTATTAAAATAAAAGGAGTTTAGAGGGACTCCTCAGAACTCCTGCATCTATGATGCAGATCACTGCATCACAGAACTATCAAACTAAGATTATAAAAGTAATGCAGCATATGTAATCCCACTGCACTTGCTAAAATACCATTAATATCTTAGTAAATGCAAAACAATTTACTAGTAAATATAAAATACCTCCAGTTATTGTTTATTTCATCTTATCACATCTTTTCAAATTCTCATTGTTGAGTACATTTTATGTCATAATATATTAGTATGTTAGAACCTGCATATACTTTAAAATACATACTTACATAAATGTTTGAATAGCATATTTGAAAGTTCTCTTTTTGTCTTTTGATGGGTTATGAAATTAGACAAAGACTGGAGAAACAAAGGTAGGGAGTGGGTTCAAGGTGGGTGTCCTCACCCACTGAAGCAAGGACTGTTCTGCCACCTCCCTCCTCTCCTCTGGAATGGAAAGAGGAACAGCTACATACAACAACAATGGAAGGCTCCCCTCCAGGAGCTGGAAGAAATGTGTCATCACTATGGAACAGACTACAGGCATTTATGTAATCAGTTGTACTCAGTTTATGAATATCTTTTTGTAAAACAAAATGAAAAAAATTGTGAAATTTCCAGCTTTTTGAGTTGTGGGTGACATACACATAAAGAGACACTATTCAGAGATACACAAACATATAAGAACAATCTGACAATGCAACTAGAAATAATCTTTTCCCTTAGAGTTCCCATGACCATCTGATTCTCTTTATTCTATCTTATGCTTTAATTATTCAACAAAAGCCCACTGGGCAGGCCTTTGTTAGACCAGGGGTTGCATTTTACCCTATGTCAGAGTCTTACCACTATTGGCTGGGAAGCCTCTTGAGGACAGACAGGGCCCCTTAATCTCTACATCTTGCAGTGCTTGTATGTCTACACCAATGTTCGCTGAAAGAGGAACATAGAACATGACTGCTCTGAGTTACCATAGCACATGAGGCCCTGTCTGGGACCCAGCTTGTTCTTCTGTGCTGGTGGCATGACACAGGCACTTCTGATTATACAGAATGAGTGGGGGTGCCAGGCCCTCCTCTCCACTTTTATATACATCCATCAATCTGTTCCATGTATAATCCATTCATTTCTCAATCTATTCTTACAGAGAGTATCCTCTTGACAGTTTTATCCTGGGGTCTAGGTGTTGGGGATACAGCAGTGAATATAACAAAGTTCATACTCTCCATGCTAAGGAGAACATGGTGAGACTGCCCAGAGAGAGGGCTTGCTATTTTAGAAAGCTTTCTGATGAGTAGCTTATGAGCAGAATATGAAGGGAACAGAAGGGGTGAGCTATGCAGATACTGGGGAGAGAAGAGCATTCTTAGCACACATGCAGTTTCTGAGGCTGGCATATGTTTGTGGGTCCTTATAGGATGCTGGCTTTTTCTGTGGGTGAGAATGGGAAGTAATTGGAGGGTTTTGAGCTATAACATGCTCTGATCTCTATTTTAGAAAAAAAATTCTGGAGAGTTTTCCAGGGACAGCAGGGAACAGAGAGAAGCAGGAAGATTGGGAGGAGGCTGCCACACTGGCCCTGGGAGCCACAAGCACAAGGGTAAGTACAGCAGGCTGGGAATGATGGAGTTTTATGAAGCAGCTGGATTTTGGTTATGTTTTGTGGATTAATTCATTTCATATGTTCTTTATTCCATAAATCCTTACAATACCCAGCCTGTGAGATACTATTATTCTCCTTTTACAGGGACACTGACAGAGGTAAAGTTACTTGTTAACAGTAATAGAACTAGTTATTACTTAAACTAAAACTGAAACCCAAGGTCTCTCTGAGGCCTGCTGTCACATATCCCACCTTACAATTTATCTGGCACTTGTAGAAAAATTGCTGCTGTGAAGGGAAGAGAATGTCCAAGAATTGGGTCTTCACCATAAGTCATTTCAGTCAGTGATACTGCCTAATGTGAGACCTAGAAAAGGGTTGAAATTACTTTCAGGTTTCTAAAAAAAGAAAAAGAATAAAGTTTACTATCTTACTGAGTTATCAGTAGAATTTTAGTTAAACAATTAGTCTACATGACAAACTCACAATTAGGGGCCCCCTGTACAAATATTTCAACAATCACTCAAGCAGCTCTGAAACTCAGAAAGCACAGCTGATCTGACACCTTATTAATCTTTGTGGCCTACAGTGTGATAATTAGGACAAATGAATCCAGACTAAAGGAATGATTAAAGAGTATGAAAATGTACCTCAGAGGAAGCCAATAAGTTAAAAGAAAAGCACATCTTATGCTAATCTGATAAGAGCTAAAATCAACACTTGGAGAAGGCTGACATTTTCCAAAAAGTGGAGTTTTTGTGAAATGCTTATGATAAATATATTGCATTTGTCTGACAAAATTATAGAGCATAAATATGTACATAATCTGTTTTCTTCATTCAAAAAATGTAAATGCTGTTTTATAATGTAGAGTTCTGATGTGCATTATGTTGCTCCCTGCAGAGAAAGTTTAGGCTGGCAGAGGGGCATAAATTTTATTTTCCCAAATTAATTGAGTAGATAGTGTTTCTGAGACATTCTAAAATAGGCTCTCCTTTATTTAAAAGGTTCAAAACTCCTATAAAAATACTCTTTAAAACACTTTATATCTCTTTCTTATATTCACATTAAAACTGGTTCGCTGGGAGCAGAAATTCAATTTAAGTTCAATTCCTTTAATTTTAAATATATGAAGAAAACACATATCCTATTTATTGATTAAGCTGAACTCTCATCAGGAAAACACAACATGATAATTTTCATCTTCTTCTGGGGGAAAAGTTCTTGGATGTTAAAGGCAGAACATAATGGTGGGTAGCAGCAGCTCTCCCCATCAACACCACTCCTTTATTCCACCGAGGATGGCAGTTTGGATGGAGACCCCAAAATCTATTCTGTCCATCTGTTTTATTATTCTTAGAACAACTGTCAAAAGTTGCCTAGGGATCAAGTTGCAAACATACTAATTTGCCTTTGAAAAGTAGGCCCTGGGGGAATTCTGGAACTCTGCTTATAAATTCAGAATCCCATCAGCTAGCGAGCTTGCCTACCCTTTGTGGAGGTATGAGACTTTGCACTTCCAGGCACACATCTGCCTCAAAGCTAGGATGCTGGATGCACTAATATACTTACATCCCACTTCATAGGCAAATAAGGGAGAACCAAAGGGGCTTGGCATATTAAGGGCTGGCTGGTTTCATGACAAGCAGGCACCGAGTTTTTAGGAGGCAGCCCCTTCATTGAACACTGATGGATTAAGGACCAAAGCTTTGTACTGTTAAATGAGTGGACACAGCAGAGGGACACATATTCTGTACTCTTTCACATCCTAGGACCAAATTAGAAAGACTGAAGTCTGAAATGAAGCATTAGAAGAAATAAGCTAAGGAAAGATAAATACCATAAACTACTAAGTATTATATTGTTTCATTTTTGTGAAGTGATACAAGTGACAAGAGCATCATTTGGACATACATTGTATCTCATAGAGGTTATAAGTAATAAGCAATGCCAAAGGGGGTATCTGTTTAAAATAATTGTTGTGTTTTAAAACATGCCATTGTTGGAAACTAAAGCAACTGTGTACCTCTCAAGATGGCTATGTTAAAGGCATGGACAAAATACAACATAAACATTAAAGTGTATCTTGACTCTCCAGTGGCTTGCATACTGGACACCCAACCCTTGGGGGGCGCAGCAACAGGGTTGGGGTAGTGGGATGAGGAAAGTGGACCAGATGGGCACTAGCACTGATCCTCAGAGCTTCCATCTTTCCTTCCCCTACCCTGGCCTCAGTGTTCTTTATGAAGTCTCAGGGAATAAAGTCAAATGCTTTCAAAGCACAGGACCTCAGAAACAGACTTGAAGTACAACATTCAAAGTTCCCATTTTAGAGTTTGGTTAAATTCCACAGAGCAAAGTAAAAAGGACATCCTTTCAAGGCTAACATGATGGCATTTGAGTTGTACTCACCCACATACTACCAAAAAAGTATTCTGCTTTGATTTAAAAATTTACTTGAATGTGTTGCAAATTACTCCTGCTCAGAAGCCTGCTGGGAGCTTGCTGCATACACTAAGGCAGACAGGCACAGAAGGGCTCTCACCATTTGGATTTGCCTGCTTTGTCCTTCTTTGGCTTTGCACAATCTCTTATTATAATAAGGGATGTATTATCCTTTTTTTGAGATTTGAATAACAGAAAGTCTCACTTTCAAATATATTGCTTATAATCCCAGAGTCTACTAAATGTTCTGCGGATGCTGTTTATAGCATTATGTTCCTTTCAAAACAGGACTGATAATTAGTAAACTGAAATTTGATTAATGTTGGATTAAGAGGTTCTGATGTCTCGCTTCAATGCGTTATTTCAGTCTGTGGGCCCTGGAAGAGATTGTTCTTAGGAAACATATTTCCTGAATGGGAAGAGGAATTTAAAACCCTGATTTTTTAAAAAGAGAATTCAGTTTTATTTAAGTTTGTAATGTAGGATTCAGTTTTTTCTTACTCTTTTTTGTTTAGTTTCTTACTTTGAAGCTTGAGCCAATGAATTAACTATTTGAGAGTGAAGAAAATAAACTAGAAATAATTCTTTCTTCAAAAATGTCAGTGGTGAGCCCTTCCTGGTTATGGCAGAGTAACCTGGCCCAGTAAATGGCCTAGACAGTCTCACCTCTCATTAGGCCCAAGTACAGAATTCTGAGACCATGAAGATCTCTGAAAACAAAGGAACTGTTTGATATAAATGGCAAAGCCAGTGAAAATGACTATAGATAATATTTGAAGGAAAGATTTAACATTATTACCACTTTTGCTTTTTAAAGTTAAGGTTACAGATATCTCTTTCAGTTTCGTTAGGATTCTAAAGAGGCCTGTAATGGCCAGAATTTCTTCCTTGCTCCATGGCCAGAAGATACCATGTTTTTTCCTCACCTGTGCTTTTAAATTCATAATCTTGTTTGTATGCTGCTGAAGAGTGTGGGAGAATCAGGAATAATAGCTCCCTTTGAAGCTATGCCCTTTCCAACATAACTGTCTGAATGTTAAAGAAATATTGTCATTTATGAACGACCTTCTGCTCTTTGAATATTCAGACATTAATAAATGTTAAATGCCTAGAAATCCTAGCAGTATTATGAAAAAAGGTAGTAGGGTTAGCAAATTCCCTCTTGCCTGCTTTTGACATAATGACCATTTCCACTTTCCTAACAGCAATATGTATTTGGGAACAACAGTGGAATTTGTGTCATCATGACCAAATGATTATGGTGCAAACCCGAGATTCTTCTGGGGCCCAGCAGGCTTCTGGTCCCTATGGAAACGAAACCTCACATATTGTCTTCCACTCAGCTGGAGGACAGAGCCAGGGATGCTTTTGTGAGATTTCTTCCATAACCTTCCCACATCAGACCCTAGTGCTTCCTCGAGACTCCACTCTAATTGAGATGCAAATTAATCTCTCTGGCTGATTACACTTCCCTTAAAGCTACTAACAAATGCAGCTGTAACCAGAGTTTTCAGACTTTCCAACAAGTGACTTCAGCTGTCAGTATTTGCATGACCAGCCAAGACCCAGCCTGCTCCAGGTCTCAGACGTGTGGAGAGCTTCCCTTAGGCATTGCAGGCGTTTTATTTACGTGTATAAAATTTACATACAATTAAGGATTAAAAAAATCCCCACAAGTATGTTCCTAGGATTTAGAAATAACATTCTTTAAGGCATTTCCTGACAATACTTACTCTGAACTGGTTACTCCCCTCCCTCGTGGCCATGGCTTTAATGGCAACACCAGGTTTCCTTTCCACTTCCTTCCTGCCTGTAAATTTTCTGACTTTAACACTGTTTAAATTCAGTCTCTCTTTCTAAAACTAAATAAATTTATTGCTCTAAGGAAATGGGATCATTGAAGAGCCTTCACTTACTTTTCATGGTTCTCAATAAGATTCCATTAATTTCAAAATCAAATATATGAAGTCATCATTTTAACTGTCAGAATGTTCATATAAATATCCTTCAATGACTTTTTGGGGTAGTAACAGAATGATTATTACTTAGAATGCAACAGAAAGTTCATCTTCATTCAATATAAAGAAAAATGCACACAAAATTTCATTGTTTAGTAAAAGTTCTACCATTTTTTCTCTTGAATACTATGTATTTTTTGCTAATGTAGTTCACCCAAGAATACTGAGTACTCCCTATGGGCAAAGTGCTGTTCTAAATATTAGAGAGCCAGTAGTCAAGTAAACATTCAAAAACTTAAAAAATATCTATAGATACATACATACATACATATTCTATTTATAGAGCAGTGTTTCTTGGATTAAGGTTTTCAATTTTGAAAAAAATGCAAGTTTATAAAATGTGATTTGTTTTTGCCTTATGTTTTCTGAAAACTTTTTTTTTTTACCAAATTATCTCTCCCCCTCCCTTATAAAGCTAGATGGCTACACGACAGTGAGGGATCTATGTCACAGGAGAGACCCAAAAGGAGCCTTGGGGTTGGGGGACAGCAAAGTGGCCAAGAGAGGAGTCATAACAGGGAGTCATCACTATACTCTAAGGCTGCACAGTGCGAAGGAGCACATTTCTGTAAAGGACTGGTGATGAGAGGGAAGACCCAATAACCACAGATCGGAAAGTGGGAAGAGAGGAGGAAAGTTGGGGTGGTTATTGGTATTTCTTTAACCATGATGTCAGCCTGGTTTCTGTAAAGATTGCTAGATTTACAGTAACTTTTCTTGAAAGAAAAAACAGTCTCTGGCCTTTATTTTAACACCTGCTATGGCAAAAAGTAAATACTTCCTGAGACCTAACTCCACAGTTGGGTGGTTCCAGTTTTCACAAAAGGTTTAAAACTCTGATATTGTAGAAACAAAATAACAACCAGAACTGACAGAAAATTGAAGTGTATGGAAGTTGGACACCCAAGGATTTAAAAATAGACACGTTCATCCAGACTGGTAGGAGGAGTCGGGCTAGACGAGGGACGCAGAGCAGAGCACAGAGTGGCCAGGGCAGCGCACATGTCCGCAGCGGGCAGACCCTGGGTGCACAAGCTGTGGTGGCTGGTGGGCCCTGGCCAGGGGGTGGTGACCGGCAGACCCAGCGAGGCGGCCATTGTGAAGCAAGGCACTGTGCGCAACTCAGGGTCCCAGCACCGGGAAACAGAGCTTTGGGTCACTGACTGAAGAGGAAGGTCCTGCAGGGTACACAGGCCCACCCACACCGGAATTGGTGCCAGACGGGCCCACTTAGCTCGTGGAGAGCGGCGGAAGGGTCTGAGGTCCTACAGAGAGCAGAGCAAGCGCCACTGTTCCTTCTTGGACCCTGCCCTCACATACAGCGTCACAACCCAGCAACTGGGGTGCCCTGCCCTGGTGAACACCCAAGGCCCTGCTCCTCACTACAGGAGCTTGACAAGACCAAAAAACAACAACAACAAAAAAACAAAACAAAACAAAAACAAAAAAACAGCAAAAAGATGGCTCAAACAGAAGAATTGAAAGCCCCAGAACCCATCCTTTTAAGCGACCAACAGATAGCCAACCTATCAGATGCACAGTTCAAAGTACTGGTGATCAGGATGCTCACAGAATTGGTTGATTTTGGTCGCAAATTAGATGAAAAAATGCAGGCTACAATAAGTATAATGAAGAAAAATTAACAGGGAACCAATAGTGATGGAACGAAAGATGGGTCTCACGTAATTGGAGTGGACCAGAAGGAAGAAAAAAATATACAACCAGAAAAGAATGAAGAAATAAGAATTCAAAAAAATGAGGAGAGGCGTAGGAACCTCCAGGACATCTTTAA
>CM052547.1:56280531-56325296 GCA_028533065.1 Trachops cirrhosus | reverse complement strand
TTCCCAATCTGGCAAAGGAAATAGAATTCCAGGAAGTCCAGGAAGCTCAGAGAGTCCCAAACAAGTTGGACCCAAGGAGGAACACACCAAGGCACAACATAATTACATTACACACAAGGTAAAAATGAAGGAGAGAATCCTAGAAGCAGCAAGAGATAAGGGGATAGTAACCTACAAAGGAGTTCCCATCAGACTGTCAGCTGATTTCTCAAAAGAGACCTTACAGGCAAGGAGGGGCTGGAAAGAAGTATTCCAAGTCATGAAAGGCAAGGACCTACATCTAAGATTGCTCTATCCAGCAGTTTTCATTTAGAATGGAAGGGCAGATCAAGTGCTTCTCAGATAAGGTCAAGATAAAGGAGTTCATCATCACCAAGCCCTTATATGAAATGTTAAAGGGACATATCTAAGAAAAAGAAGATAAAAACCATGTACAGTAAAATGACAGCAAACTCACAATTCTTAATAACCACACCTAAAACAAAAACAGAAAGGAACTAAGCAAACAACTAGAACAGGAACAGAACCACAGAAATGGAGATCACATGGAGGGTTAGCAACAGGGGAGTGGGAGGAGGAGAGAGGGGGGAAAGGTAGGAAGAATAAGTAGCATGGATGGTAGGTAGAAAATAGACTGGGGGAGGGCAAGAATAGTATGGGAAATGTAGAAGCTAAAGAACTTATGATACAGGGACATGAACTAAAGGGGGGGAATGTGGGTGGGAGAGGGTGTTCAGGGTATAGGGGAATGAAGGGGGGATAATAGGACAACTGTAATAGCATAACCGATAATATATATTTAAAAAAAAACTCTGATATTGCCCTGGCTGGGTGGCTCAGTTGGTTGGAGCTTCGTCTGTTTGATTCCCAGTCAGGGCATATACCTAGGTTGCAGGTTTGATCCCATCAGGTTGTGTACTGGAGGCAACTGATCAATGTTTCTCTCTCACACTGATGTTTCTCTTTCTGCTTCCCCCCTCTCTAAAATCAATAAACATATCGCTGGGTGAGGATTAAAAAAAATAAAGTAAAACTCTGGTATTTATAGGGTCCAGGCTGGTAACGTGATAATAACTACAATAATACTCATTGGGCTCTCATGAAGGACCAGACACTATTTTACCTGCTTGGCTCACTAATCCTCTCACCAATCCTCAGATGGAAGCCAAGTGGGGTGGGGGCACCATGCTGGTGGCACCTGGTGCTAGGCTTCAGCACTGGAAAGACATGTCAATGGGCTAGGCTGTAGTGAGCAAGAGTGTGCATTGCCTATAAAGAGGCTGATTGCTGCCAGCAGAAAGGAGGACCAGGTAGGGTCAGAGGTTTTGATTCTTAAGAGAAGTCAGAAATCTAGATTTTTTAAAAATACAAAATCTCCCAATTTTTCAGTGTGGCTGACAACCTCAATTTTTATAAGCAATGCTGGAAGCCAAGTGAAGTTCAAACAAAGCCCATCTGGGGGCTGGATTCAGCCTGCAGGTTTTGTAGGCTCTGGGTTTTGAATGTTTGCTTTGACACTGAGTTAACAGATGCTTCCTGGTTTCCGCTGTTTGTTGGTCCCAGTTCTATAGCCTCATCTTCTCTTTAAAAAGCCACTAGGTTCCTGAAACAACTCCTTGGTTTTTATGGTTCCCTGAGACCTAAGGTGCAATGATCTTAATGTCGAGGTCTCCCTTACAACAAGGCCCCAGAGTGGGCATGCCACCTTTTACAATGTGACCTGAAGCTGGGAGAGTGAAGGGATGATGCCTTTGCTCCTGTGATTCCTGTGACCCATACCTCATGTTCCTCGTGCTATTGTCTCAGAGAATGCAGTGTGTTTCGCCACTACATCACCTTTGTCTCGTTTCAAATTTGTGCTCAACCAAAATCCTCAGATGTTTTCAAAAGTGACTAGTACATACTATTTATATCAACCTCATCCTTTACTCACACAGTTGATTATCGAAACCCAAGTCATGGCATTACAGTCTACCCTACTAAATGTTACTTTGTTGGTTTGGGTCTGGCAGTCTCATCTGAGATAATCCTAATTTCTGACTCTGCCTTTATGAAATTAAGTTAACCCTCTCAGTTTTCTTACAAATAGTATTTTGATAAAAATGTATTCTAGACCTTTGTGAAAGCTGCTGATTAAAAAGTTGTTGAATAGAAGAGGGCTTGAGGAGAGCTGTGGTACACACACTGTACCAGAGACACAATGGCCCCAGTCAACTGGTGGTTCATGAATCCACACATTTTAGGTTTAGCCATAATGAAGTCACCCAGCTCCCATTGGCCCATATTTCTTTTGCCTCTCTGCCAGATGATTATGGCACTTTATCTTGTGTTTTACTGAAACTGAGATTCATAAACTTTCTCTAGCCTCTGAGAATAGTAATCTTATCGAACACAATGAGTGTTTGAAATATTTATTCTCTGTGAACTCTTTCTTGAAGAATCACAAGCCATTTAATAATCTAGTTTAACAATTTTACAAGGAATTCATGCAACATCCCAAAATTCACCCTTTGATCCTTTGAACTGAGGAAAATATTTTCCTGTTTTCAATTCTGGGTGTATCCTTTTTATACACGATTTCTTAAAAAAAAAGTTCCTGTGGTTCTGAGATGACTGTTGTAAATTTGTTCTAAAACCAAGATACATGGCTTTGAAGGCTGGATCTTACTTGCAGGGGCCAATCCTCTTTACATGAAGAAGATGGAGGATAACTGGGATTCAGGTTAACAATGACAACATTCTGTCAACACAAGGCAAAGCTCATCTTTTAATCCTTATCCCCATAGTTTAACTATGAAGTTATCAGAGTTCACTCTGTGCAACTACACTGTTCTTATATGCCTTCCCTTTTTCTTTTTTAGATAGTTTTCATTTTATAATAAAAAGCTCTCATTTCTTACTCCCTTTTATAGCCTCAATCTGGGTATGGGAATGTGCTATTTTTTCCTCTGAATTCAACTTTTTGAAATGTGCTTCCATAGGCAGGGTACAGGTCTACTTGTATTTCTCTTCCATTCTTATATCATTCAAATTGCTAAGGAATGGATCCAAAATAGTGGTTCCCTTCATTTGCTTCCTCTCTCTTCTGAGAGATGAGATTGTTTGCCAGCCAAGAATTTATCAATGCTTGTTTGTTGGGAACCACCCTGCCTGGTTTCAGGAGCTGTAACCCCCCATGGCTTAGGCTGAGTGAGAGACCTCCAGACCAGAAGCCACTAAGGAGACAAGTTTATCTCCTGGCAGGAGCACTGGTTCTGCTCTTTACCTGCCCCTCTCTCCCAATGCTTGGTCAGTTAGCCAATGACAGGTAATATTCCTCAGAGGAGGATGGACCTAAGACAGGCACGATCACGTAGGAAGGCCCTCAGGGAAAGACTTGGGGGGCTGTGGAAAATGGGGGCGATCGACCCTCACCCCTCGGCTTTGACAAAGCCTGAGTCCTCATTCTGCCTGCGAGAAGTCTCAAACCTCTGAGCTGCCTTGTCTCCTCTGGCCTGACTCAAGCCTGTAACAATGACAAGGGGCGGTGCAGCCCTATGCTGGAAAATGGTGGGATTCCCAGGGTAATCAGGCCTGGGCAGGAAATGAGTTTAGTCCCTTAAGTTTTGTAACTTTTTAGGTGATAGACCCTGACTCAGTGTGAGCCCTTTTAGCTCTTTGAACATTATCTATTCGTTTGATCCTTACTTCCTGACAATGATTAATGAACTTTACCTGTATTCCTGTGCAATTTAAAAGCCAATAAAAAACCTGTGAAGGAAAGGATCGGCGCGCTCTCCTTTGAGAGAGTGGCCAGGTCACTATGAGGTGCCCTCCCCTTGAGAGGGTAGCTGTGCTGTCCCTTTTCCTCCACAGGACTCAGTAGTCCATATGAATTTATCTCATGTCTCATCCATGATGCTGCGGACACTGCGGGCTGATGTCTGTGTCACTTGTTGCCTTTAGTAGAATGTACCTTGAAGCTAACATCGAGTACCGTAAATCCCTATTACAACAATGTTTTGCCTCTGGGCCTGTTTAGAAATGTGAATTAGAAAAGCACTGTGCACAGACTCCTATATGGAATATCACTCCAGAACGGCTGGCTGCTGTTCTTCAACTCAGCCCCGTTCTGTGCATTTCCCATTCTTAGGCACTACCAACCCATCACTTTTGGTTACCTTTTTGGTTATGTGCTGTTACCTGAAATGTTTTTTGTCTCTCTCCTTGAAATAATTCAGTTCTAGGTCATATTATACCCAATTCTCTAGTGAAGACTTGAGGCTGCTAGAAGTGGCCATGCATATAACCTTCCAGGAGCTTGTGTTTTGTTTGTCTGGTGAAGTTAAAGCTTCATTCTCTCCTTGCTTTGCTGAGAAACTATTCTCTCCTTTTCCTCCCCTTCTCTCTCCTTACCTCCTCCACCTAAGCCTACTCTTCCAATGTGATGCTCCAAAAAGTTCTGTCTTTGATCCTCTTCTCATCACCCTCTGCACTTCAACAAATCTAGCAGTTTCCACACTGAATTAATCTACCTGCTTTACATAGGTATCCAATCTATCCCCCTGACACTATTTGAGGTTAGGCCCTCACTTATTCTTTGAATTCCTCCCACTGCCCCTGAAATGCCTTCATTCCCTCTATCCTGTGTGTGACTCCTGCACTCTGCTGTATGAAGCATCTATGGTTCTCAAAAATATGATGTACTTTTTTAGAGCTTAGTCCATGAACAACTATTGTCCCCTTGGAATATTTTATTCATATATTTATTCCTAGTGGCTAGGACAATGTCTGGTACATGGCAAGGACATAGTAAATGTTGGCAAATATTTAACTGGTGCTACGTGGCAAATTAAACCACATGGTACCACCTGCCTCATTTTCATACACTTTCTTAAGTATATGGAGACAAATGGAGGAAATTAAAGGTCTCCTCAGAAAAAAGAAAAAAGATCATGCTGGAGAGCCAAGAAACAGGACTGTTGCATCTCTAGGGAGAAGGACAACTTTTGAAGGTATGTAAATTGAGAATAAAACTTAGCAATATGAAGAAGTCATGACTCTAAGACAGAAGCTCTAGTATTATCAAATATATCTGCTAACTGTAAATGAAACTAAATTTCACATGTGAAAGAATGAGGTAAAAAATCACTTTTCTTAGGCACCCCAGCTCTCTCAGCCAAATGCTGATACTTCCAGGGAGCAGAGATGGCAAGTGCCATTGAGACTATTGTTCTGTTGAAGTGGACATTTATTTTAAAACCCACCATCTGTCTGATTTTGGGTAACCTCCTCCTAATGGGTACAATACATATTGTGTGCAACCTTTTCCCTGAAATAAGTTATCTGAGGAAGAGAATGAAAACACTGGCTCAAATGGTTTGGGAACTTCTATCAGCTGACCATGTTTTGATTTTGGAATCTTTAGTTGGCTTGGGAACTGTAAACATGACATGTGGCAAGCTTCCCATTTGCAATACTCTAGGCACAGAAACAGGCCTTCTGATTGCCCACGAGGGATAAAAAAAGCAGATGGCAGGTGAGTTGGCCCTCATCACTCAGAAGAGCAGTGGTCACTGGATGAACGCTTCACTTGACAGATTTGATTTAATCTGCTGAGGAAGTTACCAGAAAACCCAGAAGGAACAAAGGAGCTAGGCTGAAATGTTACTGAGGATACTTTCCAAACACATCCTTACTGTGCTAATTTTTTTTTATCATGTAAGTTAAGGGTATTTTTCAGTCTCTTATGAGCCTTTACCACTCAGGTCTAATGGTCATTTAGCCAATGCTACCCCAAATAAGAACTCTTTCGATATAGGTTCTAAGTTGGATGTACTGCTCAAAAAAATCCTAAAACTTAAGGGAAAAAAAAAAAGCAAATCCATTTCAACAATGCTCCCAGTCCTCAGCTTACTAGGAAATACTGCATTTTCTTGAACACTACTAAACAAAACTGGTAAGGAAATGCCCACATGTCTAGACTGAATCTCAATCGACACTATTCTAAGGCAGTGAAGTACATAATCATTAGCTAGAGAGAGACAGGGTAGAATTACTACTGCAAACTAACTCTAATGGCTCTTTATCATCAGGTCCAACGTTTGGTTATCTATGGTCAATACAAAAAAGCATGTGCTCCTTCTTTAGAGGACTTATAGAATGTCTGAACTACAGCATGCCCTTTTTCATAAAACAGTCATTTGGATACCTAGAAAGTAAATGACATTTGGATGAAACGAGCAGTTTGGCAATGTTCTACTTAACAATTGTAATCTAAATATTAGAAACAAAAAAGGACACAGCATTGTCCGTATAAACTGGCCTATGTTGACAAAGAAATTTCACTTTCTTCGCCAACACTCATTACTGTACCTAATATCACCAGGCTGGGAAAAGATCAAAATTCAAAATTCCAAGTATGGTTTCTTGGAATTCTAAGTACCACTTTCCCACTATCATAATGTTGAAAAAAAATTGCAAGGTGCACTCTCCTAGGTTGGGAATTGTTTATGTTAGCCAGCAATTTACCCTGAAAATGATGACATAGAAGGAAAATGAAATACAGGGTGATCCATAGTTCATTTTTCTGCTAGTCATTCCTTACTTATCAGTAAACTGAAAGTAGAGATTTAGTACACTATGTGCATATAAAGAGTGAAATAAAAATAGATAAACTAGTTTTATGCAGTGTTTATTAGTTATGCATGGTTCTAGTAAGAACAAAATATATCCATGTAGGAGTTACAAAATATAAACTGTAATTCTGATAATTCAATATGAGTTAAAAAGGTTTTATATTTGCATATTAAACTGGCATTATACTATACATAGAATGATTAAAATTAATGTTAATAATTTAAATTTCAATTTTTTCTACTTAAAATGATATTAAACAATAAAAAATACCAAAACCAGTCGAGAGCAAAGCCACAGAAGAATGGAAAATGTTTTATATTTTAGCATCTTTAAAGTCATTTTTCCCTTCTTTTTGAACAAGAGGTTCAAAAAGAACAAGCAGTTTCATTCTGTATTTGGACCCACAGGTTATGTAGCCAGATATGGTTTCAGGTATGTCCAAACAATTACTGATCTTCTCAGCCCTTAGGGGGCTTGCAGAGGCTTGCAGTGGTGGCCCCAACACTGCCTCCCCACCTGTGGTCCTGACTCAGGCAGCCTTGATGCTATACAAAGATTAGAACTTGCAAGGCAGGCACCATGAAGTTAAAGGGTTAGGGAAGCTCGGCATTCTCAGGTGCCACCCTGAAAACAATCTCTGCTGGAAGCTTATTCTTCTGTCTGTCACAGGCACCCTGATGGACTTGACCATGCATAAAATTCTAAAACAAACAAACAAACAAACAAACAAACCCAACTTTACCACCTGAGAACACCCTCAGTCCTTATACTTGCTAAGTGTTCTCTGCATAGAATACTGCCCTACTTGCCTGGGGATAGCTTCTCTCTCATCCCTCCAATCTCAGTCTATTTGCAAAGCTTTCCTCATTGACTACATCTCTATAAAAAATTACATATATTACTTCTTGTCTTGAATTATTTGAATAGCACCAACTAAATCTTCTCAAGGTATAAGACAAAAGAAATATTTAATATTTTTATAATAATCAACATAATAAGTGTTCCCTTTCCTAATTTCTATACTAAGTTGTCCTTGGAGATGTCAACCTGGCTATTTTATAAATTATTTTACAACACATCATTTACTAACCCACATCAATAGCCCTAACCGGCATCCATATTAGTTGAATGTATTGCTTGAAAAATTTATAAAGTGATGCTGAATTCTATCCTTTGAATCTTTAAAAATATTGTTTTCCCTAAACCTGGTTATTCTGATGTCACCTTAATTCTTATTTAAGAAAGCAGTGTTCAACAAAATTAACAAAGCATGTATTTTATAATGAGAAGTTAGACAGGTGGAGAAGGTGACATGACAAAGATCACAATGGACTTACATAAAACAGAATTTTTGTTTGCAAATGATTTTTTTTGCCTTGATCCAACATACTTGACTGATGAGTGTCCCACTTATCCTGGTTGACATGCAAATTGACAAGCCAATTGCTGAATAGGTCTTTCTCATTTCCACCAAGAAACTCTTTTTAACAGCATGTGAAATAAAAACTCCATGCTGAAGGCTAAATCAACATTAGGCATACAGTTAAGTCTAGAATGCTGCAGAAATCACTACAAAGAATGCCACCTCCAAAACATGCACCACCAGCCTGGACAAAGCATCAGAGAGCATGCTGAAGGGAATAATGCTGTCCTGGCCTCTGGGGAGGGACCAGATGGGACCTAATAGCTGTTTTCTATTACTAATTTCTATGATAATTTCAAGTTGCCACATGGCATATGTATTTTTTTAAAAATCTGAAGACAGAATATAAGTCAATGAAGTGACCAGGATTTTAATGAAAGGTATTTTTCATATACCATATCTATTCACACATGATATTTCTCACCCACCCCTCACACTGACCTCTAGTGACACATCACTTATAGTTAGGTTGGGAGAAGTAGAGAGAACAAGGTCAAATGCAGTGTTTATAATCACTATCAATACCAGTTAGAAACGAAGATGTTCTATGGTTTATTAGGAGGTTAGATGCCTTCTGCAGCAATTTCATGAAGTCACTTAATTTCTTTTTCTTATAATCAGCTATCATGCCTAGATTTTAAAATTACGACATGCCGATTAATGTTTCATAAAAAATTACAAAAGTGAAATTTCTTCTGTTTCTAGAGAAACAGATATTAATGATTTGGAAAAATTACAAAAGAATTTCTCATCGTTCTTACTGATGAGTTCAAATGTAACTTGGTTAAGGATGCTTTTCCCTGTCCTCTCAACTAGATGCAATTTCTCCCATCTCTGACCTCCAGAAGAGTATTTTTACTTTTCTGGTGGCACTTGCCACATTCTTTGATGTATTAGTCATTTCGTTTGCTGTTGGTTTCAGGTAGGCACTCTGGAGACCCCACTACCAACTGCAACAAATAGGGATGGATGAAGGAGGAGATGGAACTTGGGGAAAATACCTGGGAAGATATGACATCTCTTGATAGTCACAGCTTCTTAGCACAAATTTATATAACTAAATTATGAAAATAAACTCTTCCTAAGCTTGATGCAACACAGAATTACTGTATTTAATATATATTAACAAATGGTATGAAAATCACTGTACATTATTTTCAACACAGACTGAAAACAATTTTCTCTTCCTTCTTCAACACAGTTGTTAATACTTACCTTTCAAGAAAAATTGCCAGAATTCCAGATTCCAGTATACCTAATAAGTTGTATATTTAAAGCAAAAAGATACAAGCTCTGGTAGAGTGGGATGAGGCACTTCACAGCCCTGCTGGCATTGATGCATGTGGCACATATAAGGCTTGGCAGTAACTTCCCACTCACTATGGCTCCATCAAACAGAGGCCCGAAAAATGGAACCTGTTGATTCAAAACAGAAAAACACTGAATTTTCAAAACCCAGTAAAAGTCAAACCGAAGAAATGAGAACAGCCAACTGATGTCCCCAACCTGCCATGACCATGAAGGCTCTCACCCATGGAATAGATGATGACCTTAGCAGGGCAGAAAAATGGATTGCTCCACAATGATCCTCTATTGTGAACTCTTTGGCAAAACTTCCAATGACAAATTGTTATCAGGGCATTCTTTTTTTTTATGTTGTCATTTACGGAAATGGCATTATTCTTTTTAAGTGCCTATACTGTGTACATTATGCACATTACACAGCCCTGCCTCACTCCATACCTTTGGCCTTGCATCCTTCTGAAGCCAGTTTTGGAACTGGCAACATTTCTGCATGGATCCTGATACATAATAACTCTTAACAGAGATGATGACTAACCCTGTCACCAACTACAAGGTCCTCTTTTATCTTGAACCTTTTTTCCTCTGCTTCCAAGATACATCATTATCCTCATTCCCGTCTACTCTTTAAACACAGGCTCAGCTTTCCTTCACTGGATCCACTTCTACCATGTTGGCAATCCATAAGGTTTTGATGCCTGTCTTTTTCAGATTTCTTTCTTCCCTCTCACTTCTTTTGTCCATGAGAATTTCTTTGACTTTACTCCATTCATTAATATGAAGACTGTCAGCTCCATGAGGTCAAGGATTGGGTCTGACTTGTAACTCTTGTATTTATTCACTCTCACACCGCTTGTTCATTTATTCAAAAATATACATGACAGATACTGTTCTATTCACTGGGGAGACAGCAGTAAATAAAAAAATTCCTGATATCACTGAGCTTAGAATTTCACAGAACAAACAGCATATATGAAGGTGCAAGGTGAAAAATAAAGAAGGGAAGAGCAGTAGGGCTCTCTCTGAGGGGGTAAGTTCCCCAATTTTAGATCACATGGTTAGGGAAAGCTTTAAGGAGAAGATGATATTTCAGTAAAGACTTGACAGAAATGAGGGAATGAACCTCAAGCCATAGAGTCATCTCACAGAAGAGCATTCCAGGCAGAGGAACAGTAAATACAACAGCCCTGTGGTGGCAGTGGAATTAGTATGTTTAAGCAACAGCATGGAAGACACAGTGAGTGGAATTGAGTGAGCAAGAAAAAGAATAGAAGGAGATAATGTTGGACAGGTAATAAGAAGGGCCTTGTAGAAAATTTTAAGGATTCTGTATTTCTGCTCTGAGAAGATAAAAACCATCTAGGTGGTTTAGGGAAAGTGGGGGATATAATTTAACCTATATTTTAAAGGTAGTGTCTGGCTGCTATGTTAGGAAAGTTATAGAAACCAGTTGGGAAACTACTGAATAATTCAGGCAAGAGATGATGATGGTTTGAATCAGAATGGTAGCAGGAGAACTGGGGAGAAGTGGTTGGTTTCTGGGTAAGGTTTGAATGTTGCTGAGGAATACTAATGAAGTGGGAGAAGAAAAAAAAAAAGAGTGAAGGATCATGCCATGGTTGTATAGCCTGGTAATTGTTAGGCTGAAGCCACCTTTTCCTGAGGGGAGGCTCATTAGCTCAGTTTTGCACAAGCTAAGTCTGAGATGCCTATTAGATATCCAGTGGTAATGTATGAAGGTGGCAGAAGATATATCAGGCTAGAAATCAAGGTAGAGGCTAAGGGTATAGATTTATAAGAGTTATTCATGTATAGATGGTGTTTATAGCCACAAGATTGGATAACTGAATAGATAAGAAAAGAGGTTCAAGGACTGTATTTTGTGGCCCTCCAATGTTTAGAAGTTGGAGATATAAGAAAGAATTTGCAAGGAAGACTAAGAGGGGTGGCTGGAGATAAAGGAGTAAAACCTGCAATGAGTAGCACTATACCTGGCATATTGCTAGAATGCAAATTAACTACTGAATGAGTGAATTAATTAATATTTTAAATAATTTAGATTAACTAATGAATATTGGTCTCCAGCCTAGACCTTCTGACCAAAGACTATTTATCAGTAGAACACTTTTCTGTGGTTGGTCTTGGGATATATGGTGAAATATTTGCCCATAGGGGCTGACATAAGAAAACTATGGTCTATATCCCTCGACAAAGATGTAAAAACCCTTTACAAATGGTTAGAACTGAGTCCAGAAATATATAAAAAAGGATCTTGACCAAATGGTATTTTCCTTAAAACACCAAGGTTGATTTAACATTTATAAATCCATCAATGCAACTTACTACATTAACAGAATAAAGATAAATTATATGATTTTTTGAATTTCCAGCCAAGATGAAGGTGTAGGTAGGTATGTGTTGCTTCTTCGCATAACCAAAAGAAGGCCAACAACCAACTGAAAAACAAAAACCAACCAGAATTGCCAGAAAATTGAACTGTATGGAAGTCTGACAACCAAGGAGTTAGAAGGGAAACATTCACCCAGACTGGTATGAGGGCTGGAGATAGGCAGCTGGGGTGAACAGGATGTGGGACAAGGTAACACACTAGGCTGGGCAAGGTGGTGGCTGACAGATGGGGTGGTTCCATATTTGCATGTGGATAAGCTGGGAGGAACAACTGGGGAGTGAGACAGATCATACAACCCACAGTTTCAATGAGGGGAACTAAAGCCTCAAAACCTCTGGCTGTAAATACTTGTGTGAGTTGTGGAGGTGAGAGAAACTCCCAGCCTCACAAGAGAGTTTGTAGGAGAGACTCACAGGGTCCAAGAATGTACACAAACCCATCCACCTGGGAATCAACACCAGAAGGACCAATTTGATTGTGGGTAGCGGAAAAAGTTAACTGAAAGGGGGGCGAGACCCAAGCAAGTGGCATTGTTCTCTCTCTGACCTCTCCCTCTACACACAGCTCCACAACACAGTGAAGTGGGTTGCCACACCCTGGAGAATATCTAAGGCTCCGCATTACAATGTAAAAGAACTGCTGAGATAAAGAAATATGGCCCAAAGAAAAGAACAGATCAAACTTCAGAAAAAGAACTAAGCAATGAGGAGATAGACAACCTATCAGATTCAGAGTTCAAAACACTGGTAATCAGTATGCTCATAGAAATGATTGAGTATAGATGCAAAATAGAGGACGAAGTGAAGGCTATGCAAAGTGAAATAAAGAAAAATACACAGGGAACAGTGAAGGGAAGGAAACTGGGATTCAAATGAACAATCGGGAACAGAAGGAAGAAATAAAAAATCAAACAAAAAACTTATTTGAAAAAATAATGAAGGAAAACTTCCCCAATCTGGCAAAGGAAATGGACTTCCAGGAAGTCCAGGAAGCTCAGAGACTGCCAAAGAAATTGGACTTAAAGAGGAGTACACCAAGGCACATCATAATTAAGTTATGCAAGATTAAAGAGAATGAGAGAATCTTAAAAGCAGCAAGAGAAAAGGAGAGAGATACCTACAAAGGAGTGCCCATAAGACTATCAGCTGATTTCTCAAAAGAAACCTTGCAGCCAAGGGGCTAGAAAGAAGTATTTAAAGTCATGAAAGGCAAGGACCTACATCCAAGATTACTCTATCCAGCAAAGCTTTCATTTAGAATGGAAGGGCAGATCAAGTGCTTCTCAGATAAGGTCAAGTTAAAGGAGTTCATCATCACCAAGCCCTTATTATATGAAATGTTAAAGGGACTTATCTAAGAAAAAGAAGATCTAAATTATGAACAGTAAAATGACAATGAAGTCACAACTATCACAGCTTTTTTTTAGCTGAACCTAAAAAAAAAAAAGAAACCACAAAAACAAACTAAGCAAACAAGTAGAACAGGAACAGAATCACAGAAATGGAGATCACAAGGAGGGTTATCAGCGGGACGAGGAAGAGCAGAGAATGAGGGGAAAAGTGCAAGAAATAAGAAGCATAAATGGTAGGTACAAAATAGATGGGGGAGGTTAAGAATAGTATAGGAAATGGAGAAGCCAAAGAATGTATATGTATGACCCATGGACATGAACTAAGGTGGGGGGAATGCTGGTGGGAGGGGGGGTGCAGGGTGGAGGAGGATAAAGGGGAGAAAAAAATGGGACAACTGTAATAGCATAATCAATAAAATATACTTAAAATTATATGATCTTCTTAATAGGTATTTAAAAAAGCAAGGATAAAATCTATGATCTAAAAAAAATCTCAACAATCTAGGAACAGAAGGAAACTTCCTCAATTTGATAAAATTTTAAGAGAAAAAATATTACATTACAATTAATGGTGAAATATTAAATGTGTTCTACCTTAGATCTGAAAAGTCTCACTTCTATTCAACATTTTTGAAGATCCTTGTTATTATGATAAAGAAAAATAAGAGAAAGAAAACAGAAACTTAAAGATTGAAAAGAAGTAGTTATATTTATTCATAGATAACATGATAATGTACATAAGAAATTCAAAGGAAGTTCATTTGAACTAGTAAGTGAATTTTAAAAGGTCACAGGATATAATATTTCCTCCAAATCAATTATATTTCTCAATGTTAGCAACTAACAACTGGAAAAATGACATTTAAAAATTCTGTTCACGATTATATCAAAAACATTGAATACAGTGGTCTCGGTTCTCAAACTTAATTTATTCCAGAAAACTGTTCAAGAAGCAATATGTTCAAGAAAAAAATCTCTTTTGTCGCCTGAGAGACATGTGACTGATCATACAGCTATTAGCATGAATGGGTTGTTGTGTTGAGAATCAAGACCCAAAGTTTTGTTAGACAACTGAGACATTTTTTCTGTGAGCTACTTGGTTGAAAACCGAACTGTTTGAGAACCAAGACAGCTGAGAACCAAGGTTTGACTGTAGTTCTAAATAAATGTGACAAAAGCTCTGCAAGGTATCTATACTTAAAACTACCAAATGTTGCTGAGCTAAATTAAAAACAACTTGAATAAATTAAAATATGTACAATGTTCACAGATTAGAAGTTTCCATACTGTTACAATGTCAAGTCTTCTAAAATTGTGCTATAGATTCTACACAAACCAAATCAAAATTCTAGCAAACTGTGTTTATAGATATGGACAAGTTGATTCTAAATTCATATGGAAATAAAAAGATACAAAAAATTAGTCAAGACAATTGTAAGATTTATATTACTTCATTTCAGCATACTATACAACTATAGAATTAACATATAATATTGGCACTAGGAGAGACAATATGTCAATAGAACAGAAGACAGAGTCAATTACCATATGTATATGGTAACTGATTTGCAATATAGAAAGCCATTAGTTTTACCAGGAAAGTAAAGTCTGTTTTAATAAACAACTGGATAGCTATACTGAAAAATGAAACATGACCTTGTTCCTCTTACAACACACAAAACCTGAGATGGATTATAGATTGAAATATTAATGCTAAAACCACAAAGCTACTACAAGGAAACATGAGAAAATCTTCACAACTTTGGGTTAGGCAAGGATTTCTTAGGGTACAAAAGGCATCAATTATAAAAGAAAAAACACTGAAATTAATAAAAATTTAAAAAATTCTGCTCATTATGAAAATACAAAGGCAAATATTCACACATATTCCTCAAACTGGACATATCCTAAATATACATCAATAGGAGAATGAATCAAAACTTTGGGGTATACTCACAGATATTTTACGGTAATAAACAATCTACAATTACATGTAACAGAATGGGAATGACCCAAATATAATGCTGAGTGAAAAAAAACAGACATAAAGAAGTTCATACTATATAATTCCATCCACAGAAAGTTCAAAAGCAGGTCAAACTAATGAATGGTGACAGAACTCAGAATAGTGGACAGGCTACATTTTTGGGGAATTAGTGATTGGGAAGGGGCATAAAGGGAGATTTCTGGGGGCTGGCAATATCCTGTGTTTAAATCTGGGTAGTAAACTGTTGACTTTGAAAACATTCATCAAGCTGTGTACTTACAATTGGTTCTTTTCTTTATTAATGTTACCGTTCCAATAAAATATTTATGAAAATCAAGTAATATAGAAGAGTTGAATAATACAACTAACAAACTAATCCTAAGGGATACATATAAAAACCTCATCCAACAATTGTAAAAGACACATTCTTTTTAATTTGTACAGAATATAGTTTAAAAATTGACAATTTTTTTTACGCCAGTGATTTTCAATCTTTTTCATCTCATGGCACACATAAACCTATTACCAAAATTCTGAGGCACACCAAAAAATAAATTCTTTTGCCAATTTAAACAAAAAATAAAGGGTATAATTTTGATTCATTCAAACCAGATGGCTATTGTTGTGTTGGCTATAGTCATTTTTTTTAAAAAATTGGGCAATCTAAGGGAACAGAGGTCAGTGCCCCTGACTAAATAGTCAGGTATTAACATGTTTGAAAAATTCTTGTGGCACACTGGTTGAATATTGCTGCTCAAGGCTGAAAACCCACAGATATAGCCTACAGGGTCTAATACCAATTTGGTATCTTTTCTTGCATGGCTTGCAAGCTAAGAATAGTTTTTACTTTTTTAACTGGTTGAAGAAGTATTTTGTGATGTGATAATTACATAAAATTCAAAATCAGTCCCAAAATAAAGTTTTACTGTGACCCAGCCTCATTCTTTCAGTTATATATTGCCTATTCTGGCTTTCATATAACAATAGAAGAGTTGAATAGTTGTCAGATACTGTGTGGGCTGCAAAGCCTAAAATATTTACTACCTAGTCCTTTACAGAAAGTTTGCTGAGCCCTGCTCTAGGTCATAATGGAAGCCTCAAAATATTTCAAGAAGTTGAACTCATACAATATATATTCTGTACCCAAAGAGTTGTTAAAAATTCACAACAAAAGGATAACTAGCACAAAACTTTGTTTAGAAACTAAGAAACATACTTCTAAATAACTACGAGGCTAACAAAATATGGAATTGGAAATTTAAAAATAGGTAAATAAATCATTTTTATTACTTATTGAAGGCTAAATAATAATGAAAGTGGCAGATACTATGTGTTAAAGCAGTACTTATTGGGAATATGTGGGACTGAATATATTTATTAGAAAGAAATAAAGACTGCAGCTTATGAAACAGGCATCTATCTCAAGAAGTACTGAAAAAACAAAAAAGTAAAACTCAAAGAAAGTAGAAGCAAAGAAATAATAAAGATGAAAAGTTGTTTCTTTAAAAAAAGTCTAATACAATTGACTGACAGATCTCTGATAAGATGAATCAAGAAAGAACGCACATTTACAATCACCAAGATATGGAAGCAGCCCAAGTGTCCATCAATAGATGAGTGGATAAAACAACTATGGGACATTTACACAATGGAATTTTACTTGGCTGTAAAAAAGAAATTTTTTTTCTTTTACCCTTTGATAAAAGGGTAAAATTTTATCAAAATTTTACAACCTGGATGGACCTGGAGAACATTATGCTAAGTGAAATAAGCTGGTCAGAGAAAGATGAATACCACATGAATTCACTGATATGTGGAATCTAATGAACAAACTAAACTAAGAAGCAAAACAGAGACAGACTTATAGATGGAGAATGGATGACAGCTAATGGTGGGGGAGAGGTTAGAGGATGGAGGGATTGAGCGAAAAGGAAAAAGGACCCATGGATATGGACAACAGTGTGGAGATTGCTGGGGGGAGGGGAGTATATGGGGACTAAATACTAATAGAAAATATAATAAAGATTACATATATATTTTAAAAAATAATAATAAAAAAGAAAGCACAAATAAGTATCATTAAAAATAAAAGAAACACACTGTAGATGCTTAGAATATATATTTTTTATGCCTATACATTTGAAAATTTAAATAAAATGGCCAAATTTCCAGTATAATATGACTTAACAAATATACAGGTGATAAATAAAAACTAATAATTCTATAAGCTTTTCTTTATTAATTAATTAAATTTTAGGGAGAGGCAAAGGGAGGGAGAAAGATAGGGAGTGAAACATCGATGTGTGAGAGAAATGTCCATCAGTTGGCTCTTGCATGCTCCCAACTGGGGACTTGGTTTGCAAACCAGGCATGTGCCCTCACCAGGAATCAAACTTTTCGTTTACAGGATGATACCCAACCCATTGAGTCACATCAGCCAGGACTAATTCTATAAGCTTTAAAGTAATTAAATCACAGTGAAAAAAAAACCTATTTTTCAATGAAAAAAAAAAGCCATACTAGATAGCTTTAATGGCATATTGTACAAAACCTTCAGAAACAAAAAAATTTTTTAGAGAAACTTCCAGTGTATAGGAAAAGGGAAAACAAATCCACTCATTTTATTAATAACAAAATTAGAGGCCAATCTCACTCGTGAACATGCATACAAAAATCCCAGCAAAATATTATCAGACCTATTCAATAATGTGCAAATTAGGTATATCCTAGGAATACATGTGTAGGTTTTCATTTAAAATCAATCTGTATGCTTACCACATTAGTAGATTAAATGCAAAATGTCAGCTGATCACCTCAATAGATGTTTTAAAATTTTTCATAAAATTCAAACCCACTTATGAAAAAACAATTCTTAGCATTCTTGGAATAGAAGGGAATTTCCTTACTCTGTAAAGAATACCTACCCAACCCTATTGCAACCACTAAACTTAAGGGTAATGCATTGAAAGCTTCTGTGTGAGACCATGAAGGAGATAAGAATGTCCCCCTAGATCATATCTATCAACATAGGCACTTGGAATCCTTTCCAGTACAGTAATGTAAGAACCAGAAATAGAAGATTATAAATTACAAAGGAAGAAGCAAAACTGTCATTATTTCAGATGGCATAATTTCACAGAATCTCCAAAAGAATCTACAGAAAATGCTCAGAATAAGAGGGTTTAGCATAGTCAATAGATACAAAATAAACTAACAAAAACCCTACTGCATTTCCTATCTACTAGCAACAAATGTTTAGACAATGAAACAAAAAGATATTATTTAGAATGACATAAAAATCTGAAGCCCATAGGAATAGATTTAATAAGGAAATATATATAGAAAGTTTTAAAATGTTATTGAGAGACATTAAAGTAGTCTAAAAGGTAAAGAGGTTATGTTAAAGGAATGATACATCTTTTCACAGATTGGAAGACTAAACATTATTGTCATTTCCCTTCCTAGACTGATTTATGGGTTGAATGTAAGTTATCTTGAAATGATGCTGAAATCCATATGGAATCAAAGCAACCAAGAAAAGCTAAGACATTCTTGAGGAAGAATAGAGTAGGGACTTGTCCTAGCTATTAAGACAATGTGACAGAGGCACACTGGACTAGTGGATCTGAATGGAGGAGCACAGGCACAACCTCATGCATGTATGACAATTATTGACAACTCACTTCCAGTACTAACTGGGATATATTACCTTGTGAGGTGAGGATATTGACCTAGAAGACAGGGTATACCCTTGGAACCAGGGGCCAATAGATGGTGGTATTTCTTCCATAAACAGAAAACTCAGGTCTAAGTATGGGGTTGCAGGGGCAAGGGTAGCGCTTCTCACTTGATTCCTCATGACCCACATATAATTTTTTTCCTTTTGTTTCTACAATGCTGATCTGATTTTAGTTTTTAGATACAATGATTCCTTCAATTTGAAGTGGAAACTGCCACTGGCTATCAAGGCCTTCACACAGAGCCTGACATGAAGCAGCCTCAATAGATTATGCTGCCTGAATGACGACTGAAGGACCCCAGCTCCCCAGGCTCTGACATTAACCAAATCTCTTGTCCCTCTTCACATTTCTAGAACAAGATCTGTTGTGACTGTCTGTCTTTTACTTCATGGAGATAGATAGCTGAAAGGTCAGAGAAAAAGAGTGACAGGCATGGCCATGGGGTCCTGAGCAGGCTTCCCCTGCCACACCTCTTCTTCTGTTAGGTGGGTTTGAGAAAAGGGCTCCACAGTTAAAACACAGAGATGTAAAAACTGCTAAGATTGGGCAAAGCTATTTTGAGACCAGCACCTACAATACAGAGGAAGCATTCGGATCTGAGGAAACTCAAATGGAAACAAAGAAGGATGGGACTTAGTTCTAGTGAGGACAACTGATGAGTGTTTCCTCATGATAGTACTGGGGGAGTGGGCATCTTAATTCCAAAGGGGACAATCAAGGAACCAGTCCTCATTGTCTAAAATCACTCACTGTTGCCTAGTCCCAGTAACAATAACAAACAAATAAGAAAATAAGAAAGAATAACCCTTTCCTTCTATCTTTAGCAATACCACACTTAAAAATATTTAAAATATATACCTTAAAAAAAAATAAGTGCACTTCCTCCTACGACTTACACTAAAAGCAGTCCAGAGATGAAACTGTGCTGGAAGTATTTATGAAGAAAAAAAAACAACAGAAAAATCAACAACAAACTGATGAATTTCAGATAAAGCACAGAAAATACACCTGTAAGGATAAAATCTCTAATTCTGGGGGCAAATTCTTAGATGAGATATGTACTCTACAGTTTAGGAAAGCAGACACCAAAAAGATGGAAAAAATGGGTGTGATTCTATGAATAAAGTTATTTCAGAAGAGGTGGTTTAAACGAGTCGTGAGGCTGTGAAGATAGTTTACATGGTCACAAAAATGTGAAAGAATATGGGTGGACATTTCATGAGAAATAATAAGATTAACATTCACTGAGAAAAATGTCACATTTTGGTCATTGAAACAGTATTCCAATCCTTAAAATAGCCCTAGAATAAGGAGGGCTTATAACCCATTTTGTAGATGAAGTATAGAGTTATTAAATAACTCTCCTAAGGTTAGATGCCCTAATAAGGAATGAGGCTAGGATTTGAACACTAAGGGCCTTGTTTCCTTCTCACAGAAGAGTTCTGTGTGCCCCTGACACCTTGGCTTCCCTTGCTCGGCTTTAGCTCACAAGTTGTGTAAACGTTTGCAGGAATGTAGGAAGGTGCTGAAAGGTCAGGAGAACATGCCGTGTCTTTTGAGACAGAAGGCCCTTCCTGCTGAAGTAGCTCAGAGCTAGAGGATGAGAACTGTCTTGTTTTTTGATATAAAGCAGGATCTACCATTTGCTACTCAGTATACATTTACACCCTAGCTCTGGCTGGCCAAAAGAGGGAGGAATAGGCAAAGGAGAATAAGATGTATATGTAAAAGATCAACTAAAAAAGAAGGAAATAATGTCAACTCTTGAGGAATGTCAATTGAAAAGAAATTCTTAATAGCCAACTTTTATGAAAGATAAGAGGTAGGAGTTAATAACAGGCTACAGATTTTTCCATCTACATTGAAACTCATCTCATAATAAATGTTCTTTATTATTCTCTGGCAACTGCCTATGGGAGACACAGAATATCTTTCAGAAATTGGACAAAAGGAATAATAAAAATCACTTGTATCCAGGGAATTCCTCTAATTAGGGGTGGTAACAAATTAGAGAAGAAATTTGATTTTGATGTAACATCTGCAATTGACAGCTGCCTTTTCACCAAGTTCTTAATGTCATTCCTTTACTAAAAATAATAACAATAATAAATTACCAAAACAGAATATATTGCAGTAATCCATTTAATTTTAGTAAATTATGGTTATCTGCAATAATCTTTTCAAAATAAATGATTATTTACATATTCAACAGTTAATAACTCACTTTCCCTGAGAATTCCCCAGAGTATTTTTAAAGTGAATGACTTAATCTCAGAAAGATTATTTGGTTGGGGATGAGATAAATATTTGAGAAAACTGCACATCTGAAATAAAAAGAAAGAAATTTATATAACCATGTTATAGTCAAACATTCCTTATATAATGAAGCCACAGTAGTAAAAGATTTTCTTTCAAATACAGGTACCAATTCTGGCTACTCTTGGCTTCACATGTACAAATGGTCTTGTGACCTCTGGTGCATTAATTAGCCTTAACCAGCATTTCTGGGCACTTGGTCCAGGTGATAACCCCAGGCTAGCTGTCATCCTGAAGAGGCACACACATACACATTGACTCACAATAGTTGCTGAGTCTGCAAGGGATCCAGTTGCTAACTCAAAAGCAGTCTGGCAAGTTGGAACAACTTAGGAAAAGATGGGCATCTATTTAGGAATGAGAAGATCCAGCAATGGTCCTTTTGTCTTGAAGGAAGAAACCCTGAAAGGACTGTCAAGAGAATTTGGTTCCCAACGTCAATGTGACAGGAAGCTAAGGTCTAAAGAAATGGAAAGATCTACCCAAGATACTTTGCGGTCTCATCTCCTATTCTATACTTTTTCCTGCCTATACTTCTCAGGAGTGATTAAATCCTTCCCCCGCCACCCCACATCCATATCTACCAGGTCTGAGTAAGTAGCATTTGGAGGACATTAACATATTTTTCAATTATAAAACTGATATAGGAGTGATAAGGAGACTCCTTCACAAAACTTTCCTTTGTTTTAACTGTTGCTGGTCAAGGTTGCTTCAGCATTTCTGCCCTTCAGTTAGACAGTCACCAGCCAGTCACTACTGTGCCTAGAGAAAAACATGTCAAAAATGCTAAAACTTACTTTCATAAAATCATAAAAGCAAATGTTTTGAACACCAATATTACTTTCACTTACTGAAAGAAGGCAGCAATATGGACACTGACTACAATATGGAGGCTTATGAATCAGCTTTCTGCAGAACAAATTGGGCATTTTAACAAGCCCTTTAAATCACTCATGTTCTCCTCTATATGCAACTCTTCCCTGAGTGCTGACTTAATAATAAAAGTAGAAAAAATGGAAGTCTAAGAATAGCACATTTCTTTTCTGTAACCAAAAACTATTGTCAATATTTATGAAGATGGACTTACTTTGAAAGTAATTTCACAATGAAATGATATTGCTAAGCACATTGATATTTATTTATTTATTTACTTATAAAAGAAAGCTCAGTAAAAAGCTCAAGAAGTGAGCAGGGCCTTTTGGATGTGAGGGTTTTATATGCTCATTATAAGCACACCCACATTTCTTCAACATGACATTTCCCAAATGTTGTGTATTAGTAAGAGGTGGCAGATTCTTCCAGACACGTAATTTGTATATTTAAGGGAAGTGTATGGAATAAAAAAGTGAAATATGTTAAATTGCAAAGGACTTAGATGCAATGCTGCCTATGATCTTGTATCACAAACAGCCTTACATTATTACATACGCTATTAATGAGGCTAAATGAATGAGAGTACAATTTGAATATGCATGACTCTATCCAATGAGCAGGACTTTTGTGTACTGATGAGGTTTTCTCTTTCTTCCTAAAAAAAGGATTAAAATTATTCTTAAGAAGTATGGCTTCCCAGACACCAGTAAAATAAGTGCACTTAGACCACTGAGTCACACTGTAATCAAATAAAATATACAGGTGCTGAGAGAATGGTTTTGACTCAGAATTTTTGACACTTGTACATATCCCATCCTCCCAAAAGAATATTACTCAACTTCAAGCAGCTGTGTCATTATAATTTCTAAGCAAAAATAATGATTTTTGGTGGTGATCTCTAAAAGTAGGCAAGGTTAAATAAACCTTCTGAGCACAAAGCCTTCACTTTCATAGAAAGGAGCACTAGTTAAAAGACTAGGGAATGGGTAAATTATTGCACCAAATGGCTGAGAATTAATCTCTGCTGACTAGCTGTAATCTAACGAGGCGTCTGTGTCCCAGGGAGCCTGCAGCATGTCCCTGGCGGTATGTGCAGTGTGTTGAGTCTGCGTGGCACCCTTTGTCCTCGCTCACAGGCGGCCTTTCCCTTCATTGTCCATAATATCCTCATGCATCTGGGACGCGTGGAATGCATTCACACTAACAGACTGACCATTGTTTTCTCCCAGAAGCTTTGTTGAGCAAAGACTGCATCACGGTTACTGATAATTATATTGCTTAATTAATCAAGACAAAAAAAATTTGCAAATCACTGCCTGGTTGCCAAGCAGGGAGATAAAAAATGACAACAATACAAGCTGAAGCAATATAACAAAAGTAACAGCTATCTGATCAGAAATTCTTATATAATGAAGCTATTAATGCTAAATCGGTTAATGTTAACATTGCTCCAGGTGTCTCTACTTAGATGCAAACAAAAAGGCTAACATTATGGATATAAAAGGCCAAATGTTGCCATGGATTCTGTAACCTGATAGAGAGGACAGCCTTTTCATTTGATTAGGGAATGCAATTTAAATACCAGGGACTGAAGCCAAACAAACAGACTTTCCCTCCACAAGCTTCTTGCATTCACCCTGGGGTCAGTGGTTGGTGAACAAAAGGTCAGCCACACTTGCCCTGGAAATGTCTGGATTAATTTTATTACATTGTAATGGTTTGTACTTTAAATATAGGATAACACTAAATTTCTAGTTGACTATTATTCTCTTCTTCCTTTTAGGCTTTTTAAATTATTAAGAATGTGATTTGCTCAATTCATCTTGTCAGAATTTATGACCAAATTTATAAAACTTATGCATATTTTTAAAAGAAATTTTAAAAGGTATGTTAATATTTGTTTTCATGCATTATAAATATACTATCTTTTATGTTCTTTATATATTATAGAAATAAAGCCAACATTTTTTAAAATATTAAGTGACATTTTAGAGAAGCAGGTTGAGAATGAACTAATAAAGCCAAATCAATCCATACTAAATATTAAAGAAACACATTTTCCAGTTATAAAAGCTACCAGACACTAAATTTATTGATTGTCTAATACTAAACTTTTCAGCTTAGTTTTTAAAATTAAAGTAGTGATCTTTGTAGATAAATAAAAATGTTGTTAGCACTAAGAGCATTTTCTTATAAAAAAGCAAAAACTTCACATACACAGAAACCTGAGTCAAAGATAATACTTAACATGAAAAACTTTGGGCATCTTTGCTCCCTGAATAGAAAAGAGGGTTCTCTTTATGTCAGGTTTCTCATCAGCCAGAGTGCGACCATTCTCAATTCAGGAGAGGCTGAATAATATATCTAGTCTGAGAAATAATCATGTTAAACTTAAGATTCATTGTTTATTCTATTTTCATGGTAGTAACTATAACAAAAAATAATGGCAATAATAATAATAACTAACACTTAAATAGCTTTACGCCATGCCAGGGACTGAAACACCTTTCATTTCTTAGTTCATTTAATCCTCCTGACTTTAACACTTAAGGTTATATATATCCCAGAAAATTTCAGATACCTATTATTTAAAAGCTCATAAGTAGAGAGTATTTAGAATGGTAACTTCTAATTCCTTTAGGAGAATAATTTGGAATATAAATGATTATTTTTAATATCGAGCTTAAAAAGCACAAGTCATTTTCTTAAGGAGTAACTTAATACATTAAATGTTTAATTAAAACTCTTATAAAACCCCTTCTATTAATAATTTCAAAACAAAAACAAGTCACTATATAAAACACAGTTGAATACCACTAAAGACATGGTAAGGATCAAAACTGCAGCGAATTTAGCACATGGCACATAACTACTGATTGTTCCAGCTATTCCCAAGATCAATACCAATTGACATGGCTGAATTGAATCTGTGGCAAGGTGCTTCAACTGTTAAAGGTCATCACATGGGCTGTGCTACAGAAGCTCAGCTTCTTCAGGAACACACCCATGATCCTTAAGAACTGAGCCCTGCTAGCAGCAGTCGGAGGCTCGGCAAGCAGTGTCTGTCCACCATGCAAGGTTGAATGCTATAACCACAGCCATCCACAAAATGCTAGATGTGATATGGCATCCATTTAATTCTTATTATTAATCAAAATGCCCCAAATTTAAAATTATAGTTTTTTTTAATTACAAAATTTAAAAAATATTTTCAAAGAGGCTAAGTAATAAAATATGGAATTCTGTGCTCATGATGGATTCTTTGAAAATCCCAATTCATATTTAATTCCTATAACATGTGTAATTCAGACATATATAAGTCATTCATGACTTGGGAAAAATCCCCTTTTACATATTTATATCATTGTTTTTTAATAACAGTGAATCACATGGCAAATGCTGTATGAGTCAGTCAATAAGGTGAAAATGTACCTCTGGTTTCTTCCTTATTGCGATAAAGAACATGTGATTCTTTACTGGGTAAATAACGATTGAAACGTCTCCAAAGGCAGTTGGGATAATACCCCTGCGGTAGTCCCTGGAGTGTTCAGACCAGACGATGTGGACCTCATCATTCCCCAAGTGGCGGAGCTGCAATGGCAAATTGGCTCTTTATTAATCAGAGTAATAACAAGCAGTTTATTAGGGGTCATGGCTTACAAATTGAATTACAATGCTCAGAGACAAAAATATTTTACTACCAAAAAAGGCTACAATACCAATGTCCTCTATGAGGATTTGAAAGAACATAAAGGCATGAACACACACCTCATCTGCCATAAAACACATTGGTATTAAGATGATGCACACAAGCATCACATTATGGCTAGATATGGACAAGACCTTCTCAAGGAATTTTTTAAAATTAAATTTTACTCCTGCATCAAAGCCTTATACTTTTTATTGCTGAGCATGTTTGTAAAGAATTAATGACATGAGTATTTTATTCTGTATTATTTGTAGAGCTTCATAAGACTTAGTTTAATGGTTATTAAGAAAAAAAGAATATAAGAGAATGTAGCTATCATAACACAATTGTTACCAAATGCATAAAACTAGACTTGTGATAAACCTTTAAGAAATATATTTAAAATTAGTTTTGTTTAAGAAACTAATAAATATTACTTAAATGTAATAAGAACATTAGTACCTAGTATTTAAAGAGTGCCTTACTTTATAGAAAGATGTTCATACATAATTTTTTAATCTTTACATTATCTAACAAGGAGGCAATGGGGCTGAGGAAGGCAAAGGCATCACCTACCCAAGGTGCATGAACAGTGGGTGGCAGAGCAGGCCTGGAAACCTTGGCTGGGCTCTTAATTCAGCACCATTTCTACTTTTCACACCTATCTAAGCCTATACCAAAAGTTATTTCTGTTGTCATAGCTCAAATAGTTTAGCTCACTTGTTTATCATTTTATACACAGAGAGGCCATAAAATTTAAAAACAAGTCAGAGCCTCTGGCCTTTCTGAGGAGACCTTTGTGAGTTCTAGGACTTAGCTCTGTCAGATGCAAGGACACCTGTGATAAAACTCTTGACACAATGCCTACATATCCTGGGCTGAAGAAAACAGCCTATGAAATCATCTGAGAAAGCCTGAAAATGTGATTAAAAGAAACTAGGTCATAAAGATTAAAATGTTGGCCAAAATTGAAGTCCTAAAATCATAAAGGCTGATTGGTGAAGGTCCTTTGACACCTACTGAAAATTTGAGATTTCAGTCCTCTCACACACTTGCTGAATACCACTTTCTACCACCATGAAAACGCATTTCTTGCTTCCTAGATTAATTATTTAATAGATTAACCCTAAAAGTGACTAAGTTGAGAGGCATTCAAATGTTATTTCAAAGCTAATGTATTAGTTTTATCTTAAAATATTAAAAAAGGATGATTTGGAATACTCTTTATTTAAAACATAATAGTGTAAATATCATTCTCTTTATAGACTACTTGACCACAAAGGAAAAATTGGAAGTGATGCTAACATGGCCTCCTTTCCCTTTATAAAATTACAAAGGTAGTTGGTCTGTTACAATGCCTTCTTATTCTTTACTCTCATACTTCTGGGAACAAGTGTACAAGTTAAATTTTAAAAAATAGATTTGTATCTGTACCTTTGCACCTATAGTGAGGGGTGCACAAATTCACTGTGTCTGAATATGGGCTCTGTGGGACAACTGCAAGTGTGGGTGCTAAGCACAAATCACAATATCCAGAGTAATGTAATGGTATCTACAAATTTCTAAATGCAAAATTATTCACTATATCTTTTATCTTCTCTTCCGCACCCTGCCCCCACATATAAAGGATAAAAGGGCAGCAGGCAATCCATTACATAAATAGTTAGGAAAAAACAGTGGGTTCTCATAGTAACTGAATATCTCTATTTCTCTCTTTCCATCTTAGAGGTTAAAATTTTTCTTTTCTTTTTCCTTTTTCATAAAACATTCAAGGACCTTACAACACATTCCTGAAATGCAGTCCTTCCGGAGGGAAAACATGGTAGCCAGCATTGCCCAGCAGCACAATAAAGGCATTTTCAAGGGAAATATGAATAGTATCAAGTTGAAACTTAAGAAAGAATTTAGACCAGCAGAAGGTAATTGTGAGAGCTGGGGCTTTCCAGAACTCACACCTATGCTTCTCATCCCGCAACGAGAGCCAAGCCTCCAGGTGGTTTTGTGCCCTTTGATATAATGCTGGCACAAACATCTTAACAGAATTGACCCACCTACTGAATGTCTTTCAAATTTGGGACTGCCACCTATTGCCAACACCCTCTGTGTGACCTCTTCTGTCAATCCAGAAGTACATGTTGCAAGGCATTAGCTTAGAAGTAACAGTGATTATTGAAATTCTGCAGTTACTCTTTTTCTAAATTAGGTTGCTCAATTGTATAACCCAAGTAAGTCTTTCCTAATTTTGTTTGCAATGTATTCTTAGAAGTACAGTAAGGGAGAAAAGTATCATACCAATAGACCCATCCTCCCAGTATGGCAATTCTGTTATTAAGGAAGAGCTACTTTTGTGTGATAATAACACAATATTCATCATTTCAAAGCTGCTTTCAATGTCATGTGCCTCAGACCTCTGCACACATCACAGTTTAACTAGCTAATTCACAAAACTAAGGGCTAAGACCACAGGACCAATTGGCTGATAAATCTGGAGCAAAGAGCAGAAACACACCCACTTCTGTCAATGACAACATAAGTAGGTAAAATGAATAAATTAACCTGGAAACTTCAGTGTTGCTCAATTTAAAGGGACTTCATTATAGAGATGTCATTTTATGAGTTTTGAAAATTTTGGATTAGAGGCCCTAAATCAGAGATTCATCAATGAGTTCTGTGCACACAATGTAAGGTGATGTGACTTGTGTGTAATCTGGGAGGAGAATGAGGATTCTTGTCCTAGAATGGAGCTGTCATTCATATCAGCTACTACTTCAACTGTACAACAGATTCAGAACAAATGCTTAGTTCTTAAGTCTTAAGAGATCAAGCACACGTCCTGCCACTTCTCATCCTGACAGAGTTTTAAAGTCCCTCTGCCTGGGCCATTCTGCCTGCTGCTGCCAGGCAGCATGCACTGGTGACACTGGTGATGGTGCACACCTAAAAGGCTGACCTCCTTTCTTGACTAATTGCATTACATCGCCAGCTGGCTCCAGAAGGAGTCGTCTGTTTGATTGAAGAATTCCTGCTCCTCAGTGGGCCTGACTGCTACTTTTACTAAGTAACAGTCAGGCCTGACATCCCCATTGTTCAGCTGACAGTGTGCCCATCCTAAAATCTAAGTTTTATTTGTAAATTAACCAAGAAACTTCCTGCCAGAACAGTGCTGCCTGGAGACTGATAATGTGGGCCTTTCATCCCTTTTCACTTTTACTGTATCACTGCCAATTTGTTTTTTTATGTGGCTGGCCAGCCTGAGGCTATAAAAGCCTTGTAAGACATAAGTGCAATTATATTCCTGGAGTCAAATGAATTGGACAAATCCAATAGCACAGCTCTGTCTCCACTCTGCAAACCCCTACAGCAGTTAGATTAGCTGTGAAAAATCTAATCTAGCTAGAGCTAACAAATTTCTGTAGTGAAAGATCAAGAGGTCAGTATGGGGTTGCAACCAAATTGCAAAATTGAAAAACTGCCTCCATGACAGGGGCACAAGAAAGCATGAAACACTTTAGAATTTTGCAACTCATTTTTAAGCTGTTAGAAACAATTTAGTTAGAATAAGACAAGGAACTGTGGGCTGCTATTACTGTGACTGATTTTTAGCCTAGCTGTGAGACATCCTAATAAAGAGGGTTTGTCACTAACAATGCTAAATCTTGAAGTTGCAAAAGGTATCAGCTGAATTTTGATTATTACAATAGGGAATCTTTCAAGCAGGCCAAACCTTGGAACATTATTTATCACATGACATTTTATCAAGAAAACTCTAAATCTTTTCTCAAAAAAAAAAAAAAACAAAAACAAAAACAATCCTCCTTTACTTAGGAAGTAATTTTTAAAAATAATTTATATATAAATCTATCTTTTAATGAAATAGTTTTCAGTCATAAAATCATAGACTATGGTGATGCTTTTGCAGAGCAGCAGCAATTACATGATACTGCAAATAAAATGAATGTGTAAGCCCTTCCTGAGATCTTGGTAATCTGAAATAGGTTCTCTGAAACTTAGAGAGAAGAGTCCCCCTCTTCTCTCTAAGGGCAGAGTCCCCTTTACTAAAAACACAACCAAGGCAGCCATCAAAACCTAAGACATGGAGGCAGTTCCTCCACATCTGTGGAAGCCAGCTGATGGCCAGTGAGAGGCAATGATAGCATGTGGGCCAAGAAGTGAAAGCCAATCATGCTTTGCGCATCCTAGATAATTTGTCACTGTGAGAGTTGCCTGTGATTGGCCATGAACTGAGTTTGGAGATCTCATTAGCAGACTCACTGCCAGCCACCATGAATGTGGTCCAGAGATATAGTAGTGAAAGTAGTGAGCTATAGTAGTGAAAAAGCAAAACTGAAGAGGAAAGAAATAAAGCAGATATAGTAAGGCCCATCGGCTAATATCAATCATCTGCCTAATGGGGTAGGGGAATAAGACTCAGTTAGACCAATGGGTGTGCAATGAGAGCTGATGTTTAGAAATCTTACCAGGCATTGTGCTAAACAATTTTGCAGGCATTATACATTTACTTCACAACAACCCTGTGACATAGTTGTGTTTTTAATCTCATTTAACAGACGGGCAAACTGAGGCACAGGCTGGTTAAAGTAACTGGATAAACACCTGAGCCAAGATCTGTCTGTCTCCAGACTGTGGCTATCACAACTACTCCAGACTCCCCACCCCTGGAGGCCAGCATCTGTTTTCCAACACACCCAGGTGCTGTCCTTGCATCTGTGTAGGAACACAGTGGGTGTGAGGTAGGAATCCCAGGTTCTGTCACTCACTAGCAGGCTAGTCAAAGTTCTTCTCATCTGGAAACTCACAAGAGTGTGTCAGATTTTTAGGCTTCCTCCCAAATTAAAATTCCTCTTCTATTAAGGTGTTCCTCACTTCTTACAGAATGTCACCTGAGGTGAAGATCCAGCAGATTGGAAAGTACAGGGCATGTTCCCCTGAGGAAGAGGGGGGAGTTTCCTCAAGGGTAAAGAAGGTTTCCTTTGAATTCTAAACAAAACTGCCCACAGGGCCAACCTGAAGTAGAACACAAGATCAGTGCCAAAGGTGTGACAACTGGACAACAGCACACCTGCATTATCATTTTGACAGATATTGCCAAATTATCCCACAGCAAGCCTAAGAGGTACCTGCTTTCTTGAAGCAACACCAGTACAGTGTCATTATATCTTATGACCTTTGCCAACCTGAGAGGTCAACACCATTACTTACTATCAGTTAATAGTCATGTGACAGAAAATCCAAAAGTATTGACATTTAAGATCCTTCCTTTACCTCTTAATCTCAGGATTTAAAACTCAAATGACTCACTGTTTTTCACATATTTCTTGATCTGTTTTCTGACACGCTGGATATTTCAGATTAACTACAACTGTAGTTTGGGATGAGTGACACTGAGGTTGAATCCAGAGTTAACTTGGTTCAATGCATGTTATGCGATGACCTTTGTTCAGTTCTAGGAGAGCCTCACCTACAAACCAGGGCCCCTTACCTTTTTGGTGAGTGAATCATCTGAATCTGACGGCATCCGAGTGGAAACGTGGAAAATCACTTCCACAGTTGAGGTAGCATAGTAAGGAGCAGTCTGTCCCGTGCTGCCATTGCGCTGAAGTCCACCCATGAATCCGCAGTGGGTTGAGAGATCCACCTGATACAGGTCACAAAGAGAAAAATGAATCAGGGTTAAACAGCTATTCTTATTCACTAAGCAGGAACATGGATTTTCAAAATATCCAACTATGTTCATTTCTACAGCTTCCTGATAAAAACAAAATTAGACAAAATTAAAATATTAAAGAAACAATGACAAGGGAAGTATTCCATAATCCTACCAGTTATTAAAAATTAGCTGAATATTTCTCTAACTTTCCTCCTCCTGGATGTGTGTGTATGTATATATATGTAAGTGTATATTTATGTATCTAGGTGTACACACACACACACACACACACACACACACACACACACACACAGAGTTTCCCTATTGATGGTTTTACAGAATTTTCTACTGGTCAAACCCAAGGAGCATTAAAAGCAGTGTTTCTACAGGATGTCGGGTCAAAGGGTACAGGTGTTTCAAAAATTAACAGTCATTGCTAAACTGCCTTTTAAAGGGGTTGTTCTAATTTACACCACTGCCAAAAGACTATGAGTCATATTCTTTTTTTAAATATATTTTATTGATTATACTATTACAGTTGTCCCATTTCTCCCCTTCACTCGCCCTGCACAACCCCTCCCACTCATATTCTTCCTCTTTAGTTCGTGTCCATGTGTCGTAAGTTCTTTAGCTTCTACATTTCCCATACTGTTCTTGCCCTCCCCCATCTATTTTCTCCCTACCATCTATGCTCCTTATTCTCTGTACCTTTTCCCCCTCTCTCCTCCTCCCATTCCCCTGTTGCTATCCTCCATGTGTTCTCCATTTTTGTGGTTCTGTTTCTGTTCTAGTTGTTTGCTTAGTTTGCTTTTGTTTTAGGTGTGGTTGTTAATAATTGTGAGTTTGCTGTCATTTTACTGTTCATATTTTTTATCTTCTTTTTCTTAGGTAAGTCCCTTTATCATTTCATATAATAAAGGCTTGGTGATGATGAACTCTTTTAACTTGACCTTGTCTGGGAAGCACTCTATCTGCCCTTTCATTTGAAATGATAGCTTTGCTGGATAGAAAAATCTGGGATGTAGGTCCTTGCCTTTCATGACTTAGAATACTTCTTTCTAGCCCCTTCTTGCCTGTAAGGTCTCTTTTGAGAAATCAGCTCACAGTTTGATGGGAACTCCTTTGTAGGTAACTGTCCTCTTATCTCTTGCTGCTTCTAGAATTCTCTCCTTCATTTTTACCTTGGCTAATGTAATGATGATGTGCCTTGGTGTGTTCCTCCTTGGGTCCAACTTCTTTGGGACTCTCTGAGCTTCCTGGACTTCCTGGAAGTCTATTTCCTTAGCCAGATTGGGGAAATTCTCCTTTATTATTTGTTCAATAAGTTTTCCACTTCTTGCTCTTCCTTTTCTCCTTCTGGTACCCCTATAATTCAGATGTTGGAACGTTTAAAGATGTCCTGGAAGTTCCTAAGCCTCTCCTCATTTTTGAATTCTTATTTCTTCATTCTTTTCTGATTGTATGTTTCTTTCTTCCTTCTAGTCCACTCCATTGATTTGAGACCCAGTTTTCTTCCCATCACTATTGGTACCCTGTACATTTTCCTTTATTTCACTTAGTGTAGCCTTCATTTTTTCATCTAATTTGTGACTAAAATCAACCAATTCTGTGAGCATCCTGATCACCAGTGCTTTGAATTGTGCATCTGATAGGTTGGCTATCTCTTGGTCCCTTGAAAGTATTGGCTCTGGAGTTTTGATTTGTTCTTCCCCTTGAGCCTTTTTTTTGAGGGGGAGGGTCTGGTCATGCCTGTTACGTAGTGAGGGGCGGCACCTTAGATGTTCACCAGGGCAGGGCGACCCAGTTACTGGGTTGTGACATTGTCTGTGGGGGCGGGGTCCGAGAGGAAACAATGGCAATTGCTCCTCTCTCTCTCAGATTTCAGAACCTTCCACTGCTTCCCACAAGCAAATTGGGACTTTCTGGTGCTGGTTTCTGGTGGGTGGGCTTGTGTACATTCTAGGACCCTGTGGGTCTCTCCAGCGAACTGTCCTGTGAGGCTGGGAGTCTCTCCCGGCACCTCAACCTCCACAAGTGTTTTCAATCAGTGCTTTTAGGCTTTATTTCCTGGCACTGGAGCCCTAGGTTGGGCGGTCTGTCTCGCTGCTGGTTTTCACCTGGTTTATCTGCGCGCGAATGTGTGATTGCAGACAGCCAGCTGCCTTGCACACCTCACTGGGTCTGCTTGTTGCCTCCCTGCACCCATGCCCGAGGTCTGCTACCAGGGTCTGCCAGCCACTGCTTTTTCCTGCTGCAACCCCTCTCTGCTGGCCACCGAATCTGCCCCTCTTACTGGTCTGGATGAATGGTTGCTGGGACTTCCATACAGTTTAATTTTCTGTCTGTTCTGGTTGTTTCTTTGTTTCTAAATTTTTGTTGTCCTTAAATTTGGTTGTGCGAGGAGGCACAGTGTGTCCACCTATGCCTCCATCTTAGCCGGGAGTCATATTCTTTTTAAGCTATGGTATGAATGTTTACTTCTTAGTGCCTAGATTTGTTTTTAAAATTTTCATAAACTAGTATTCTTTTAGTAAAGCAACTATCAAAGATAATTAAAAAAAAACAGAAGAATCTCTTCTGTGCCAAATACAACCAATATATACACTGAATTAATTAATTTTCTGATCTTTTGTTAAAACTCTAGTTAAGAAATTACTTTTTCAAATACCTATTAGTTAAGTATTTTGCATGATAAGGATGTAACCTTATTAGTAAAAAGAACAATTATTTGTTAGAGGTGTAACAACTCTTTTAGACCAAGACCTACTTGACCTTTTAGAAAGTACACTGTTTTGTCCTTGAAGTACTAATACCCTGTCCTCACCTCCGTATCAGTCTCCTTGTTAACCTCAACTCTCAGAAACAAGTCTTTCTTATACACCCAGAGAGTTTTTCAGAGCACAAATAACCAAGAAACTAAAACAAAAGTAGTAAGAAGGAAAATTATTTCAGATATGCTGATTTTCATTTTAATTACTCTGAATTCTTTTAGATTCTGGGAATATATTTTTCTTTAGATTGTGTTTCTGGAGGTAGACATATGCATATGCACACATATGTAAAAATGTATATATTTCTGTCTGTCAGAGTATCATTTAGTTTAAAAAAAAGAAGAATATATTTTTTTCATTATTTGTCATCCTGGGATCTATCCTAGAAAAACAGGTTGAAAGCTAAACCATCACGGCTACTATATTCTATTTTCATTCCAACTTTTGACTTCAGTCAATTCTTTCTTCATCTTTTCACCCATCATGTCATTGATTTCTTCTCTGTTCTCCATAATGTGGCCAAAGCCATTGCTTCTGTGCCCATATTTGCCTTCTCTTATTAAAAACTGTCTATGGCTGGGTGAACTGATGTGAGCTGATCTGACCTGATCTGACTATTCATTCAGCTCTGATAAAGAGCAAATGAAATAATGTTAAAAGGGAAGCTAAGGGGAAATAAAAGTTTATGTATGAACTACTAAAAACCTAATAGAAGATATTAAATTCAATACATTCTTTAACTCCAGAACTCTACTCATGCTATATAGTTGAATGTAAAATACATATGTAAAAACACAGGTAATCAATCAGGTAATTGATTACCTGTACAAACAGGTAATATAGTTTACATACATCTTCAAATAGTTAGTCAACAAATACCTATTAAATGAAATTAATTACCTCCCATCCAAGTCCAGCAACAAACTCTTCATATGCTTGGCTTCCTTTGTCATTGGAGAGGATTGAACACTTGTCTTCTTGACCTTCAGCAATGTAAAACACTGCAATTTTATGCGTTTCACGGCTACAAATTTTTAAATTTAAAGGAGTGAGAATTCTTATATATAAAATTTTATTTTACTACTACCACCAGCATGACTTCTACTATAGAGCTTACATTTACTAAGAAATTACTAGGGGTCAGTCACTATTCTAGAAAGGTTCCACACATGATCTCATTTACTCTTAGCAACTACCCTAATGAGGTAAGCATTATCATTGTCACCTCCATGTAGAGAGGGTTGAAAGGAGACACAGAAAGTTTTTAAAAAGCACATACACCAAGTTGGAGACTGGGAATTGAAACAGGGAAGTCTAGTTCTTGAGATCACTCTTTAAAGACATATGGCATACTTAACAGCATGTTACAACACATTGACAAGTTCTCTCTACTTTTGGCAGAAAATATCTTTGAAAGCATTTCAAATGGACATCAGTTGTGAATAGATCCATGTTCCTACCCATATTTCATTATTTCTAAACTCTGAGCTAGGGATACTAGAATGACTGGAACTCACAAAACATTATGAAAAACAGAAACTTCTTCCAAGGAGAACACACTTAGATACTTTCTTTGTGAGGGGGTATACCCACTTTGTGCTCTGACTAATCTGAGGGTGCCTGGTAGGGTGAATAGCTGTGGAGGGAAACCTCTTTGGCTATATAGACCTTTCATCCACTTTTCCCATGATGGGTTTTGGCCATGTTACTGTTAAATCTAGTAAACACATTATGTGCCTTGAGGAAAGGTACCCAGTTAAATCTCTGGTGAACTGACCACAGATATGATGATATATTTAAATGTATTGGTGATCAATTTCTACAAATTACACTCTAAAGTGTCAAAATAGCTGGACCTATACCAAGCAATTTGGTAATAGTTTAGAGATGAAAACATGGTTCTCATTGGGACAATGGTTTAATCAAGAATCATTCATTCCACAGTCTCGTCATTCAAGAGTTTTATTTTACTCTAGTTTTTATCTTCTAAAATTTGAATCACCACTTCTATAGTAGTTCCATCCCTCTCCTTATTTTTGCATTGCATTCTGAAAAATGTCATAGAAAAAAACTATTAAGTGCATAAACAATATGAAAATGCTTCTGTTTAATATCTCAACATTGTAATCATGTTTTAGACATCCATATTGGTGGAATTTGGGCTTCATATTTTATTCTCAAGGACATTCTCAAGCATGTCCTTCCAAAGTTTGTTTTTGTCTGTCTTACTAGTAAGCAGACTGAATTAAAATTCAACCAAAAAGTCATATAAATAAATGGAGGAGAGTACTCTCCTATTTATCCAGATAGCTTATTCATTTCTACCCCCATAGTTTACATGTAATAAATATACAAACCAAACCACAAAATTTTACAAAAAATCATAAAAACTTGTTATCTGAATATATAAGCAAAGAACATTAACTGTTACTATTTTTGTACAAAAATGAACAGCTACTATATTGTATTTTGTAACTGATTTTTTTCACTTATAATATTTATGGACACTTTATTGTATAAAATATACATAACATACAACTCTCCATTTGAACCATTTTTTAGTGTGAACACTTTAATACTATGTGCTTCTACAACCAAGTTATTTAATGGTGGTATAACATTCCATTGTATTAATATACTACATACCAAATTCTCATTCTAGGATATTTAGGTTGCTTCCATTTTTAGAGACATTTTCTCATGTCTTTGATATGTCCTTAAAATAAATTCATAGAAATGGAATCTTGAACACTGCCCATTTTTAAGGCTTTTGATGTGCACCATCCTGCTGCCACTGGAGAAGGTGGACAATCTGAACACCCTAACTGGTGTGGCATTAGCACATTCTTAGGGGTGCCTCTCTTGATGAGAACAGGTGTTATGAAGAGAGGTGAGTTTTGTGGGGACAGATCCCTGGGACTCAGTGCTTTAGTGCGGACCTTCTGCTCCCAGACTGTCAGTAAACTTGTCCTCGTGCAGTATGAAGTTCTGAAGGTGACGCCATTTAGTCCCTGAGTGACAGGCAGGGTATACACACAGCCTAGAATATGACTGCCTTATTCTTAGAGATATAATAATTTGGGGGCTCAGATGATATTAGAGACCATAACCATGACCTAAAAGACTGTGTCTTTCAACAAAAAAGATAAAAGTATAGTTACTTAATTTCTTTTGGCAGCTCTCTCTCTATATTTAAAAGTACTCAGTATTTAATTTTTCTCTATTCTATGTACTTTGCATGCATGAAAACAATCTTAGGTTTTTCTGAAATGTTTTTGTTTATTCTCCTTAAAGTCCAAACTTTTTACATTGTGGCTGCTCACAGATCCTTGAGTTCTCATTAAGTAAATGTGGGAGTACAAGAGAGCTAAGCCCCAATAACTGCCTGCCTGATATAGGTGTGAGGAAAGGTGACCTTTAGCTATGAACATTAATCAAATTTCACATCCTCCAAAATGTTAGCACCACAGAGAGCATGCATGGATGCAGAAGCTGTTGTTTGGCCTTATGAGAGCCAGGCTTTTGAAATGATAATTAGCAACATCAACAGCACTTCATATCCATAAGCTGCAGGACTCGTGCATGAAGGAGCAGGTAATTCAGGAATACACATACATAATATCAACCATTTCCTCTTCTTCATTAGAATGTGTTTTTCTTTCTTATTAGAAATAGACCAGAATAGAAATAGACCAGAAATAGACCAATTTCCCTATGCTGTCACATTAAAAAGCTAAAGAAGAAACAATTTTAACCCTCACGTTACCATGTGGTCACAAGAGGCATTAATATTTAAAAGGAGAAACTCACTATAATCTGTATGTACAGTCATCACACTATTTACATCTTTGCCAACTTCACAGTATATTAAGGATATAAATGATTGCAAGACATCCTCTATTTTTCCTAAGTACATGCTAAGCAAGAACTATGCCTTGACAGCAGAGAGAGAAACTAATAACAGAAATAAATAAAAACATCTGAATTGAAAGTTGAGGAACAAGGTATGTTACCTGCTAACCGACCAATATATAACACAGTCTATTTCTCATAGCGGAGGAGTACTGACTTATTTTCACTTTAAAAAAAAATCAAGAAACCTTGAAAACACCCTTTACCATAAAGTAAGGTGACACTTTTTCGATGTCAAGAAGGCACCAGGAGTTGGGGTTTTAAGTGGAAGGCAGAGGAGTTGGGGTTTCTCCAAAACTGTATTTTACTGCAACAGCACCCCAAGGAGCTAATTCAATTGTACCTCGTGCAACTAAAGTTCAGTAACACTTACAATTACAAGATACCAATGTATTCACTTAATACTAAGAAGCATGAAGTAATTCAGCATATGCTCGAAAAGCAGGGTTTGAAACCCAAGTGACTGCTTATTTAATACTGGAGGACAAGAGGGAGAGGACAGTGAATCCCTAAGTCCTTCAGAAAAAATCCCTCACAGGATTTCCAAGGGAATTCAGCCTCTATTGTTCTAGAGAAAAAGAAGCACAATAACAATTGGGAAACTGAATATGATGAGGGGCAACTTGAGGAATAACACCTTCAGGTTTTTCAAGTCTAATGAGAGACCTAATGATATTCTTAAAGAGAATAAAAGAGGAACAAAAGACATTTTTAAATGAATATTTTAAAAACTAAAGATTAAGGAAGTAGTTTGTTCAAGATTTTTGAGTAGCTGTTATGTACCAAGTATTATATTTACTTCACTGTGATGTTTTTTGGAAGTACTCATTTCCCAAAATCAAAAACTGGTTGTGAGCTATTTTTAGACCTTTGTCTAAGGCTGTTTGAAAAAGAGGGAGAACTGAGATTTGACCAGCTTTGGAAAATGAGGCTTACTATTAGGAAGTTACCAATTACAACAAACTGATTTTATCCTTGCCAACACTGTAGAGCAGAAACTGCAGAATACCAGTGCATCAGCACACAGCATGGGGTAAGAAGTCAGACTCACTTGCTTCAAGCAACACAATTGTGAGAGCACAGCAAAGACATTTGGCCTAGCTAAGGCTCTCTTCCTCCTCAGAAAAAGAGATGGTTGCAGAGGTTAAATTAAAATAAATGGCCACTGGCTACCATATGAAAAGCACAGATTAGGTGGGAGTGCCCGCCTCTTCTTAGTGTGAGCAAGTATGTAAGCTTATTCCTCCAGGGTAAAAACACCAGAATGACATGTGCAAATGTCACTAGATTCTGTGTTACAGAACTACCCTTGGGTATCTCTGCAGGAGTAGTCATTCCTGCAGCCATTATCTGTCATCTAAGACAGTAGTCCCCAACCTTTTTTTGGAACCAGAGACCAGTTTTGTGAAAGACAATTTTTCCAAGGACTGGCGCCTGGGGGTGGGGGAGATGGTTTCAGGATAGTCTTTGTACAGTTAAACCTCTCTGCTAGTGATATTCTGTATTTGCAGCCACTCCCTAGCACTAGCATTACTGCCTCAGCTCCACCTCAGATCATCAGGCATTAGATTCTCATAAGGAGCGCACAACCTAGATCTCTTGCATGCACAGTTCACAGTAGGGTTCAGGCTCCTATGAGAATCTAATGCCACCACTGATCTGACAGGAGGCAGAACTCAGGTGGTAATGCTAGTGATGGGGAGCAGCTGTAAACAGAGATGAAGCTTTGCTTGCTTGAAGCCCACTACTCACCTCCTGCTGCGTGGCCTGGTTCCTAACAGGCTATGGACCAATACTGGTCCATGGCTTGGGGTTGGAGACCCCTGATCTAAGACACACAAAGACAGAAGGGAATAAAGTGGTGTCATAAACTTTCACGTACCACTGACGGGAGTCTAGATTTTTTAGTTCCCTCAACAATTTTGAATTTTTCTTCAACAGATGAAAATTCTTCCTATAAAAGAAAAAGGGATAGAAGAAAAGTCATGTAATCACAGACCAATTTTTCCATTTCTAGTCAATCAACTGACAAACTTCCCTATCATCCATCCTATTCACCCGTCTACCCATTCCCTGAATGAACAAAAGATTTGTGGTCACAACCACAGAATGAACTCTATTCTCCTTATGACACTCAAAGGAGGCAAAATTCCACAGCATTCCACTGATATCCAGTGACACTGGATGGCTCTATGGTGAGTATAAGACTTGTGTGCTTGTGCCTGTTTTTTCACTGTTGGCTCTGCTAATAATCTCTTTCCCCTACCTCTGTCCTTAAACACTCTACTCCATTATCAGTGTCCGGCTCATATCCACCCCCTTCCACAAAGTCTTCTCCACTCAATCACACTTTCCATCGGATTTAACTGTTCCTCTTGAATTCCTGTGTCATGCCCTCTTTCATTGGAAAATGTTTGGTGCCCGTTAAAATATACACCAGATGTTTGGAATCAATCTGTGCATCAGTATAGCATAGTTTCTAGCTTTAATTTAGCAGCAGAAAGTTGTAAAAAAGAGAAAAATTTCCCTTTCTATTCTCTGCTTCCCCAACTCCAATTTGATAAAGAAGAATAATCACACAAAAATAACAACAAAATAGTTAAAGGTCTAGGGCGAATTGTTACCTTCTGTCCCAAGAATTCATTCCCAACTCATCAAGCAACAACCTGCAAAAATAAAAGGGTCCCTGGGGTTCCACTGGTGAGGGCTGCTCCTGGCTGGGGACTCTCAGGGCTGAATCAGAGTTACTCCTCTGAACATACTCATCTTCTTGTGCGTTCTGGTGCAAAATGACCTTGATGATTTCCTTCTCTTGGTCACAGTTCATTCCACATGGGGGTGGGGAAGGCTCATTTAGATTTAGCTGTGATGGTAAAAGACATTCAGGACTAGTGTGGCCAATGTTTTCAAGTAATTTGTCAAGGACATCATCTCCCTCCTCAGTCTGAGAAAAACCTCTCTGAGGTCCAAGTGGTTGATGATGCCAGCTCGAAATCAGAAATGAAGGATTTCTGCTGTTGGGTGTTACGCAGCCTTCTAAATGTCCATACAAAACCTTCCCATCCCAGCAGTACTTTCCCGAGATGTCCCTCACAATTACCCTCATGTCTGAGAGGCCGCCCACTGGTGAGCTGCCTGCCAGTCCTTCTGTGGGTGTTTGAAGGTAGGAGATGATGGTGCTATCATTAAATACAAACAGCTGCAGGTTTGGACTCCTGAACACCTCGGAGGAGAGCTCAGAAGCTTCCACAGGCGTGTTGTCATGATTCTCGCTGACCAGGCTATGCAGCACAGCCGGGCCCCCATGGAGAGGGAAGTGTCCCAGGTGGTTCACCAGGTGGGCCATCACCATTTTGGCAGTCAGAGGAATCAGCTCCAAACTTCGTCTCTTCCTCTCTGTGAACAGCAGCAAAGAAACATAAAGAGGCACTGGATAATGAAGATTAACACTCAATACCATCAAATTTCAACTTGTAGTTACAATATTTGCTGTTTTTAAGTCTGGGAATCTTTTTCACCTATTTTCTTTTTTTAACACATTCCATGTGAAAAGAAAAGCACAATTTAAATAGACTGCTAAAAGAATCAACTTACATGAAGATTTCCCTCTAAAAGGGACATTTAAAAATGTATGTGTACAGCAAGAAACAAGAGAACAAGAGAAAGGTCCTGGTTGCTAAAAAGGTGATGGTTTGGGAACTCTAGGAAGTCGGAATCTGCAATTGAAAAGGATGGCAGAGCTGGACAGCTGGGGGATGGAGGTTGATGAGGGCAGGTGGAAGCTGGGTTAGAGAGGTTACCTTGCTTTTTTCAGTGGGATGAAGGCAGACAATAAGGAAATGAATCCAGCCTGTGATTGCTTAAATATAGTTTACAGGTGTCAGTATGCAAAACACAGAGTTTGTTCTTATATTATTATTTACTAATTATTATGTTATTTTCTGCACAAAGAACTGCAAAACTACTTGTGGCCACCCTCTATATTTTGCAATTTACTTTAAGGTCATTGTGATAGCACTGGGTTCCCTGTGGGTACTCTTTCTGCACTCTCCACAAAGCTTCCATCCCCAGTCTCTACTCAGGCATCTCCACGCCAATCTGCTCCTGCCTTTGCTGGAACCCCGGAGAGGGAGGAAGAGAGGGAGAAACAGAGAGACAGAAAACATCAATGTGAGAGAGAAACATTGATCACTTGCTTTCGGTATATCCTCCCTTACCAGGGATTGAACACACAACCTAGTTCTGGAACCTCAAATTTTGAGATCAGGTTGTGGGCTGGATTTTTTTCTCCTGAGGACCCTTTCCTTTTCTTGCAGATTAGTGCTGGCCTCATAATTATGAATTTGGAACTGTTATTCTATGGTTTTTAAAATAGTTTGAAGAGGAAGCCCACCAACAAAGGAACCACCAACAGATAACAACAGAAGAAGGTGAAGGAAGGAGAGGAAGCCACACTAATCTCAACCAAGGACCAATCTGGAAATTCAACTAAATGGTGGAGAAATAACCCACAATAAACAACTGAATAAGAATGAGAGAGAAGCCTGAAAACCCCGTACAGACAGAAGAACCAGCTTCAACACAACCTGTCCACACCTGCACAACAGAATACAAGCTGTGGTGGATGGAGTGATGCTCAGTTAACCAGCTGGAGGGAAAGGCCCACCAAAGAAAGACCCAACAACAATCAAAACCCAAAGACATACAGAGAGCCAACATAAACGACACCCAAGACCAGTGAGCTCAGGAGGTCAAGGAAACTACACCACTGAATCTCACATGTTTTCTACCATAAAAGTTCACACCAGAAATCCAGAGAATCAGAGAAGATCAATTTAAGAGGCAGAGGCTAACAAGAAGAGTCTCACAAACAATGGGGAGACAAAGAAACAATCCCCAAATGAAAGGAAAGGAGGAAGCTTCAGAAAGAATGCTAAATGAAACAGAGGCAAGTCAACTATCAGATATTGAGTTGAGAGCAATGGTTATCAGGAAGCTCAATGAGTTCACAGAGAATTTACCAGAAACTACAGGGAAACTACAATGAACTCACTGCAAACTATATCAACATGAAAAAGGAAATAGAAACTATCAACAAGGGCCAAGAGGAAATGAAGAATACAATTTCTGAACTGAAGAACACAGTACAAGGAATCAAAAGCAGGCTTGATGAAGCAGAGGATCAGATCAGTGAGCTGGAGGACAAGGTAGAAAAAAAAGTTTCAGGGGTTAAGGGAAATGCAGCACAACATGAAATGTAACAATATCCGTATAAGAGGGACACTACAAGGAGAAGAAGAACAGTAAAGGATAGAAAACGTGTTTGAAAAGTGATGATAGAAAAATTCCCTAATTTGATAAGAGTAAAAGTCACACAAATCCAGGGAACACAGAGAGTCTCAATCAAAAGGAACCCATAGAGGCCCACTTCAAGACACATCATAATTAAAATGGCAAAATTCCAAGACAAAGAGAGAACCTTAAAGGCAGCAAGGGAGAAACATGAAGTAACATACAAAGGAGACCCGATAAGGCTAGCAGCTAACTTCTCAATGGAAACGATCCAAGCCAGAAGGGAATGGCAAAGAAATATTCCAAGTAATGAAAACCAGAGACCTGTAACCAAGACTACGTTACCCAGCTGGCTCTCAATTAAAATGGAAGGCCAAATAAGGAGCTTCCTGGACAAAAGAAGCCTCAAAGAATATACCTCCTCCAAACCAGCTCTGCAAGAGATGCTAAAGGGTCACCTTTAAGAAGAGGAAGAAAAACAGTGAAAGAGAGAGGAACACGGGTACAAAAAAATGACAATAAGTACCTATCAATAATAACCTTAAACATAAATGGATTAAATGCCCCAATCAAAAGACACAGAATAGCTGAATGGATAAGAAATCATGAACTACACATATGCTGCCTACAAGAGACCCACCTCAGAAAAAAAAGACCTTCACAGACTGAAAGTGAACAGCTAGAAACAAATATTCCAAGTAAATAAGAAAAAAAAGCTGGGTTAGCAATACTCCTATCAGACAAAATAGGCTTCAAAAAAAGAGTCATAAAAGGAGACCCAGCAGGTCACTTCATAATATTTAAGGGAAGAATTCATCAATAAGATATATAAACACTGTAAATATATATGCACCCAACATAGGAGCACCCAAATACATAAAGAAAATCTTAGAGGACTTCAAGAAAGATATTGACAGCAACACAATTATAGGAGGGGATTTTAACACCCACTGTCAAAAATGGACAGATCTTCCAAACAAAATATCAACAAAGATATTGTGGCATTGAACAATGCCCTACATGAAATGGACTTAACTGATATATATACAGCCTTTCAACCCAAAGAAGCAAAATATACACTCTTTTCAAATGCACCTGGAACATTTGCAAAGATAGACCACATGATAGCACACAAAACAAGCCTGAACAAATACAAGAAAATTGAAATCATATCATGCATTTTCTCCAGCCACAAGGGACTGAAAGTAGAAACCAACCTCCAGGGAAAAAAAAACCCCAAACACTCAAAATCATGGAGATTGAATAGCATGCTATTAAACAATGAATGGGTCAAAAATGAGATTAGGGAAGAAATCAAAATTCCTGAGAACAAACGAACATGAACTCACAACAACCCAAAACTTATGGGACACAGTGAAGGCAGTCCTGAGAGGGAAGTTCATAGCGATACAGA
>CM052547.1:56158324-56280031 GCA_028533065.1 Trachops cirrhosus | reverse complement strand
ATCACTATTGGTTCCCTGTGCATTTTTCTTCATTTCATTTATTGTAGCTTTCATTTTTTAATCTAATTTGCAACCAAAATCAGCCAATTCTGTGAGCATCCTGATCACCAGTGCTTTGAACTGTGCATCTGATAGGTTGGCTATCTCTTGCTCACTTAAAAGTATTGGCTGTGAGGCTTTGATTTGTTCTGTTTGAGCTTTTTTTAGGGGGGGGGGTTTGGTCATGCCTGTTATGTATCCAAGGGTGGAGCCTTAGGTGTTCACCAGGGCAGGGCACCCCAGTTACTCGGCTGTGTCACTATATGTGGGGGTGTGGTCAGAGAGGGAAGAATGGCACTTGCTCTACTCTCTCTTGGACTTCAGTCCCCTCTGACGCTTCCCAGAAGCAAATTGGGCCCTTCTGGTGCTGGCTCCTAGGCGGGTGGGCTTGTGTATGTTCTAGGACCCTGTGGGTCTTCCCAAGGTACTCTCCTGTGAGGCTGGGAGTCTCTCCCGGCACCTCAACCCCCACAGGTGTTTTCAATCGGTGCTTTAGGCTTTATTTCCCAGTGCTGGGTCCCTGGGTTATGTGGTCTGTGTCGCTGCCCGTTTTTTGCCTGCTTTATCTGCTCAAAAATGTGTGACTGCGGACAGCCAGCGGCCTTGCGTGCTTCACTGGGTCTGGTTGTTGTGTTCTGCACCAAGGGTCTGCCACCAGGTCCGTCAGCTGTCCCTGTGTGTCTGGGGTCCACCAACTGCCGCCTGCACCCTGTGCAACTGCATCTGCCAGCCACCGCTTTTTCCTGCTGGGACCCCTCAACCCTTCTACGTCAGCCTCCAACTCCGCCCCTCTTACCGGTCTGGGTGCATGGGTGTCAAACTTCCGTACAGTTCATTTCTCTCTGTTCTGGTGAGTTTTTTTGTTTCTAAATTTTTGTTCTTAGCTTTGGTTGTGTGAGAAGGCACAGTGTGTCTACCTAAGCCTTCATCTTTGCCAGAAGTCCGATAACTGGGGGATTCTGATGAAACTGCAGTTGTTTAAAGATGACATGCCATGTAAAAATGCATGCATCACTCACATGGTAATCACTGCTTCTCTACAATTATACCTATTCTGTTTTCTCTCCCAAAGTTATTCATTCCTTTTAATCCCCCTATAAATCCTTTTCAAAAGGGCAGAGATAAATAAGTAAATGCATAAAACATATTTTTGTAATTCTTTGATGCTTAAGTCCATACTATATGCCTTTTAGGCCCAGCTGGAGACTCACCCTGTAGATATAGTCCAGCAAAGGGGCTCTGGATGAGTGATGTTCCTCCAGGGCTGCTACAGACACTGGGTGGAGAAGGGCATTCACTGGCAAAGCCATGCACCAGTCCAAGAGGCAGAGTAGCAAGGACACAATAAACTGGAACAGGAAACAGGACCATTACCTTATACTGCAGTCTTTTAAGCTTCACTAAAGGTAATTAACGAACAACAGAATTGTCCCTGCATAATAGCAACTATTCAATGGACACACAAGTGAAAAAGAAATAGTGAATGAACAAGGTTTTCACAGGAGTTTCCGTGGATAGGTATATTACGCAGGGATGTCCAACCTTTTGGAATTTGTGGACCACAGTGTGTTGTCTGGCAACACATTAAATCACTGCAACATATAATCACAAAAAAAAATCTCATGTCTCAAGTAAATTTACAATTTAGTGTTGGGCCGCATTCATAGCCATCATGGGCTGCAAGCAGCCTACTGGCCGCAGGTTGGATACCCCTGTGAAGATATCTATGCATGTAATATTATTTATCATTCTGCTTTACATATTTAAGAAACAACTTCTAGGGAAAACTTAGCCAATGTGCCACCTACCTTCTTATCTGTTTCCACTGACGAGTACTCTGCACTTGGTAAAAGAAAAGCAATTGTGGCCACAAGGATCTGCATAAAAGACAAATCCCCAATCAAATAGACCATAGTATTAATTCTGGAAGCCACATGGTAAAAATTTCCATATGGCTTCCACTCTACTATGTGTGGCAAAACTGGGGACCCCAGAGACAACTATTTCTCTTTAGAGTCATACAATTTCTAGCTTCAATCTCCATACTGCTCACTAGGAAATCAAAAAATACTTTGAATAATTATGAAAATGCTTCCATTTAGTTTTCTTATACATTATTCCAGGTCTACACTTGTTATCCAAGTGTCCCAGCATCCCTTTCATACTCAAAGGTATTCTGTTTAGATGATAAATTATATGGTTGCCCTATAACCCAACTTCACATTTTGCAGTACCTTACACTCCTATGTCCAAAGTTCTATTTCACTCTAAGTCACTTAAGGAGAAAAATCGCTTGTGATTTTTGATGTGGTAGAGAGAATAAAGTGATCGCAATGTTGAAATTTGTCTAGAGCTGAGAAAATAAGTCACTGTTGTTCTCTCTCCCTGGAATACCACATGGGAGACAAACCAAATTTCCTTGAAGAGTTACCACTGTATAAGTACAGCTATAAAAACTGGCAGAAACAGGTGTGCTTTAATATCAGGCCCCTAGAGGGGTGAGGGTACCTGCTCCTGCACAACCAAGCAACCCCAAATGTAATTCAACCTCCAGAACATTATCACTGAGATGACTTTTCTTTCTGTCCCTCTCCTCTACCAATTACCCTCACAGAGGGTATTATAGCAGTAATCTCATTACCACTGGGTAATCATGCTATGGCAAATCATGGTCCAAGCCGTCAGTCTGGGAAAGACTCCTGTTTTACACAACAGTCCCCACTTTCTCCCTAATGTACCCCCGCAAACACACTGAGGGCCTCATAAGCAGCTGCCTACTCCTTGTTGGCACCATCCAAATTACTCTGGACGAATGAAGTTCAATCTACAAAAGGTCTCTTTGTTGTGGTCTAGTCTGCCTTTAAAACTGTCCAAGTGGAAGACCCTGCCCTGGAACTGGTAGCTGCATTACGTAGGGCCTGAAATCACAGCTGAGAACCAGTGCAATTCAACTTTAAAATGGATGATTCATATGGCAATTTAACCATCAGTTCTCTAACAATTATTTGAGTATCTATAATTAATGAAATATCAAATAAAAAAATGAAAGGCTTATACTTTAGCATTGCAGTAAACAGACTTACTTCTGCAATTTTCAGAGGCAGAGAGGTTTCAAACATCTGAAGCTTTTCCCAGTAGGAAACCAGCAACTGAAGAACATCGCAAGCTGCCTGAGCCACGATTTTGTTAGGAAACTATGAAAGAAAACAAAACCCTAATTAGAAAGTAGTACAGACTTCTGGACAAGATGGAGGTGAAGGCAGATACACTTTGCTTCCTTGTACAACCAAAAGGACAACAAATTTAAATACAAAAAATAACCAGAACTGTCAGAAAATCTAACTGTATGGAAGTCTGACAACTAAAGAGTTAAAGAAGAAACATTCATCCAGACTGGTAGGAGGGGTGGAGAGAGGCAGCTCAGTGGAGAGTACTTGAAGCAGGACAGCGGCTGGAGGACCAGGGTGGGTGAGGTGGACTGGAAGAGGCAGCGGCTGGCAGACCAGGCAGCCCCACATTTGTGTGCAGAGAAACGGAAAGGAACAACTGAAGAGCTAGACAGACCACATAACCCAGGGTCCCAGCACAGGGAAATAAAGCCTCAAAAGCTCTGACTGAAAAAATCTGTGGGGGTTGAGGCAGCAGGAGAAACCCCCAGCCTCACAGGACAGTTCACTGGAGAGACCCACAGGGTCCTAGAACATACACAAAATCACCCACCTGGGAATCTGCACCAGAAGGGCCCAATTTGCTTGTGGGTTCTAGAGGAAGTAACTGAAAGCCAGCCAAGAGCTCAGCAAGTGGCACTGTTCTCTACCAGATCTCTCCCCAACACACAGCGCCATGACGCAACTACGGGTTGCCATGCCCCTGCAAATACCTAAGTCTCCGCCCCTTACTATGTAACAGGCCCGCTGAGACAAAACAAAACAAAACAAAAAACAAAAAAAGGCCCAAATGAAAGAACAAATCAAAGCTCCAGAAAAAATACAACTAAGCAACGAGAAGATAGCCAACCTATCAGATGCAGAGTTCAAAACACTGGTAATCAGGATGCTCAGAGAAATGGTTGAGTATGGTCTCAAAATAGAGGAAAAAGTGAGGCTATGAAAAGTGAAATAAAGGAAAATGTACAGGGATCCAACAGTGATGGGAAGGAAACCAGAACTCAAATCAACAGTTTGGACTAGAAGGAAGAAATTAACATTCAACCAGAACAGAATGAAGAAACAAGAATTCAAAAAAATGAGGAGAGCCTTATGAACCTCTGGGACAACTTATACTTTCCAACACTTGAATCACAGGGGTGCCAGAAGGAGAAGGGGAAGAACAAGAAATGGAAAACTTATTTGAAAACAAAATGAAGGAGAACTTCCTTAATCTGGCAAAGGAAATAAACTTCCAGGAAGTCCAAGAAGCTCAAAGAAAGAGTCCCAAAGAAGCACACATCAAGGCACATCATAATTATATTAGCCAAGATTAAAGATAAAGGAGCAAGAGAAAAAGAGACAGTTACCTTCCAAAGAGTTCCCATAAGACTATCAGCTGATTTCTCAAAAGATACCTTACAGGCAAGAAGGGGCTAGAAAGAAGTATTCCAAGTCATGAAAGGCAAGGACCTACATCCCAGATTGCTCTATCCAGCAAAGCTTTCATTTAGAATGGAAGGGCAGATAAAGTGCTTCCCAGACAAGGTCAAGTTAAAAGAGTTCATCATCATCAAGCCATTATTATATGAAGTGTTAAAGCAGGGGTGTCAAACTCATTTTCACCAGGGGCCACATCAGCCTCACGGGTGCGACTAGTCCTTAACTAGGGCCAAGGAGTCGGCATTCCTGCTGGGTAGAAACAAGGTTCCACGCCAGATAAAACAAGGTGGAGAGGGGGATCTGGCTGCGGTCCTTGTGTTTATCACCTGTGTGTTAAAGAGACTTGTCTAAGAAAAGAATCAAAAACTATGAACAGTAAAATAACAACAAAGTCACAACTATCAACAACTGAACCCCCCCCCCTAAAAAGCCAAAAACAAAATGAACTAAGCAAACAACCAGAATAGGAACAGATTCACAGAAATAGAGATCACATGAAGGGTTATCAGAGGGATGGGGGAGGGGGAAGAATGGGGGAAAAGGTACAGGGAAGATGAAGCATAAATGGTAGGGATAAAATAAACAGGGGGAGGTTAAGAACAGTATGGGAAATGGAGAAGCCAAGGAACTTGTATGTATGACACATGGACATGAACTAAGTTGGGGGAGTGATGGTGGGAGTATAGGGCAAAGGGGAGTAAAGGGGAGGAAGAAATGGGACAACTATAGTTGCACAATCAATAAAACATATTAAAAAAAACCCTGAACTAAATAACCTAATATATACATGTACATTATTCCTAAGGAAGAACAAAAGTTATTTCTTTCCAGCTCCTTTCAAAGACAGATTTCCTTGTTTTGCATTAAGTTTGTGAAAAATATATCTTATTACCAGACAGTTTATACATGATCACCACTCTAGAACTAATTCTTATCTTAGACTAGCTGTATTAATTTACATAGTATTCTATAGAAAAAATAGCTATCATTTGGAAATTAAAACCATAATTTCAAAAGTTTTTTTTAATGTGATCTTATTCAGATCACATAAATCATAGTTTTGACTATGAGGAAATTAAAAATCAGTACATTATTAAGTATCCACTGTGTGTTAAATTTTTTATGAGACTTTTACTCATTTTAGCATTGAAAAGTCTTCATTAACAGCTCTTTAAAGTAGATGTTATCTTCATTTTACATATGGAGAAATGAATTGATCAAATGACTTTCTATCCTATGAAATTAAACTTAATCCATATGTGTAACATTAAAAATATGAAAAATTTGGGATTATGAGAACATGATTCATGAGCTATAGTATATTCAATTACTTTGAGTATGTTTTCTGATTCTTCATGTGTCCAAGGTTCTTTTGAAATGGCATGTTGAAAGGGAAGCAACTGTGAGGACCAATGGCTGAGGGTGCACATAAGGGAGGAGAGCACTCTGGCCAGAACCTGTGGCTACATGGCTATCCATACCTCATTCTAGAGCAGAAAGGTTTGTCACTGATTCTGTGTCTCTGTCTAGGGAAACCTCTGGATATGCAGCTTAGTTACATGAAGCAGACACCAATTGACCTGGGTACTATAAAACAACACAGAAAATCTATCATTTAGCACCTCAGTGACTAATGCAGAGGAGAAGAAACAGGTGAGGACTTTTACTTAATAATTTTACAGAAAAAAATTTACTGACTACCCCTTCCTGACAGAGGTAAGGTAAACCAGGGTGAGAACATATGCATTCAGGGACTCTTCACAGCCTTATCCAGGCTTCGGCTATCCTGATTCTCATGGGCTTCTTTTCATCCCTTCAATACTCTGGCTTGTTTCCGCCCCAGGGCCTTTATACCTGCTCCATGTTTGCCTGGGGTACTCATTCTCCCTGTCTGCATTTGGTGGATGCAGCCAGATCTTTTAGTTCATAGCACTAAATGTCACTTCCTCCATATGGCCACCATACCCATCTGAAGAAGTAGTGGCCCACCTCCTCCAGCTCTTCAGTTTCATCCTGTTCCCATTATAGTTTATGGTATTAAGGGATGTCAGAGCTGATCAGTTGTGTTAGTCCACTCACTGTTCTTTTGTACTTATTTTCCTGCATCTTTTTTCACCATTGTATTCCTAATGCCTAACACAGCCCTCTGGGAGGAAATGCATGTGTTTGCAGTAAAGATGGAAGATGGAGGGAGTGAAAGAATAAGCGGGCAATGGATGTGTTTCTTATGTGAAACAGTGGGGTCATGAGGTAGAAATAAGAATGTTATGGCTCTTACATCTAGAAGTTGAAAAAAGACAAGGGGATAATGATGAAAGGAGAGCTGCGGCAGACAAAAGGGCTATTGGCAGAGGATGAGGCAAGAGAAGGAGGGGCAGAGAAGGCATTGTGGAGGAAGAGTTGAGCTGAGCCTGGAAGAATGCAGGAGAGTGTTTCCTTTCAGGCAGTGGACAGCAGGGTACAGGCATTGAGGGCTGCAAGTTGGGTGGTATAACTGACTCAGAGTGCTGTGGGGAATTGTTTGGATGAAGTAAATCACTCACTCACTCACTCACCTAGCACATACTCAGAGTACTGACAGTGTGCTAGCACTGAATTAAAGGCACAGGGCACAATATGAGCAGGGCAGGTACAGTTCCTACTCTGAAGAAACTGACAGTTTCAGAGATCCATTTGGATCCAATGGATCCAAACAGGCAGGTATCCATTTATGTATGCCCCCAAGGGCCAGGCCTTATACTCTATAGTTTGTGGATCATGTCGTGAGGCCTGTTTGTAGACTGATCTCTTTGGCAACAGTATGGGCAGATCTGTGGAATCCAGACTAGGGCCATAAAGATGGTGGAGCAGGAGGCTCAGAGCAGAGTGAGCCAACTATGTGATGGATGGCCCCAGGGCAGGAGATGTGACTGGGTGAAGGGCATTCAGGACTTCGTGACTAGAAACAGTGAGGGATAAAGAGGGGGAGAAAATCCAAGGTGTCTTCTGAGATTGGGTAAAAGAAACAGCAGGTGGGGCTGAGAGTAGGGGGCTTGGGTCAGGCCTCTTTTCACCTGAGTTGTCCCGGAGGCAGGATCAGGCAGCTTACCTGTGCCTGAGTCAACATTGTCACTCTAGTGCCCTCACCACAGGTCCTAGATGGAACATGTAACTCTGTAAATACAGCCATGGCTTAGAACCCTCCATCTATCCCTATCCCCACAGGCCACCTCACCAGAAACAACTAGCCCAATGGGATTTTCTGACTGGCTGTGTAATACACTATTCTCATTTTTTTGCTGTGGCCGCAGGCTGATTTTCACTGATACTCTTTGGGGAACATTTTCCTAGCCTTCCCGGACCTGTGTCCTTAATATCCAGGGCAACCTCGTCAGGTATTCCCAAAGGCCATGGTTACAGCAGAGCAGTGCCTGGAGCTCCAGAGCTATGTGGAGCCCATAGGGCAGAAAGCCCTTCCAGGGCTCATGCTCCCTGTTGCAGGTCCTGGCCCTGGCTGCGCCTCCTGTTCTTCCTCGCCACTCCCTCAATTTCTCCCCCTCCTGGCAGAGCCCTGAGCCTCCCTGAGTGGTTGCTATACCCTTGTTCCTAATGGTGACTCTTTCCCTTTTAGTCTTGGTTCCTTTAGATTTATGTGTTACCTCCTTTAGTAAAATTCTATCTGGCACTGGGACAGAGACATCAGACAGAAAGTGGGAGGGAAGAAGAGAGGGTGGGAGGGAAGGAGGAAGGAAGGAAGGCAGGGTGGGAGGTGTCATAGGGATCAGGACTTCCGTCTAGGAGTTTTCCTCTGTTATTCATAACAGTTAACAGGAGACTGATTTGGCTGATCCTGGGCTTCTGATTTCATTTTGTAGCTTCTTTTTAAAATAATTTTTATTGACTTTATTAGATTGACATTGGTTAATAAAATTATATAGGTTTTATGTGTACAATCTAATAAAATATCATCTGTATACTGTATTGTGAGTTTACCACCCAAAGTCAATCTCCTTCTGTCACCATTCATCCCCCTTTTACCCTCTTCTACTTCCCCCACCCCCTTTTCCCTCTGGTAATCACAATACAGTTGTCTGTGTCTATGAGATTTTTTTCTTTATGCCTAATTCCTTCACAATTTTTATCCAGCTCCCCAACCCCCCTCCTGTCTGGTCAATCTCTGTTCTCTGTATCTGTGAGTCTATTTCTATTTTGTTTGTTTATTTTGTTAATTAGATTCCACATATCAGTGAAATCATATGGTATTCATCTTTCTCTGACTGGCTTATTTCACTTAGCATAATATACTCCAGGTTCATCTATACTATTGCAAAAGGTAAAATTTCCTTCTTTATTACAGCCAAGTAGTATTCTATCATGTAAATGCATCACAGCTTTTTTTATCCACTCATCTACTGATGGGACTTGGACTGCTTCTAAATCTTGACTGTTGCAAATAATGCTGCAATGAACATAGGTATGCATATATGCTTTCAAATCAGTGTTTCAGGTTTCTTCAGATATATTCCCAGAAGTTGAATCATGGGGTCATAAGGCAGTTCCATTTTTAATTTCTTGACAAAACTCCATACTGCTTTCTACAGTGACTGCAACAACCTGCATTCCCATCAAAAGTGCAAAAGGGTTCCCTTTTCTCCACATCCTCACCAGCATTTGTTTGTTGATTTATTGATGACAGCCATCTGATAGGTGTGCAGTGATATTTCATGATTTTAATTTGCATTTCTCTGATGATTAGTGGTGCTAAGAATCTATTCATGTTTATTGGACAATTGTATGTCCTCTTTGGAGAAATGTCTATTCAGGTCCTTTGCCCATTCTTTTAATTGGGTTATTTGTGTGTGTGTGTGTGTGTTGAGTTGTATAAGTTCTTTGTATATTTTGGATATTAATGCCTTATCAGATATATCATTAGCAAATGTGTTCTCCCAGTCACTGGGCTGTCTTTTCATTTTGTAGATGGTTTCCTTTACTGTGCAAACACTTTTTAGTTTGATGTGGTCCCATTTGTTTATTTTCTCTTTTGTTTCCCTTGCCTGAAGAGATATATCAGAAAAATTATTGCTACAAGAAAAGTCGGATTTTTCTTCCTATGTTTTCTTCTCAGATTTCTATGATTTCCAGTCTTACATTTAAGTCTTTAAGCCATGTTGAATTTATTCTTGTGTTTAGTGTAAGAAAGTGGTTTAACTTCATTTTTTGCACATATCTGTCCAATTTTCCCAATACCATTTATTGACTAGACGAACTATCCTAGTGTATGTTCTTGCCTCCTTTGTCAAATATTAATTAACCATAAAGGTGTGGGTTTATTTCTGGGCTCCCTATTCTGTTCCATTGATCTATGTGTCTGTTTTTAAGCCAGTGCCATGCTGTCTTGATTTCTATGGCCTTGTAGTATAGTTTGATATCAGGTGGCGTGATTCCTTTAACTTTGTTCTTTTTTCTCAAGATTGCTGTTACTATTCAGGGTCTTTTGTGGTTCATATAAATTTTGGGGACATTTGTTCTAGTTCTTTGAAATACAACATTGGCATCTTGATAGGAATTGTATTCAATCTATGGATTGCTTTGGGTAGTATGGACATTTTAATGATGTCTCTTTTGTTTTTTTAAAGTATATTTTATTGATTATGTTATTACAATTGTCCCATTTTCCCCCTTTATCCCCCTCTTCCCTTTACTGTCCCCCTCACCCTCCAGCACCTGCCCCCCGACAGTTCATGTCCATGGGTTGTACATGTAAGTTCCTTAGCTTCTCCATTTCCTATACTATTCTTAACTTCCCCCTATTTTGTGCCTACTAATTATGCTTCCTATTCCCTGTAACTTTTTCCCCTATTGTCCCCCTCTCCCTCCCCACTGATAACCATCCATGTGATCTCCATTTCTGTGAATCTATTCCTGTTCTAGTTGTTTGCTTAGTTTTTGTTTTTTAGGTTCAGTTGTTGATAGTTGTGGGTTTGTTGTCATTTTACTATTCATATCTTTTGGTTTATTTCTTAGGTAAGTCCTTTTAACATTTCATGTAATAAGGGTTCGGTGGTGGTGAACTCCTTTAAATTGACCTTATCTAGAAAGCACTTTATCTGCCCTTCCATTCTAAATGAAAGCTTTGCTGGACAGAGTAATCTTGGATGCAGGTCCTTGCCTTTCATGACTTGGAACAGTTCTTTCTAGCACCTTCCTGCCTGTAAGGTTTCTTTTGAGAAATTAGCTGATAGCCTTATGGGAATTCCTTTATAGGTAACTATCTCCTTTGCTCTTGCTGCTTTTAAGTTTCTTTCCTTATCTTTAATCTTACGTAACTTAATTATGATGTGCTTTGGTGTGCTCCTCCTTGGGTCCAATTTCTTTGGGACTCGCTGGGCTTCCTGGAAGTCTATTTCTTTCGCCAGACTGGGGAAATTTTCCTTCACTATATGTTCAAATAAGCTTTCCATTTCTTGCTCTTCCTTTTCTCCTTCCGGCACTCTCATGATTCGGATGTTGGAACATTTAAAGTTGTCCCAGAGGTTCCTAAGACGCTCCTCATTTTCTTGAATTCTTGTTTCTTCATTCTGTTCCAGTTGGATGCTTATTTTTGCTTTTGTTCCAAATCACTGATCTGAGTCCTGGTTTCCTTCCCTTCACTTTTGGTTCCCTGTATATTTTCCTTTATTTCACTTTGTTTAGCCTTCATTTCTTCCTTCATTTTGTGACCAAGCTCAATCAATTCTGCAAACATCCTGATTACCAGTGTTTTGAACTCTGCATCAGATAGGATGGCTATCTCCTCATTGCTTAGTTCTTTTTCTAGAGTTTTGATCTTTTCTTTCATTTGGGCCATATTTCTTTGTCTCAGTGCACCTGTTATATGTAAAGGGTGGAGCCTTAGGTATTCTCCAGGGCAGGGTAACCCTCTTTGCTCCGTTGTGGTGCTATCTGTGAGAGTGGGGTCAGAGGAGGAACAATGCTGCTTGTTCTGCTCTCATCACACTTTCCCCCATTTCCCTTGCTTCCCACAAACAGTATGTGTCCTTTAGGTGCTGATTTGCAGGCGGGTGGGTTTGTGCGTTTTTTTAGACCTTGAGTGTCTCCAATGTACTGTACTGTGATGCTGGGTGTTTCTCCCGCTGCCACAATCCCCACAGATCTTTTCCACAGCCTGTGGTTTTGAGTCTTTAGTTTCCTGTGCTGAAACCCAGGGTTAGCGGTCTATCCCCATCCCCTGGTTGTCTGCGTATGAATATGAGATCATCAGTACAGGTCATCAGCTAAATTCTCTCTTGCCCCTCCTACTGTCTAGTTGAGTGTTTTTTCAACTCCTTGGTTATTGGACTTCTATGCCAATGTTTTTCTGGCAGTTCTGGTTGTTCTTTGTTTTCCTTCTTTTGGTAGTGTGAGGAAGTGAAGTGTTTCTACCTATGCCTCCATCTTGGCTCCAATCAGCTTAATGTTAATTGTTTCTATCCATAAACATAGTATTTGCTTCCACTTATTTTTATCTTCTTCAATTTTCTTCAGTATCTTTTATTTTCCAAGTATAGGTCTTTTACATATTTGGTTAAGTTTATTCCTAGATATTTTATTTTTTGATACAACTGCAGTTTCTCTTTCTGATATCAGTTCATTATGGGTGTATAAAATTGCAACCACATTTCTGGATATTTACTTTATATCCTGGTTCATTACTGAATTCATTTATTAGTTCAGATAGTTTTATGGTGGAATTTCTAGGGTTTTCTATATACAGTTTCATGTGTTCTGAAAGGTGAAAGTTTTAATTTCTTCAATCCTATTTAGATGCCTTTATTTCTTCTTCTTGTCTGAATGCTATGGTTAGGACTTCCAGTACTAGGCTGAATAAAAGTGGTGAAAGCAGACATCCCTGTCTTATTCCCAAACTTAAGGAAAACATTTTTAGTATAATTTTGGCTGTGGGTCTGTCATATATGGCCTTCATTGCATTGAGGTATGTTCCCTCTATTCCCACTTTGAGAGAGTTTTTAATCATAATTGGGTACTGGATGTTATCAAATGCCTTTTCTGCATTTATTGATAATAATGTGAGTTTTATCTGTCAATTTGTTTATGTGGTGTTTCACGTTTTATGTGGTATTGCAGATATTATACCAACCTTGCATCCTCAGAATAAACCCGACTTGGTCTTGGTGTATGATATTTTTTAATGTATTGCTAGAGCTGGTTTACAATATTTTGTAGAGTATTTTTGTGCTTATGTTCCTGAGGGACATTGACCTATAATTTTCTTTCTTTGTGGTGTCTTTATCTGGTTTTGGAATCAGGATAATGCTGACCTCATAAAATAAGCTTAGGAGTCTTCCCTCCTGTTGAGGTGTTTGGAACAGTTTGAGAAGGATAGGTGTTAGTTTTCCTTTGAATGCTTAGTAAAATACACCTGTGAAGCCATCTTGTCCAGGACTTTTGATTGTTGGGAATTTTTTGATTACTGCTTCGATTTCATTAGTTGTGTTCAGTCTATTCAGATTTTCTGATTCTTCCTGGTTAAGTTTTAGAAGACAGTATGTTTCTAGGAATTTATTCATATTATTCAGATTGTTCAATTTGTTGGCATATGGTTGTTGGTAATATTTTCTTACAATCTTCTGTATTTCCGTGGTGTCAGTTGTTACTCTCATTTCTGTTTTCATTTATTTGGGTCCTCTTTTATCTTGATGAGTCTGATTAAAGATTTGTTCATCTTATATATCTTTTCAAAGAACCCACTCTTGGTTTCATTGATCTTTTGTATATATATTTTTAAACTCTATTTCATTCAAGCTGGAGCAAAGCGGTTCTCTTGCTTTCCTTTTTCACCTCTTTTATTTCTAAAATGGATAGAGCAACAGAATGTACAGGGATGTGGGATTCAATGAGGCAGTCCATGCACTGTGCTGGGACACCCATGACAGAGTGAGGGCTCAATACTTTTTTTCTGGTGCTTTATGTTTTTCCTCATTATTACAGAAAAATTAGAGAAATTTTTGAAAATCTGTATAAACACAAAGAACAAGCTTTCAAATCCTTCTTCTCTTGTTTTCAATTTTTATCTCTGTTCTGCACTACACAGAAGAATAAGGTAGCAGGCTACATATATACATATGTATATTTGTACGTCTCCTTCATTCTAAGATACTGTCAAATTATTAACAGCTTTTCCAGGAAAGGGGTAAAGGTGGGAGAACCATATTACCTTAAATAAACATTTATAGATTTAAGAAAAATTGAAATTTGAAAAACAGATCTTAGAATTGGAAAGATAAGAGATTTAAAAATGAATTGGAATCTACATACTGGGTTAGCCCAAAAGTTCATTTAATTGTTTGTGTACGATGGCTCTAGTAGTGCTTAGTTTTCTTTAACTTCATTTGAAACAATTTGTTAGATTGTATAGTGACAGCTATCACATCAGTGTGCATTTAAAAAAAAACTTATCAAAACTGGTAAATTTCTGTGCGGCCATTTTAATATTGAAGATGAAAGAAGATACTCAACATTTTGGTGTGTTATGTTTTATTATTTCAAGAAGGTAAAAACACACAACTGAAATGCAAGAAAAGATTTGTGCAGTGTATGGAGAAGGTGCTGTGACTGATCAAATGTGTCAGAAGTGGTTTGCGAAGTTTCTTGGTACCACTGACATTTTCAACAAATAATTCTTTGCTGTGGTTGTGGGGCTGTCTTATGCATTGGAAGATGTTTAGCAGCACTCCTGGCCTCCGCCCACTAGAAGCCAATAGCAGCAGATAGCCAACATACTCAAACTATCCAAATCAATAGTTACTAAACTATTGATTTGGTGAAAATGAAAAACGTGCCTTTTATTTTATGGAAAAAACTAAATGGACTTTTTGGCCAATCCAATGGATATACAATTGATATCCAACTTTCTTCACTTTAATGTGACTATTTCTCCCTGGCTTTGGGAGACGGGGGAGTGTCCTCTATACCACAGTTGTGAAAAAGCCGGGACATGGGGCCAGAGTGTCTTGGGTTTTACCCTTGCAAGCTCTATCATTCCCAATAAGCTCATTTTCCTTATCTGTGAAGTAGACTTGACAATAATCCTTCCCCTCATAGGGTAGTTCTAAGGATTAAATACAATGACAAAAGTAAGGGACCAGCAGGAACACTCCTAAGTGATATATTGGTTTGATCAATTTTCCATTCCTCTCCACATGGATCAGCAGCAAGCATTTTTCCAACTCTCATGATACACGTAACCAGCAATACCAAGTGTTGATGAGGAAGGAAGGAAGAGGACAGGGCAGCAGGGTGGTCAGAGGGTACACTTAGGAAGCAGGAGGCATTGAGTTTGGTTAGGAAGAAGGGTGGGTGAGGAGGGCTGCTGTGAAATCAGGCTGCCAAGGAAGACAGCGGCTAGACCAGAGGGCTAGATGCTGAGCCATAGGCAAGGGAACACCACTGGCATTACCCTGTGGGCTAAAACACAAAGGGTAGCACAGGGGCTTGTTAATGACCTGGTGATGACTGTCACAGCATCAGCTGCAATGGCTGTTATTATTGTAGCAGACCAGAGAGAAGGGCAGGCAAGAGCCTGAATGTTGGTGATACATGGATAGTTCAGGATTTGAACTTTGACTTGGCCAGGCTCTACAGCCTGGAACAAGTTCTTTAACTCTCCTGCACCTCAGTCCCTCCATTGTAAAATGAGACAATAAATTCACAACTGAGAACTTCCACATGTCCTCAGCAGGGGTTGGGGACTCACTGGTTCCAGAAGTGTATTATCAGCAATGCTAATTATCACCATTTCTAAGCAGGAGTCAGGGAAGGACCCAGCAGGATTTGCACTGTAGTTTAAGAAGCGGCCTAACAGGATAAATAAAAGTTGAGTTTTGTCTTTCATGTCACACAGATCAGTAATCACTACTGCTTCCATCATTTATACCTGAATGACCATGGGATCATGAGCTGATTTGTCTGGGCCTTGCTTTTCTCTGGCATGACACAGGGATTGTAACATCTACCTCACAGAGCTGTCATGAAGGTTAACAAAAGAATTTAGAAATTTTATCATGAATCTGGCCCAGTGTGAGTGCCCAGTAAATGGCAGTTCTTCTTTTCATTACCAAAGCAAAGGAAGAAAGATGTCCTGAGAGTACCCAAGGCCAGTTGGACCTTGAACACTCAGGGTCACTAACCAGGGCTATCAGGTTTCTCTTAGTCCTGAGAGACCAGAGCACAAACTCTCACTTTCCTGTCTCTCCCACAGGCTGGTGACAGTGTCCTGCTTGCCACTGGAGCTGTCCAGCCACCAGAGGAACTCAATTTAGCCACTGAACTTGGTACAGGAACACTCAGCCTATGGATGACTGGGTTGCAGACATCAGTGGGAAGCAGCCATTGGTGGTCTCACCTGAGAATCTCACAGAACATTCAATATGGCTCTCGGAAAAAGAATTTTTGAATTAAAAAAACCTCTCAATAGTATAGGGAAAAATAAAAATGGGGCTGATTAAAAAAAACTAGTTGAAAATCTAGTATATAGCTTAATGTTCAATGTACATCATGAGTTGGTAATACCTTCAAAGTGACGCCTATCACATTGATGGCCTCTTTCAGCAGAGGATGCCTTGTACACTGTGCAAGCTCTTCACATATCCAGACTCCAAGGGAGCAAATGGCAATGCATCTTTTGAAAAAGAAAAAGGAGAGAGTCTCATGAAATTTAATGTTTTAATTCCTGTACCAAATTTTCTTGGTATTTTCAAATTACAAAAATATTTTTAAAAGTAGCAAAAATTATAGTTTCACTAACAGAATGTCTTCTTGAGAAACAAAGATAAGGTACCCTCAACAGACCAGTTTCAGGACAAATAGAAATATTGATAATGGTTAGTAATTTGATATTTAATTAAATAAATGGTAGATTTTCTGTTAATGTAACAGCCCACATAGTACTTATTTTTGCTGAAACTAATTTTCTATTACATTTTACTGGTTCAAGATATTTTTGAAGAAAATGGTGAATCTTAGAAAAATTTAGTTAAATTTATAATTGTTTTCCTTACAATAAAATATATAACACCAACCACAAATGGAAGACAGACCCTATATTTCGTTGTGAAGAATATTTGAATACAACTTTCAAAATAAGTTTCACTGTTATTTCTTTTAAACAATGTGTTAAGACAAAATAGTTTCTGAGTTGTATAGTCCTTTACACGTTACCTTTCTCAATTATAAATCAATTTTAAATGGTAACTCTCTTTGGAACTGATACACTCCACTATCTTTTGCAATAATCAAAAAATCATATTCTTATTAGTTTTTTTCTGAAAGCCTGTATGTCCATTTAAAATATTTGCTCCTAAAACTACTTACTTTCAGAACAAAAATGGGGATTCCAACCACTATTTGGAAACAGACCTTAGCTGTACAATGTATCTGTTGTTCTTTGTAATAAGATGTCACATTGAGAACCAGTCAAACTGGACATACTGCTCTGCTCTCCATATTGAACATTCCTTTGTATTCAAATGTAATTCCACAATTAAAATCACTGAGTTTTTTAAACTACCATGTTTCATTGGATTCTCTCCTCTTTAAATAAGGATAGAGTAAGTTCATCAGAACATAGTAAAATCCTTTGAAGACTGTGTCACCTTCTACCAAAATTCATTCAGTAAAGCAGTTCGACTCAGTTTACAAGTTGTGCCAGGTCTTTTTTTGTTTCTCCAACACCAGCATTATTCAGGAGTTCTACACAATTCTAACCCTTGATGTTCCTGTCTCTTCTCTTGCCTAATTCCTATGCTTAATCTCATGTAGAAACTACTTTGCATTCTTAGTTTGCATATACTCTACATTCCCATGTATTCTATACCTTTTCAAAAAGTCTCTTTATTTTCCTGCAGCTTAACCCAGACTCTGTTTAACCCACTAAAATCTACACAACTTGGAATTATATAAAAAATTCCATTTTTACCTTTTTAAGCGTCTCGCTTTCTTTGTGTGCATGTGTGTATGTAAATGAGTGTGTGTATGAAAATATATATTTTCTACAACCCATTAATCTATTTGTTCAATATAATTTGTTAAGAGCAAAGATCTCTCATTTCTAGGAATACATGCATTACTCTGTTAATTACTAGGTTTGCATTATGGAGAACATTTGTGACCTATAAAATGGTTTTATAATCTAAACTACTCTCACTTGCTTTGAGTTTTAAGCCATATGAGCTTATAAGAGCTCTTCCATGCCTTTTTCTTTCTTTGAAATTTATCATTTAACATTCCTATTTAGCATCTTCCAATTCCAATACTCTTAATTATTCCTCATGCCTAGGCATTCCTGCCAATTAAGAGTCTCTGCATCCCAAGTATGTCCTTTGTGATCCCAAATGAGTTTTATGTAGCAAGACTCTTTTTTAGCTAATGGCAGTACTACCTTCACTCTCATGCTGTCTTCCAACACAGTCTCCAACTTTGCTACTACACCATATCATACCGCTCCAATTGATAAAACAAAACTTATTTTTATTAATTTTTCTAAATGATCACTCATAATTATCCTATATTCTCTTAACTGTCTCAATTTATTTGAAATCTTGATCATATTTCAGTCCGCTTGCTTATCTACACTTACATGCCCTTAATTTCATAATCTTATTCCTTTTATATGCAACTAAGAGAGACTTCCTCATACACATTACTTTCTACACTAAAGAAAAGGGGTTTGAAAAAAAAGTACTGACAACTTGTTGAAGGTCTGAATGTGGTGACTACAGAAGAAGGAAAAATCAAGGATCTTCCCTAAACTCCTGGATTAAAAATCTAGTTAGATGGTGTCATTTACTAAGATGAAGTCTGAGAGACAGCAGACTCACTGGTTCAATTATGGTTGTGTTAAGTTTGGATATGTTGAGACATCCAAGCTAAGATATCAAGTAAGCAATTTTAATATATATGCCTGAATACATAAGGGGTTCACAGAAGGGAGTAAGTAAATAAACTCAGACGATCAGCAGGTAGGGAGCATTTAAAGTCTGGTTAGAATGAATAAGAGTGCCTAGAAAGTCATGGAGAGAGAGGAGGGCCAGTCTTAAACCTTGAGTGACTCTAACATTCAGAGGAAAGAAGCAGGTGCAGTGTTGTAGAAGCAAGTCAGATGTTTTAAGAACTAGCAATGTTCATGAAGAGGGGGCAGAGACATACTAACTTCAGAATTAGTAAGGCTAATGTAATGTGCACAGTAAAATTTCTAAGGTAACCTCTAAAAGAACTGAAAAAGTACCTATGACTTCTAAAAAAATAGAGGTAATAAATAGAAAGTAGAAAAAATAATCTCAAAAAAAAGAAAGGAAAGAAGGAAGGATGAATAGAAGGAAGGGAGAAAGGGAGGAAGAAACAAAGAAAAGGAGAGGAAAAAAATGAAGGCAAGAGAAAGGGGAAAATGAAATATTGAGAAGAACCAATAACAGAGTATAAGATGAAAGAAATACATCTGCATATATCAGCATTTGCAATGAATGTAAATGAACTAACCCTTAAGTTAGAAAATAAAGATCAGACAGAATAAACATATAAAATGAAGTATGTATAGTTTTTTGAAAAAAGAGAAGAATATATAAAGGTTAAATTTATAAGGATAGAAATATTATTTAAAAATAGCTGGGTCGATATCAGATGAGTGGTCTTCAAGATAAAAAAAAATTATCCTTAGAGGTAAAGAGGGTCATTACATAAATACAAAAGATTTAATTCACTATAGATACAATTTTAAACTTTCTGTAGCTAATAACATAGCTTTAAAATATATAAAACAAAAATGAACAGATATACAAGGACAGATATCAGTGGGAGATTTTCATGTCTTTTTCTCAGTAAATGATGAAGTGATAAAAAATTAAAAAGAACATGGAATATTTAAAGGACATAATTTTAAAAATTAATAAAATAAACACATCTGGAACACAACACAACAATTAAAGAACAGTGTGACATAGTTTTTTTCAAGCATGTATGAGACATTTGCAAAAACTGATTACATATAGGGTCATAAAGTAAATCTCAACAATTCTAAGACTGTTATCAGGCAGACAGTGTTTCTGACCAACGATGCAACCGGTAGCAAAAAGATAAACAGAAATAACCATATGTTTAGAAATTCAAAAATATGTCTCTAAATAAAACATGACTCACTGAAGGAATCACAGTGGAAACTGGAATAAAATTCTAATGAAAAAATTAAGTAAAGCAATTTCCTGATACAATACTTGTTATACTTTTTAGTGTGTGTAAGGGTAATGCAAAATAATAAGTATTTATTAACATTGTGTTTTACACATAAATGTGTATCTTAAAATTATAAAAAGGTTTACTTTTATTCAACATTTACCTTGCACATTCACTTGGTTCCTCTGTGGCATTCTTCAGTAAAATACTTATGAGGTAATGCTAAAAAAAAGAAATTAAGTAAAATAAAAACTTTTGTTTAGTAGTTGGTTTCCCACATGTTCTGACTGTGTTCCAGGCAGTAGGGAACTACTGAAGGACCAGGGACCTCTGGAGAGGCTCCCATTAGGGAGAACCTGGGGGAAGGAAACAAGGTGGCTTGGGGATAGCCCTCTGGGCAATCATGCTAGCCTACAGAGCAGAGTTTCTGAGTATACAATAAAAAGCTAGCAAAGAAAGAGACTTCTAGATAGGAAAATCTTGGTTTTCTTTTACTTTATTTTTAAGTATCTTTTATTAATTATGCTATTACAGTTGTCCCATTTTTTTCTCCCCTTTATTCCCCTCTGCCCTGCAACCCCCTCCCACCAGCATCCTACCCCCACACCCCAGTACATGTCTATGGGTCGTACATATAAGTTCTTTGGCTTCTACATTTCCTATACTATTCTTAACCTTCCTCTGTCTATTTTGTACTTTTTATTCCCCGTACTTGTCCCTCATTCTTCCCCCTCTCCCTCCCTGCTGATAACCCTCCATGTGATCTCCATTTCTGTGATTCTGTTCCTGTTCTAGCTGTTTGCTTAGTTTGTTGTGTTTTTTTTAGGTTCAGCTGTTGATAGTTGTGAGTTTGTTGTCATCTTACTGTTCATAGTTTTGATCATCTTCTTTTTCTTACATAAGTCCCTTTAACATTTCATATAATAAGGGCTTGCTGATGATGAACTCCTTTAACTTGACCTTGTCTGGGAAGCACTTTATCTGCCCTTCCATTCTAAATTATAACATTGCTGGAGAGAGTAATCTTGGATGTAGGTCCTTGCCGTTCATGACTTTGAATATTTCTTTTCAGCCTCTTCTTGCCTGCAAGGTTTCTTTGGAGAAATCAGCTGACAGTCTGATGGGCACTCCTTTGTAGGGAACTGTCTTTAATTCGATTATATACTGTACACTGAATTATTGATTGTAATTATGTACTACAGATAGATTAGGTTGATCAATTTGGGGATTTGGAAAGCACTTTCTTTTTTGCCCCAAAGTCAGGGGAGGAGAGAACAAATGCTTACTTTTATTATCCAAGGAATAATTTGGAATTTCAAATTATTTGTATAATTTAATCAGGCCACAATGAAATCAAATATTTAGCTTATTTCAATTATTTCTTTTAAATTCATTTGATGCACTAATGCAGCATAATTAAACAGAAAACAATTATAAAGGATGGTTTATTACATAATTATGACCATAGGCCTCCCTCATAAACAGATCTAATAAAAAACACCCGAAGAACCTATCAGTTATAACTGGAGTATGCTCTGAATCTCATACATTTAATCCCCCTAAAACAGCCTTCTAAAAAAAACAAAATAAAACTATTGAAACATTTAAACAATATAGCACAACTTTCAGGCATAATTAGGTCACTATGTATTAATGGAAGAGATAACCATAGAGCTAGAATTATAAAATGCTAGACTTGAGATTTAGTCAAATGCATTATGTACCTTGACATCTTCAACTCCTGTAGTGACTTCACTAACTTCTGGCACTGACTGCAGCAAAGGGATCTCCTGGTAGGTATTTGGAAAGCAGACAAGAGAGCCGAGAATGGTGAGAGCTTCTGAACGAGGTGCCTACACACAAAAAAGTGAAACACATTTTACTTCCTGTAAGTTAGAAACTTTAAATAGGAGTCACGTTTACTTTTTCATGCTTTTGAAAGGAAATCTTTATAATTATTTTATCTTAGATTAAAAATATCAAGCTATGCCTGGTTATTTTCCCCCAGGTGAATACTTAAGCAAACAGGTTTGCCTAAATGAAAAAGCAAACTTCCAAGGAATAGAAAATATCACTATATTTAGATATGAAGAAGCACTGTGAAAACTGGTCTGCAGATTCATTCAGAGTCAGCAAAGCAAATGACTCAGTCATAATTGTTTTACCTTTTTTTCTTTTTAGTCTTATGTTCTTGACAAAGAAGGGTATATGATAACAACTTACTATAGGTTTTTCTGTAAAGACAGTTAATGAAAATTCATAAGGAAGAGAGGTCAGGCTAACTATCAACAGGTAGAGAGAGAAGATATCATCTACCAAATATCTACCAAAGATATCATCTACCAAAGTAGTATGAACTACTTTGCAAAATACAGTGTCTGACATCCAGTGAGATACAAAATCACTCATTCCTCATTACTGCAATTAGGTATATATTAAAGGAAGCATTTCACTAGATTTCAATTCAACCAACACTAACTAGCAGCTATGATTAGCCAAGAATGGGGACAGGCACCAGGATTACAAAGATATGTCATCCATCCATTCACCTCTGCCTATCTTCTATTATCTAATTATTACAACAACTGTAGCTAACACTTAAGGAGTTCTCACTCTGCTAGGTACTGTTCTAAGTGCTATACAAGCATTTCCTCATAGAATACCCTCAATAGCCCAAGGAGTAGATACTGTTATCATTTCCATTTTACAGGTGAGAAAACTGAGGCTTAGAGAAATTAGTTTTTCAAGTGATGAACCCTGATTTGAAATGATGCCATCTAACTCTAGGGTCCACAATGGGCCTATACTGTTGAATACTTGAGTACAAAATTAAAGAGAGCTTCCCTCCCTCAGAGACATGGCAGTGTGGTTTGTGGGATGGGGGAGAAGAGGCAAGTAATACCTATATTCAATTCAATGAAGCGGTGCTATGCGAGCCAAACACTGGGGATATCATCAGAGCCCACTGCATTCATTTTTCACCTGTCTTGGTTCTGATCAGTACTTAAGTAAATAAATGACAACATAAAACACACAGATAGGTGTCCAACCTTTTGGTGTCTCTATGCCATACTGGAAGGAGAGTTGTGTTGGGCCATACATTAAATACATTGTGACATGTAATCATAATGTTTTAAGTAAAGTTAGGATTTTGTGTAGCGTCACAGGTTGGACACCCCTGGATAGGAACCAAGATGAGGTAATCATTTGTTCTTCTTAGGATGGTTAGAAAACATTAAAACAAACTGCTGTTAACAGTCATATAGTGGAGTAGGCGTCATCAGGACAGGTGGAGAGTAAGAGGGAGGTGCAGAGGCAAGAGGCATGTTGCAGGCAGTGGCAATGGAAAAGGCAAAGGCACTCAGGGGACCCATGGAACTGTAAAAGGTACCAGGTGCTCAGGGCCCAGAGAATATGCAAGTGTGCTTGGAAGGACGGGGCTTACTATAGCAGGAGGAGTCTGAAAAAGGCATCAGGGGTGCCTGGGAAGAGATCCACAAGTCACACGGCACAGTTCTCAACTCACTCCATCTGAGGAGTGATGCCATCAGACTCCTAACCCCAGCAGGAGTGTGACATGAATAGATACTATCAGGAAGAGGAGAGTAGCATTCAGTCACTGAAGTATAGTGTAGGCAAGTGCAATGATAGCTCTGAGGGGCAATGGCATCAGGGATAAAGACGTTCTATCTTTAATGTTTTATTTCATTAATCAACACAAAGATCTGAAACTACTATAGCAAAATGTAAAGATTTGCTCACACCAGTCAGTGAGTACACAGTTTCTCGTTACATGACTTCCACAAGGCAAAACTCAATGGTCACCATCCATGCCTTATCTCACCTGACTCCTTAGTGGCAACAAATGCAAGTTGACAGCTCACTAGCACATGGGAACACTTTACTATTTGGCCTATGGGACACCATTTTATTGGTTCCCAAGGATATCTGACAATCCCCATGCTGGAACTTCTCACTTCCTCAGGATCTAAATTCTGGGATTGTGAGTGCATTTCCTTGCCCTCTTCTCTCTTAGATACATACTCACTCCAAGGGATATCCAAACCTGTGGGTTTAAATGCCTCCAACATGTTCCTTACTCCCCAACATATCTCTCTAGCCCAGGCCGCCTTCCTGAAGTCCAGATTTGTAGGGGCCAGAATGCAGCTCACTCTGACAAGCTCCACCTTACCACAGCACTCTGTAATTCTATGTAACAGCACCCGCCTCCACTGCTCTGTCCTCTTGTCTGGTACCTTTACTTTCATTTTTATGTTAAGAAAAACTTTAAATGTAAAAAAAGAAAAAATGTTTATCTATACACCCAACACCTAGATTCAAGATTTTACCCCGCTTGAAGCATATATCGTGTTCATACTAGCCAAAGCAAGCTATAGATTCAATGCAACTCCTATTAAAACACTAATGACATATTTCATATATTTAGAACAAGTATTCCAAACATTTATATGGAACCAAAAAAGTCCTCAAGTGACCTCAGCAATCTTAATTAAGAAGAACAAAGGTGGAGATATCACAATACCTGCTATCAAGCTATACTAAAAGTACACTGTAATCAGAACAGCCTGGTACTGGCATAAGAAAAGGCATACAGATCAATGAAAAAGAACAGAGAATCCAGAAATTAGCTCATGTCTTTATGTTCAATTACTATTTGACAAGGGAGTCAAGAACATACAGTGGAGTAAAGAGAGTCTCTTTAATAAATGGTGTTGGGAAAACTAGACAGGTACATGCCAAAAAAATGAAACTAGGCCAACAACTTACACCATACACAAAGATAAACTCAAAATGGATAAAAGACTTAAACGTAAGTCACCACACCATAAAAATCCTAGACAAAAACACAGGCAGTAATATCTCAGACATCTCTCATAGCAATATGTTTGCCGATATGTCTCCCAGGGGAAGAGAAGTAAAAAAATAAATAAATGAATGGGACTGCATCAAACTAAAAAGCTTTGGCACAGCAAAAGAAACCATCAACAAAATGAAAAGGGAATCCACTCTACGGAAGAGCATATTTGCCAATGACACATCTGATAAGGGGATAATATCCAAAATTTATAAACAACTCATAGTACTTAACACCAAAACCACAAACAACCCAATTAAAAAATGGGCAAAGGACCTAAATAGATTACTTCTCCAAAGAGGGCATATAAATGCCAAAAGACGTATGAAAAAGTGCTTAACATCACTAATCATCAGAGAAATGCAAATTAAAACCACAATGAGATATCATCTCATGACTGCCAGAATGGTTATCATCAATAAATCAACAAACAACAAGTGCTTGTGAGGATGTGGAGAAAAGGGGAACGCTCACATACTATTTGTGGGAAGGCAGACTGATGTAGCCACTGTGGAAAACAGTATGGAATTTCCTCAAAAAGTTAAAAATGGAACTGTCTTTTGACCCAGTGATCCCACTTCTGAAGATATATCCTAAGATAATGATGATGATGATGATGATGATGATAATTTAAAAAATGAAAAAAGATTTTACCACTCTTACCTCATCTATCTCCTTTTCACTTTTCATTTCAAGATTTAAAATTCACTTAAAAGTTTCAACTTTCAGTATTTTAAAGCAAATTCAAGATTGTGTCATTTCACCTCTGTTTTCTAGCGTCCCTGCTTTCTTTTTTTCTTGCTCAATCATCACTCCTGTTGCATTACATATTCATTTAATGTTTGTATCCTCCAAGAAGACAAAGTTTTTGACAGTCTTCATCACTTCTCTATCCCAGTGGATGCTCAATAAATACTGCCCTGAGATAAAGGGTGGCTGCTGCTGTCCTCATTTACTGGATGAACACTGATCACCTTTGAGACTTCTACTTCAGCATCACTTCTTCCATGAAGACTTTCCAAATGCATGGCTTCCCCACCAACTGTTACCAAGCATAATTAATTATTCCCATATTGGTGCTCCTCTGGGTTCTGGATATGATTCTACTGTGGCTGCTAGAAACTTATGTGCAAATATTAATACTTAGTTTACTTATCTGATTCTAAGAGTAGGGACCCTGTCATACTCATCCAGACCAGGTCTTGACTCACAGTAGGTCGATGGGGTTTCTCAAATAGACTTACTCTGTCATCTCTCACTGTTGCTCTTTCCACCAATCTCAGCGAAGACTTTAAGTTGATTCTTTTCCCTAAGTAGCCTTAAGTACTATACAGTGTATGAGTCCGGCTTGCATTATGGACTTTTAGATGCAATGCTAGACTATGTAACAACTAAATACAAAATATGCTATCTTTTTTTTTTTAAAGATTTTATTTATTTATCTTCAGAGGGGAAGGGAAGGAGAGAGGGAGAGAAACATCAATGTATGGTTGCTTCCCGTGCATTCCCCGCTGGGAACTGGCCCGCAACCCAGGCATGTGCCCTGACCGGGAACCGAACCGTGATCTCTTGGTTCACAGGCCCGCGCTCAATCCACTAAGCCACACCAGCCAGGGCCAAAATATGCTATCTTAAAGAAAGAAAACAGAGTTGTTGCACAGCTTGATTCAAAGAATGTAGTAAATCTAGATAATCTTTTTTACCTAAGCACTGGGCCTATGATGAACCCTAATTTTCATACAAAAGAAATGAGGCCCCTGTGCTTAAGTATATTGTCCAAGGATAACTAACACAAGGCAGTGCTGGGATTGAACCCAGTGCTGGCTCTATGGAGCTCCAGGGTCAAGAATGGAAAGAGAATTATATATAATATTCTACCCTTTGTGCACACCACAATTCATCTGTTCTGTTGTGATGAATATCTGGATTGGTTCTAGGTTTTGGCTATTACAAATAATGTTTGCTGAGCACAGGCTTCTACCTGTCTCCTGTGACCCGTGTATGCATTTCTCTTTCCCTCACTGCCTCAGCAGGGCAGGTTGATAGAGCAGAGGTACTTCGGACTTGTATTTAATGTGCTAACTGAAAATTTTTTCTTTTTTTTAATATATTTTATTGATTATGCTATTACAGTTGTCCCATTACCCCCCCCTTCATTCCCCTCCACCCTGCACACCCTCTCCCACCCACATTCCCCCCTTTAGTGCATGTCCATGTGTCATAAATTCTTTGGCTTCTACATTTCCCATACTATTCTTGCCCTCCTCCTGTCTATTTTCCATCTACCATCTATGCTATTTATTCTCTGTACCTTTCCCCCCTCTCTCCTCCTCCCACTGAAAATTCTGACTGAGCAGATGTCATATCTAAACACTTCTCACTAGTTCCCCTATAATTTTAATCTTCAATTTTAAACTAAGAGAGTAATTCAAAGACGTATTGTTCCTTCAGGTAACTTAAATTCTCATTCTCTCTCTCCCTTAGAAGGCTACTGCAATAGTTCATCTAGCCAAAAGAGAAGTTTTCACAAAGAATGAACACCATTCATATTACTCTAGAAAGAGTGCCACCATTTTTATAAAAAATTCTCACAGCAAGTAAGAAAAAAATAATATGCTTTTCCTTCCCATATCCTGTAAATTTTTTCAATGTTGATTTGAATGGCTGAAAATAAATCTGAAGTTCTTTGAGAATGATTATCCTAAAATCTTTTTCAGAAATGAAGTATTTAAAGTTGTCATAGTCCGCAGAGAAAAATAGTTAAACAAATTCAACACTTTTCTTCGTTTTTTCCTTCCCTCATCCCTTCCCTTTGCTTTTTAATTTAGCCTTATAAGAAAAAATCAGTGCATGAAAGAAGCAGTATGAAATACCAGTTATACAATGTATTAAAAAGCAATTTAATTCAAAACTCAGTGCTGGAGTCTGAAATTAGGCACAGAAAACTAAGAGAGAAAAAGTAACAGTGTGTCAAACAAAATTCAGGTGGCTAGATACACCTATTGATTTCAATACAAGTCCCTGGCAAACAGTCAAGCCAATTTTTAAGAAAAATTTCCACCTGACTTTATTTTCAAATATACTTAAACAACAACAACATACTTTCTGTAGGGATGGCAAATATCAGTATTAGCAAATCCAAATCTAATTTTATAAAAATTACTATATGTAGTTTGGGGCAGATATATTTATTTTTTGGTGATATTAAGTGGCACTAATTACACTGTAACTATAAGGTAACTAACATGAAACCACAGAACTGTAACTTTGCTACAGCTGCATGGACCTGGGCCATTTCTGGATGAACACATTTTGAAAAAACTGGATGCCCATTCCAGTGCCATGCCAATGAAATCTCTTCAGAAGTAAAGTTCTGAAGTGGGGAATCACCAGTGTACCTTGCAGCTGACAGATGGCAGGCAAGACATGTCAATTATGAAGTAGTTACAGAGTAATTCACAAAAGTTACCATTACTGTTTCTAGAAAGAAGCAAGAAGTTAAGAAATTCCTTGAACTAAATAGGTGTCAGAAGGACCCTGGCAGGTCAGGTAGGTGGGGCATCATTAATAATCATGGTTGGCTTCTACACACTGGTAGCAAAATAATTCTGACTGTGATCTTAGGCAAATTATAGATAAATGAAAAAGGCCAGTAATCATACCCTAAGAGTAATAAACAGAACTTCAAAATAAACCACATGATGGTTGAGCTTGCAGCAGGGTTTCACGAGGCAAGGCATACAGATTTTTTTCTTCCCAAGTCTGGTGTTCAGAGCAGCTCTTGTGTCCATTTCAAAAACCTCCCTCACTTCATCTTTGGTCTTTACTGATGAACATTCCATGTATCTAAAAGCACCAATCCTGTCTGCCCTATCTCTGCCTTCCTCCGATTTTACTGGCTCCTGCTTCATCTTGACTAACTCCCACCTTGTATGCTCATCATTCCAAAGATCCTCCTTGTTCCCAACCAGGATGATGGGCATGCTGGTACAGAAATGCTTGACTTCCAGAGTCCATTTGTATGGGACGTTTTCTAAACTATCAGGGCTGTCAATGGAGAAACACATCAGTATAACATTGGTGTCTGGGTAGGAGAAAAGCCTCAAGCGATCATAATCTTTCTGCCCAGCTGTGTCCCACAAAGCCAACTCCACTTCAATATATGCCACACAGTTCTCAAACATTGTAGGTGCATACATCTCTGAGAAGTGGTCCTTGCTAAAAACAATGAGCAAGCAAGTCTTGCCACAGGTTCTACCACCAACCATCACCAATTTCTTCCAGAAGGTAGCCATTATTTACAAATGTGCTGTAAGATTCACCATCTACCTGTATGGCAGAAGTTCTACAAAGTGCCTTGAACTTCTGATAAAAGGCACTCAGGCAACGCTCTGGCTCTGGCACCCACCTCTCTGCACTGAGGATGCCTGTCAGTGAGTCACATGCTTGGAGACTAGGGTGGGTGACTGAGGAGGGGGTGGCAGACTAAAGACAGAACCCACAGAGGATGGCAGGCAGAGGGTACGGAGTGAGAGGGAGCGAGGATGGGGGCAGTGGGCCAGTAAAGCTAATTTTTTTTACACCGTTTGAAAAGGAAAAAAATGAATCTGAACTGTTAACAGTAATAATGAGCACAAATGTAAGAAGCCCTTTAAACTTAAATGTATGAGTGTTCTCTCAAAAGGCATTAAGATATTGCCCTAATAGTGGAAGTTAATGTGGAGATTGCAAATAAATTCTTTTTTAAGCTCTTAATACCCATTTAGTCAGTCCATGTGCTTCCAAATTTTTGGTAGAAGAACTCTGAACATTAATAAAATATATATTCATTTTCTGGTTAAAATGCTCTAATATTTAAAACTATTTTCTACTAGACTTCTAATGACTAAGACAATAATGAAAAAATGTTGATAATATACACTTAAAATTCTGTCTTTATCACAGACATCTCTTTATGTTTTAACATTTTAAGAAAATATTTCCTACTAGACTTCTAATAAATAAGGCAATAATGAAAAAAACATTATCGATAATGGTCACTTAAAATTCACTATTACATACATTTAAGTCTGTGCCACCATTTACTAGAAAATGCTATTAAAATTCTAAGAGACAAGTCCTGCTTCTGACTGTGTAAATGTGCTAATATATTAGTGAGGATATGATTTTTCACACTCTGGTCTTGTGATGAAACACGTTCCCAATACCAGTGTGTCATCTTATCCTACAATTTCACACATCAGCTGCCAGGGCATCTATCTGAGAGCCCAGTTTCACATTGCACTAATGAGTCAACACCTGTTAAGAGTGGAGAAATCTGAACCTTGTTAGCAATTGTGAAGCCTCCTGGGAGTTTGGATGCTGAGCATTGTCATACTCACCGCCAGCATGTCTGTACCAAGAACCCTGGCAGCAGCCATGATAAAGTCCCCTACCAGCATTGAAAAGCCAGGCAAACCCAGGGAAAAAAAACGAGGTGGACAGTGCCTTATAATGGTATTTAAGATATCCTAAAAGGGAAGAGAAAAAAACACAACTGTAATTTTCAATAACAAAATTGTAAAGGAGTCAATTAGTCTCTACATGACCACTGTAAGATAATCTAAGAGAACACAGATCACAGGATGTTCTCAGTAAAGGGGGTACTCTGAGATGAGTTCATCCAAGGGCTATTGTATCCATTTTACATATAAGAAAATTGGGATACTAAACTGTAAGATGACTTGTCTAAAATCTAAATTGTGGCACTGGGCCTAGACACTTCTTATGCCTTCCACCTAAAGGTGAGCTCTCTGGACAAGCTACAGAAGTGTTAGGGTAAATATACAAATAAAACCTTTGAACATCTATCACTTTCCATATTCTTCAATTTCCATAAGTTAACATACTGTTACATTAAAAATTCTTAAAGCAGGCAAAAAGATGGAAATTTTTACTCTTCAGGTAATTTAATGGGTTAAACAATAGGAATGCATGGAGTACTACAGTAGTATTGTGACTGATCATATTCTAAGGTCAGGTAATTGGTGTGGTTCTGAGTATACATGTGATTGTGAGGTCTAAGTACAAAGTGCAGCTGTAGCCTTTTTTCACAGTGTGCAGTGTAAAGAACACCAACTGCCCAGACACCTGGTATTCCTGTGTTTGGAACAGCCTCTCACTGTTGAGTGGCTGGCTAGCTGGCCCCTGCCCACCAGCTCTGTTCTGAGGCAGTCACCCATTCAGCCTGTGACAGACCAGACCAGGATTCCACTGGACAGCATTCATGCCACCCGTGGTCAGGCCACACCTATGAAAACATCTGTGTAAGTGTGTGTGCACAAGGGGGATCAGTAAGAAAACCAAAAACTACTTTTATGTAGTTCTAGGTAATGCACATTAATCAAACAGGCTAACGTACTATAGCTATGTTACTAATAGTTGTACAACCTATAGTCAGTCTCAAAATACAAAAAGCAAAATACAAAAAACAATTTTGTTTATTTTCTCCGATTTCAGTGTGGCTGTTTCAAAAATCCTTCAAAATAATCTCAGTTTAATTTGATTAAATTAGAGCAAAGTAGTAGCAACATGCTGTATTCTAACATAAGTCTTCTGTAATCAAAATAACCTCACTCCTTATCTAAAAAGAGAATTTTTGTGTTTATAAAAGACTTATTTCTTTTCCTTACATACTGGACTCATTTTGTTTCTACAAATTTTGCTGTTTATATGCTTAAATCAACTGTCCAATGCTTACAGTTCATATATGGCAAATACTTCAGCAAATCCTAATTTAAAGTTTTAGAATTTCAGCAGACTTTCACCTGTACACAAAAACAAATATACATATAAATAGATAGACAGATAAAATGAAGGAAGGAAGGAAAGAAAAACCTGAACCACTTCTTCCAAGTTAATGTTTAAACCTGCTTTAATCATGTCCTTTGATACACTTTAGGGTCCATATCAGCCAAGGCAAACATTCTAAAGGGCTTAGCAGATGGATGCTGCAGTTTAAAAAGTGTGTGGTAAACTCATGCTCCAAGAGGAACAAAAGATCCACCTTCTTCATAATTAAGCCTCTGATTAATGCCCTGGGCTCCCCACCACACACCTGTAATTACTCACAGAGGTACGCATTGTGCTGGGCCTTGTCTCAGAATATCAAGCATCAAGCTATCCAGCAGCAGATGGAAGCACATTTCTGTTGACAAATGCTGCAATGAAAGGATTCATGCAAACCTGGCTAGCAAGGTAGCAGAATGCCATGCATTTGAAGATTAATAATGCAAACAACCATGTTCACTTTATTATGTTTATAGTGTTAATTCCATCTGTTGAGATGAGGAACTAAGCCTTGAACACTATAAATTTTTAATATCTTTAGCCCATACTTAACTCAAATAAGCCATTTCCACAACTGGAATTTAGAATTTTAATTTAAAAATGTTTTTCTGGGATAAGTTTATGGTAATTACGAATGAAATCTTTTAATAAGCTAAAGCCAAAACTTGTAAAAGAAATCCATTTTGCTTTATGACATTCATATGTGCACAGGCAATGATCTGTAAATGGGGCATTCACAAAAAATTACTGAGTTGGCATTGATGCTAAAGACAGCAGAAATGCACGTAGCCAAGGTAAAGTCACACAGTTCCCCGTACCCCTGGACCCTGGCCAGTCACTTCAATGGAACCTGTTTCTATGGGCAAGAAGATTGGAAAGAGAGAGCAAAATAACAGATGGCTAGCCTACTGTACCCTGCCACCCACATAAGACAGAGCCCCAAGTAGAAGCAGGGCCTGTGCTGCTGAGGTCAGTTAAAGACAGCATTGGAGTAGGTTAATGTGTGTGTTAAACAGGGTAATATATGGCCAATCTGCCAATTATGGCCATGGGTTTGCTTATTTTGCTTATCTACACTAAAATGGAACAACCCAAAGATTTTTTCTTTGTGGTTAACATTTTAAAATTAGGAATAGCTGTGTGGTACTCAAGAGAGCTGTATAATCTCAATAGAAGGACATCCAAAAAAAATGTTCCACTCACTTCTAGTTGACTTCTTCTTTCACCTTCCCCTTGATACATCAAGATCATAGCTATAAATGGAATCCTTGGAAAAATAAAAATCTTGAGACTCTGAAATTTTCTTCACAGTCACCAGGGCTTTATATATAGACAGCACAAAACACTGCTTCCCAAATGCCTATTATTCATGTACAACCTCATGCTATTGTCAGATCCACATCCAAAGTGAATATTTGTCTGTTTTCAAAGTACTTTTTTGAACTTAAATAAAATTATTCTGGAAAACTAGTATCCTGTGTTGTAAGCAGAAAATACCCAGGAGAGTCAAAGGACTAGAAAGAGGCCATTATTCCACCCATGTGATTTGAGGCTATTCAGTGCCACCTCCATTGTGACCACCCGTGGGAAATGTCTCTCTAGAACTGAGACCACGAGGCCTGGGTTCAAAGCCTAGTATATGTGATCATGGGCAGATCGTGTCATGCCTAGAGCCTCACATTTCTCTCCCATAAAATGGGATGATTTCCTTTCACAGAGCTGTTATCTAATGGTATGATAGATGTGAACACATGCCTCTGTAAAGTAAAAAGGACCATACAAGCGACAAGTAAAAAGTAACAAGTAAAAAAATTTTTAAATAGAAGGACTATGAAAGATTTTACTTTCCAGAATTTACTTTGCAGAAGTCTATGAACTATTGTTTTGATTACATTCAGAAAGAACATTAAAAAACATTTCAAAGGTGACACAAATAAGTGTTTTAGATTATATTATCCCAGAAATTAAAAAATTCTAGACATTAATGCTTTCAAGTAATATCCTTAGCAAAGCATTACAATTACCCGTAGTGTTTACGGTAAGTGAAAGAAAAACAGGAAAATTATCTTTATGTATTTTGTAGGTTCCATTCTTCTATTTACCCTAAACAAGTGATTCCAGTAGCAAAAAATTAGTTTATTTTTCACACTTTAAGCAGACTAAAAAATAATACACTAAACAATAGGCTCAATGAAAAATAGGAACTGTTTACTCTTGAAAATTCATCAGTTTAAAACATAGACAAAACTCTTTCACAAGCTTTTCTTCAAGGGAAATAAAACTCATTTTTCAAAATGCTGTTATATAGTAAACAGGCCACAAAACTAGTATTTTTCTTGTTTTGGGTTGAAAGTCCACAGACATGCTACACACTGAGTGTGAAAACTAGACTGTAAAATGATAATTGTGAATTTTCAGCTTATCAAAAGATTTAGGTTTATGAGAAAGTAACTGGAGAGAACATCTGTCTTTTATCACTGATCTTACAAAAAATCAGGTAATTCAAATAGAGGCGTGTTGTTTCCTCTCCTCCAAAGCACAGTTCTATAAACACAAACCACATTCGGCCTGGTAAATGAATTGCTTTAATTGAATGCTATGTACACAGTAACTGGAAAAACTGTAAGTGATAAGAAAAAACATATGGTGATGGCAACAGAAATTGGTTTATTCATTTTGCATAGTGTTTTTTCTTTAGTTCTCTTATAATTGACCTTTAGAACGACAAATGTGTAAAATAATTTTGTTTATTATGGTTCCAAACCTTCCAACAATTACACAAAATGAGAATTTTAAAAGGAAGGATTCATTCCTGAAGCATTTCCATTGTTTACATAATTGCACAGCTATAATTTAGTGCTTGTGTTGTTATGGAAAATAAAAAAAAGGGCCATTACAGGCCATTTCAATTCAAAATATTGCACTGTGGTGTCAAAAATGAGGCAAAATGTTCACTTTAAAATAGTTTAAAATGGATTAACCCCGTAAACAAAAAGCATTTCAAAATAGTATTCTATGAAACACAAATGTTCAAGAAGTCCCCATCCTTCAAACAGAATTAGAAATGTTGCAACTGTACTTTCACACCAATTACATATATATTATTCACTTAATATTTGCTCATGGCCCAGCAGATGATGGTTGTAACATAATAGCCAGCCATCTGTCTCCCAGGCTTTTCTTAGGGAACTCACGCCTGCTCCCCGGGAGCAAACAGATCCGGTCATTCCACCTAAAGTCACTCAGACCTTCCAGGCAGCCAAAGAGAATTGTTAAGAAATAAAATCTATGCGTGTAAAAATCACTGAACTCCTCCTTTAACTTTTTAAGAAAACTAAAATGCTACACAATTAATAACGTCATCATTTTTTCAGATAAGATACCTGTCTTTTATCTAGAATATTCCAAGCTCTTATTTGGTCATATGGGTAATGTTCAGATCTGCTTATCCCATTAATCTAGTTTAATAAAAAGGTATGGCTCATTCCACCCAAGTAGAATTACTAATTATCAAAAACTTTGAATGGAAAGTGATATTTTTAACACTAAACCTGGATACAATTTAGGTTTTCTTTAACAATTCAAAAGGCAGCCACAATCCTGCAGTACCTAGAGAGCACATTTCTAGGTATCAATTATGGCCCTACTGGCAAAGCTCAGAAATGCTCAATGACCAAAAGGTTTTAGTTAACCAGAAGCACAGATCTGAAGAGCCCTCCAAGTCCCAAGGCTTGTTTCTTCTTGCTTCTGCCAGTGAGTCTCGGATCCATCACATTCACAAAGACATCCTTTACATACCACAAGAGGATACCAGGACTCTTCCACGCTCTACATTGGTTCAGGTAGCATTTTTCATTGATAAAAACAAAGCCTTTAAAATATGGGCTTTTTAAAAAAGCACAACAGATCATGTCACGAGCATTGCACTTATAGAAAAGTCACTGGAAATAAAAATATAGCAGGACAAAGCTAAAAATTACTATCAAGATCCCTGCTGATGTCATTTACATTACCTATGTGTAATCTGGAGAAAAAGCAGATTCTTATAAATGCCAGAAAAATATGACTTCTCTCGGTATAACTATGTTATCAAGTCTAGGAGAAATATGACATGATAGATGAGTTGGTTCCAAGACAGGGGAAACACAATTGCCCTAGTGCTTCTCATCACAAAAAATAAACTGACAGTTACAGGAGCTACTCTGATAGTGTGCATAGCATCAGGATTTCAGGAGAGAGGGAACCACCATGCAGATGGCCAGGAAAGTCTTCGTAAGTCTCAAGCCCATATTTTTTATGATTGCTTTACACTTAATCCCACATCTCTATAAAGAAAAACTCTCCTTGCCTTTATACTGACGAAGACTGCTCAGGAAAAGTGGGAGATTGATTCATGGACTTTGACAAAACTATATGAATTTAACTTATACTGGAGTTGTTGTATCACCAGGTTACTTAACTGTTCTTTTTGTTTGTAAGAACTTCACTGAGACATAATCTACATATAATAAAATTCACCTTTTAAAGTATACAACTCAGTTTTTAGCCTATTCAGAGAATTGTTCACTATCATCGCTATTTAACTTGAGAATATTTTCATTACCTCAACTTTTTCATTGAAACCCTCTACTCATTAGCAGTCATTCTCCACTCCCTCTCCATCAGGCAACCTAATCTGCTTTCTGTCTCTATGAACATGCCTATCATGGACACTGCAGAATATGGCTCATACAGTAAGGATAGTAGGTGGGCTTTCTTCCCCCCTTGATTCTTTTGCTTGGCATGTTTTTGAGGTTCATCATGTTGCAGCATGTGGCAATACATTTTTCCCTTTTATGACCAAATAATATTTCATTGTATGGCTAGACCACATTTTATCTACCCTTTTACTAATGGGTGGACATTTGGGTTGTTTCCACCTTTTAGTGACTCCTATGATTTTCACTAGTGCTACCATGAAAATCTGTATACAGATTTTTGCTTGAATACCTGTTGTCAATTCTTCTGACTATATACCTAGAAGTGAAACTGCTGGTTAATATGCTAGTTTTATGTTTAACTGTTAAAAAAATGTTTTTTATCTTCACCCAAGGACATTTTCCATTGCTCTTTTAGAGAAAGAAAAGGAGACACACATTAATGCAAGAGAGAAGCATCAATTGGTTGCCTCCTGTACACGCCCTGACTGGGAGTCCTATGTACCTGGACCAGAAACCAAACCTGCAACCTAAGTATGTGCACTGACCAGGAACTGAACCTGCAACCTTTTGGTTACAGGATGACGCTCCAACCAACTGAGCTACAGCAGCCAAAGTTAACCAAAGTTGAACACAACATAAAAGTTATATTTAACTTTTGAGGAAGTACCAATATTTCTGTAGCAGCTTTGACATTTAGTATTTTTACCAGTAGTGTAAGGAGGGTTCCAATTTCTTCACTTCCTTATCATTTGTTATTTCCCATCATTCTGAAAAGAAAAGAGTATAATAGCCACCCTAGTGAGTGTGAAATGGTATCTTGCTGTGGCTTTGATTTGCATTTCCCTGGTGACTAATAATGAAAAACATCTTTTCATGTGCTTATTGCCCATTATTATATCTTCTTTGGAGATGACTAAATCTTTCACCCTTTTTTAAATGGGCCGTTTTTTTCCCCCTGTTGAGTTGTAAAACTTCTTTATGTGTTCTTGGCCCTAGACCCTTACTGGATGTACGATTTACAAATATTTTCTACTATTTTGTGGGTTGTCTTTTGGCTTGCTAGATAGTGTTCTTTGATGCACAAAAGATTTTAATTTTGATGAAGTACAATTCATCCATTTTTTTCTTTTGTTGCTTGTGCTTTTGTTGTCATACCTAAGAATTCACTGCAAAGTCTGAGATCACAACAATTTACTTCTATCTCTTTTTAAAATGAATTTTATAGTTTTAGCCTTATATTTAGGTCCTTAATCCATCTGAGCTCACTTTTATATACAGTGTGGGGCAGGAGTCTAACTTCATCCTTTTGTATATGCATATCCAGTTTTCCCAGCATGACTTGCTAAAGAGACCATTCCTTCCCTACTGAATCTCTTCGCACCTTGTTGAAAATTAATTATTCACAGGTGTGTGGGTTTGTTTCTGGACTTCACTGATCTATATATGTCTAACCTTTCACTAGTACCATACTGTTTAGATTACTGTAACTGTTACTGGAACTGTTTTCTTAATTTCCTTTTCAAGTTGTTTATTTTGGTGTATAGAAATATAATTGTTTATATTTTGCTTGCTTATTCATTTTGTTGATTAGGTTCCAGTTAAAGGTGAGATCATATGGTATTTGTCCCTCACCACCTGACTTATTTCACTTAGCATAATTTCCAGTTCCATCCATGCTGTCTCAAAGAGTAGGAGTTCTTTCTTTCTGCTGCATAGAATTCCATTGTGTAAATGTATCATAGTTCTTTTATCCACTTATTTACTGACGGGCACTTAGGTTGCTTCTAGCACTTGGCTATTATAAATTGTGCTGCTAAGAACATTGGGGTGCATAGGATCTTTTGGATTGATGTTTCAGGGTTCTTACGATATAATCCTAGCAGTGGAATTGCCAGGTCAAAAGGCAGATCCACTTTTAGTTTTCTGAGAAAATTCCATAATGTTTTCCACACTGGTTGTACCAGTCTGCAATCCCACCAGCAGTGCACTAGGATTCCCTTTTCTCCACAACCTTTCCAACACTTGTTTGTTGCTCTGTTTATGATGGCCATTCTGACCTGTGTGAAGTGGTATCTCATTGTGGTTTTAATTTGCATCTCTCTGAGGGCTAGTGATACTGGGCATCTTTTCATATGTCTCTGGACCCTTTGTACATCCTCCTTGGAGAAGTGTCTGTTCAAGTCCTTTGCTCATTTTTTAATAGGCTGACAGTGACCAGAGGGGTAAGAGGAGGGGATAATGGGGGAAAAGGGTGAAGGGTTTACAGGAACAATAAAGGACACATGGACAATAACAACAAAAAAGAGGGGGTGGAAACAGGGCAAGGGGGTGGGAAAGGCTGGGGTGGTGGGGAGGGGTAGGGGGAAAAGACAGAAAACTGTACTTGAACAATAATAAAAAATACATTAAAATAAAAAATAAAAGAATGAAATAAAAAAAGAAAAATAATTGATTTTTGTATGCAGATTTATTATCCTGCAGCCCTGCTGAATTCATTTATTCATTCTATTAGTGTGTGTGTGTGTATTTCTTAGGGCAGGGGTGTCAAATTCATTTTCACCAGTGGCCACATCAGCCTCGTGGTTGCCTTCAAAGGGCCGAATGTAATTTTAGGACTGTATAAATGTAACTACTCCTTAACAGTTAAGCGAGAGCTTGGCGCTGCCACTGGGTAGAAACAAGGTGCCAGGCTGGATAAAACAAGGTGCAGGGCCGGATTTGGCCTGCGGGCCTTATGTTTGTCACTTGTGTCTTAGGGTTTTATATATTCAAGATCATGTTTTCTATAAATACATATAACTTTTCTTTATTTCCAGCATGGATGCCTTTTAAATAATTTTCTTACCTAATGGCCCTGGTTAGAATATCCACTACACTGTTCATCAAACAGAAGCAGTGAGAATGGACATCCTTGTGCTATTCCTGACCTTAGGGAGAACATGGAAGTTTAAAAGGAATATGCCTATTGTTTCTTTGGTGGGAAGAAAGCCTGAGCCAATGTTGTGACATCCAAACCCCAGAGCAACCTTTTCTCAAAACATTTTTGGAGATTAGTGAATTAGTGTGAGGATGCTCAGGGTACTCAGAGATCAGAGGCTATGGGAAAGAACTTACCCATCACCACATGAATCAGGTCATTCCCTCAGCCTCAAGCCCGCAGCAAATGTGATCAAAATATAAAGCCCCCTTTACTCTGACCAACACAACATCCTGCATCCAGCCCACAGATCACAATGGGCTGCTTTTATATGTGCTTCCTATATAGGGGAGACTGAGGAGAGGGCAAACCCATCAAGAAATTCTGGCACATTTATGATCCACAAGATGTAGGAAAATGTTGGAGGGTTGTAGGAAGAAGTGACTTACCAGCTGTACTAATCATGCCTTTAAGATGCTGTGGTCTGAGTATGTAATGGCTGTCTTAGTTGTGACCCTGATAAGCCTCAAATCTACAACATTGCAGTTTGTACAACGGGCTGGCTTAATGAGGTTGATGCAGATGCTCTAGAGCAGTTATTAATTCCTCACAATGAGCTTTTAGTGAATGAGGGCTTCAAGGAGTTGCCAGTGGCAAGTGATGACAGTGGGAGCATCAAGGCTGCATCAGACTCGTGTGCATAAAGTGCTCTCAGAACACAGGACATCTATGCAGCACTCTGAAAGAGGACCAAACATAATGGTCAAAGCTCAGAAACAAGTCTATGCAGAATGGCAGTTGTACATACCAAGAATTTACAAGGGACTGGGGAGCAGGGTGGGTAGGGTGGAATAGGAAAAACTGCTTTTTCTGAGGCAACCAGCTGCTTGTTTCAGAAGAGAATAAACCTAATCAAGTCTCCATACTCTGTAGTATTCCCTTCGTCTATAGCTTTTACAATGTTTTGGAGCAGAAGTAAAAGCTGAGTCACTGCATTCATAGATAACTAGATTGGTAGAAATGCATAATTTATGATAGCAATACCATTAAGGTAAGAATTATTGCCATGATTGAAATATGCACACATATAATTAAAACAGGTATGCAAGAGACAGGCAGCCATACTGTTCGTAGTATTACTTAGGAATGCATTTGCTAGAAATAGATTCTTCTTACAATATTAAAAAGAAATTCTTGGACAAAACCATAGCCTTAATACACTTAGGTTTAATCAATATCACCCATGATGCCAAACAGAATAATCATCTCACTCCCATGCTGGAATCCAGCTACATAGTTATGTTACCTTAGAATGAAGCAGAAATTTACTAGGGAAAATAAATCTCTACTGAATTTGGGTAACAAGGGTACTGAATTTTTTCCTTTGGAACCATGAAAACAGAGAGGGAAGATCTGAAGTCATATCCAATCTTTTTATTTTACAGACATAAGGTAGGAGATCAATCAAGGCAGAAATTGCCCCAAGGTCTGGACACAAACCCAAGTGTGCTCCTTCTCCTTATAGGAAGAGAAAACCTGAACTCAGAGGCAATAGAGCACCATTTAACATTCATGAACGACCAGCCTCAAATATAAGGCACAGCACCATTTTGAGGATGTTACCTACCTCTAAAGTGCAAATTACTGGTATTTTTTCATCTCATTCACTTTGACTAATCATTTTAAAATGCAAGTAATACTTATTAAAGTTATACTTTCAAGTGAAGTCAGCAAATGACTATTAGGGCTTAAAGATGTGTTTCCAACATATACACATAACTCTTACTCTCACAGAATTATCACATGAGGAAACTGGGTCACATATCTTCAAAATAAAAATGAGCCTCCCACCTCAATATTCTTCTTAGGAAATGCTAGAAAGAAACTGTGTGTATACAGGCATAGGTGTGGGGAGGATATCGTTATAAATATTTTATGGAAAAACACTGAGAAATTTCCCAAGACTGCAAAAAGAAATCAAGATTCCTATTTTTCCCTCAAAGGGACTGCTAGAAAACCCACACCAGCCTCAACTCTGCTTGAAAGACTTAGAGCTTCTGGTGCTGCTAAGGCCAGCCTCCACTGCATTTAAGTGTTTCCTTCTCACCTGGGAAACCTGTTTCTCAGGTTTGGGTGAAAGTGAGCCTGCTAGGTGGTGGTGAGTTCTGCTGGGGTGTTTCCCGGCCTGTGACCAGAAATAAGTTAAAGGGGAAAACTATTTCTTTTCTTATTTTTTTAGATTTTATTTATTTATTTTTAGAGAGAGGGGAAGGGAGGGAGAAAGAGAGGGAGAGAAACATCAGCATGTGGTTGACTCTCATGTGACCCCCACTGGAGGCCTGGCCCACAACCCAGGAATGTGCCCTGACTGGGAATCACTTTGGTTCGCAGCCTGTGCTTAATCCATTGAGTTACACCAGCCAGGGCAGAAAACTACTTCTGTTGGAACTTCCCATGTCTTCTGGAGTGTTATCACACCAGGAAAGTAATAAACTTAGGAATATCATTATTATTCATTCTTTTCATTCCAGGCTAACACAAAATGCATATGCTTTAGTTTAGTTCCATGAAAATAAAATTATCTACCTGCACATAAGAGCAACATTGAAGCTTTTAACATGTCTGTGTTTTGTATTAAAAAAGAAATCCAGTGATCAATCAATTATGGGAGTCTGCAGACCACCCACCAATGTGGGATGGAGATCTGGATGAGTTACATAAAGCAGTCGCAACAGATACTTTTCTTAAATTTTTGCTTGGACAACAGAATTAGCACTACTTCTTAGGGAACAGGAGACTGACCTGAAAGTATTTTGTAAATTCTAGAGCCTCATACATCATTGCTTTTATATTACAGACTCATTTTAATCATTATCTTACTAAAATATTTAGTAAAGATCAACTGAAAATTAAAACTTAAAATAAACAAAATCTACTCATTAAAAAATTGTGAAATGAAAGACAAGTCATTCTGATAATTTCATTAAAAAACACTTAACAAGACGACAAATTTCTCAAGTCCTGACTGGGTTGAAGGTACCATGTCAGCTGCTGGGAGGAGTCTGAGGCATAATAAAGCATGGCCCCTGCCTTCCAGCAATGACCTCTTAGGGGCAGGGCACAGCTATGCAGAACAAGGCCAGGGAAGAAGAGCATATGGCTCTTGCAGTGGGACAGCCAGTGCTCCGTGGGGACCAAGGGGAAGACATGAAGACACTGGTTCTTGATAACAGGACCATGCTGAACACGTTCAACACAAGACTCCAGTGCTGGAAAAAACGGTGCTCCATTTTGATATCTTATTAGTAAAAAGTTGCTTTCTGCTAAAATTTCTGTAGCCCATAGGGGTTTTCCTTTGGAAAACCTAGGAAAGAATGTTTTTCCATGGAACAACAAAAGAAAAACTGCAGTTTATGATTTCTATAGAAAACAATATTCTCTCTAAAATGTGTCCCAGTAAATAGCATTAATAGCTGAACAATCTGCAATTAGCACACTACCACTTATTGCTATGTATTGAAAAGAAATTAACAGACAAGAGATTATTCCCCACAAGGAGAATACTCTCTCACAGAAACAAAACTTGCAATTTAAAATGCTTTGCCTGACGTTATTTCCTTGTATCCAAACTATTCTTTATGGATCATAAACCAGTCAAGATTTCAAATCTCTTACATTGAAAATCACTCCTTTCCAAATGGGAGTTAAAGTACCACCCTCTCCCAGTACTATTTAGCACTTGAAATACCGCTGTCTCTCAGCTCTTCTCTGCCTAAAATGTGAATTTTTAAAAAATCTTCATAGACTTCTAAATGGGAAAAGATGGTCTTGCAGGTTAACAGTGATATTTCAAACAATAAATCCTATCTGCAGTGCCTGCACCATGCCTACTGAAGGCCTAACTGTCTTCACCTTTCCAAGGCCCCAAAAAGAACAACAATGACCTTAGTTCACGAAGTAAGAAGCTCAAGCCTGAAATGGCTATGTGGTCACTGACTCAAGGATGTAGCGACTCAAGTGTAAGGCCAGGGCTAAAGCTCTAAAATAGATGTCCCTCTCACCCAGGCTGACTGTGAAACAGCCAAGGCAAATAGCCTTGGATGAATAATTAATTAAGCATTTAAGAGGCAAACAAACCTCAAATACATCACCCTCCATGCCTTAACAGGGCACTGGGTTAGAAAATGTCTGTGGTGGTGAGCTGAAGTCTTACAACAGTCCCTGCTCTGGCAGTAAAACACCCTGATCCCTCTCTCCTCACAGATGAGGCTCCAGACATTTGAAGGAAGCAATGATCTGTGCCTGTGTGCCAATTCTTCACCACACAAGCCATTTTCTCACCATTTTTCTTCCTCTCAGCTACTTGAGTGGCAGGCATGGGAGGAAGAGAACCACCCTGAGCCCCTCCCTCCCTCCATTCATGCTTCGGTGCTTTCGGCTTTGTGGGTGCAGACTTACACTACTTATTCAATTTAGCTTTCAGATGAAATCAATCTCAGATTTTTTTCATATTGACACTGAACTAAGCAGATCTCTCCATATTTTACTTCTTAAATTAATTTTTAAAATATGAATGCTGAAATTTTTAAGTTTGAACCATATAAAATCACCCCCCCACCTTTTTGAAAAACAGTTCAATATTGGCGATTTTCATCTAGTTCAATGTGAACATTTTCCTCTTATATTAATCTCCCTGGTTACATTTGTGTATGTTTTAATTTCCTTGAATAAACTGACAGAGCTAGTCTTTTATGATTTTAGTGCTTTTTGATTACTGAGTTTCTCATTTAATTTACATTGCCTGCCTCTTCTTCCTGGTGTCATCTGCACAGTACTCGTCTAGAACAGGGTTTCTTAAACTGAGCACTAGTGACACTTTGGATTGTAAACTCCTTATCTTGGACCTGTGCATCACAGGAAGTTGATGACATTCCTGGGCTCTACCCACTAGATGCCAGACTACCTCGCTTCCCCATTTGTGACAACCAAAATGTCTCCAGACACTGGTCCCCAAAGTAGGGGTGGTAGCAACTCCCTCACCACCCTTGTCTCAGGAATCACTGTTTTAGGAAAATGAAATTGGCTGGCTCACCACTCTAGAAGGTTAATGCCTGCAATGAAGTTGATAGTTGGAGCAAGAAACTCAACCAGAATGCTTCGACTCAGCTACTTTGGTTACTTGTTCTTCACCATGTGGCCACCTGGTTTTAAGGTCTTGATTTTTAAAAAAAATTTTCCTATCAATCTACACATTTATTGAGTGCCTGCTGTGTCTGGGAGAAGATAAGATACATTCCAGTTAGTCTACGAAGGAAGATTCCGGAGGCCACAGTAAGTCTCCTTCTAGAGACAGACCTCAGGGCAAAAGAACATTTTCTCCACTGAAAATTGCAGGTCAGCTTATACACTGTATCAGATGGTAACAGTTTAGTTAAAAAAAATCTAATTTTCCACATATATTGAGTTGCTATTATATTGCACTTTATGCTTTATTTCCTGTAGCATGTGTGTATTAAGCACTTACAGCTATATACAGATAACTCATATTTTTTTACTGATAACATTTAAAAGTCTTTACACCTTTAACTTCAAAAAGAGATATCAAACAAAACTCTAGTTTCTGGCCTCTCAGGTAGTCTTTTTCCTATCTGGATCAGCCTCCCATGCTATCATCTTACCCTTTTTAAAGCTGTGAAACGAGTTCACCGCACATGTGTTAAACCTCATAACCGAAACCCCAACCATCTGTTACCTTCTACATATTTCAACTTTCCTTATTTAGGTGTAAGTGGGCTCAGTCTGCAGCTTAGTGAAAATAATTATTGGATTTACAGCTGTAAAAGAAAGAAAAAATTTGTCAATATATTATTTTGGGGCAGTATCTAAAGTCTCATAGCCTGGATGATGGCTGGATAAAGTTATAATACATTTTTTTTTATAAAACTTTGACTAATCTCTGGCTTGTACATTCTCATGAAACTTTATAGGAAACCACTATATATTACTCGTTGGCATTAATACTAATTATATGACAAGCTCTACATTTGATCACCCTGAATCTGTATAGTAAGTGATGATAATAATTATCATTAACTTAATAATATGTCAGGAGAAGGTAGATACATACATACTACCTATCCTTGTAGCTATTATTCCAGCAAACCTAAGTCAAATCAAGTTTTATTTATTGATCCAGTATACCTTTATACTCAATAAAGTCCATTAATGTAAATAAATTCAAACTAATAAAAATTATATTTTTAGAAAAATAGTGTTTTTAAGTGTCAAATTACTTTCAAAAACAAACAGTAACAAAATTGACTAAAAATATATAAAATATCAGAGACCTTTAGAAGTTTCAGTTTAACAAATGTAAAAAAAATTACACTTTGTATATCAACTGTTTGAATTCCAACAGGGTAGAAAATATGTTCTCAAGTGGAGAGAAAACATACCTGGAAATCTTTCCCACACATTTCTACTTCCTAACAGGCAAGAATTCTTTGGGGGACAACCCCTGATATATCTAGCCTGCCCTTGTGCAACAATGTCCATGATGAAGAGAGGGATCATATCTCTTGCTCCCCACCCCCACCACCTTTCTTCAATTCATCTTTTTGCTTTTCTGAATCAACTTTTGCTTTCAGGGATAATGGGTATAGTGTCAGGAGTCTCTACCTTCTCAGGGCATTTACCACTCAGCATTGTATTTTACCTGTCCCAAGTTTTTTATACACACCCATACAAATAAATGCACAATCTACACAAAACACATATGCATACATGTACATAAATATATATGTATGTACACACATATAAATAAATAAATTTGCACACACACACAAACCCCATCCATATCTCAGTCTTTGTTAGGCCCTTATCACCTTGCCCCTGGGCTACTAAGGTAATCCCCTTTCTATGCTTGTTATCATCATTCTTTCCTGATTATAATCCTTCCCACATAATGACTGTACCTTAAGTTCCTTAAAATGCTTTTTTTTGTCATGTTGAGTGTTGTGCTCAAAAATCTTCAACAGCTCCCCATTATCCACTGGATAAAAAAGACTGAATCAAGGCTCTCTACAGTGCACATATGTGGCACTAAATCAAAGTCACTATGGTCACTCTTCCTTGAACATGGCCTGAGAAGGACTGTATCTTTGATTTGTGACATTCACCCTGCTTCTTATTCTACCATCTAAATCCTATTCATCTTTGAAATTCCTGCTCAAATTCTACTTCTTCTGAGAGCTCCTTTCAAACCAACTTAACTAGGAGTATTCAAGCCAGTGTAATTCCTATAACTTGTGTATCACTAATGTGGCCCTTTGCATAAGTTGATGGATATCATAGATTCTCATTTACATGCATCATACCACTGTATATACCTTTCAGAACCTAATTAGTTCTTTACTATAGTAAGGAAAAATGTTCCAAATGAAAAGCTTATTGAACCTTTAGTAAAGAACAATGTGACCCTCATAATGAAATGCTTAAAAATAAATCAGAGGATCCAAGAATGCTCCATAGGAGGGTCCTAAGAGGTCCTCAGGTCCAGCTCATTCACTTGACCATCTGTGGTCTGGCAAGTCCCCATGGCCAGTGTGTGGCAAAGCTAAATCTAGCACCCAGGACTTTTAGCTTCCAATAAGAAGATTGTCACCCATAAAAGTCAAACGCTGGATATATTTTGAAGCTATTTTATATCCTATAGTCTTGGAAGATAGATGTCCCCATTTTTAAAAACCTTAGGAATAAGGCCTGGACTTAGTCCTATTTTTAATCACTGTACAACCTTATAGTTTTTAAGAATTGTTTTTAAATGAAGCTTTTAAGTTAAGTTAGCCTTATAAATTTCCTACACTGAAACATACCAAGGTTAATATCTAATCCTTTAAACATCAAGTGGACCTTTAACTTTATAAATATTCACTTTATCCTGCTAGAATTGCATTAAAATCCCATGAATTCAAACACTGGTTTAAAAAAATACTTTCTGCCTTGGCTGGTGTGGCTCAGTAGATTGAGTGCCGGCCTATGAATCAAAGGATCACAGGTTCAATTCCAGGTCTAGGGCACATGCCTGGGTTGCAAGCATGCAAGAGGCAACCACACATTGATGTTTCTCTCCTTTTCTTTCTCCCTGACTTCCCCTCTCTAAAAATAAAATAAATCTAAAAAAAAATCTTCATGTACAGAACAAATATTTTGAGATGTATTACAATTATTTCCCTGGATGTGAGATAAACAAGGTCCCTACTTTGCCATCTTTATTCTTCATTCTCTGAAACTAAATACTCATTTATGTTCAGCCTTAAATATATTTATAAATTTATGTGTATCTAACATATATGGTTCTAGTTAAAAGTAAATTTTCAGCAAAGAACAGTTCTTTGTCTGAAAAAAGGTGATGCAATTATTACACATCACTGCATAATACAGGCTGTCTGGGGTTATTAAAGGAGTCAGGTATGGCTAATTTACATGTATCACCCCTGCACCTTGCTTTCATAGCTCACTGAGGGGCCCTTTGAGAGATTTTTTACAAATGACTATTATTATATTATTCCATCATATACCTCATGAGAGGAGGTTGTAACATCTGTGAGGAAAACCATGAACTATTTTGACTTCTTTGATAGAATATTACTTTACATGTAATGTTTAAAATTGTTTTCTTAACATTGGTATAGCAAAAAGGTTCATTAAAATATAAAATTAAATGAAAGCAAAATGTTCCTAAAACAAATTAATTACTCTTGGCTACAAAGAAAGTAACCAAAATTAAGGGAAAAAGAAAAGAAATACTACAGTGCATTTAATAGCTGAAATATATAAACCAGTGTTGATCATGTATTGCCAGTGCCTAGCATAGTACCTTGCAGAGTAGTCACCGTCTAAGCCAGGTTCTTACTTGCAGACAATAAAATCCACTCTGCTGAGATTAAGAGGAAGGGGATGTATATCATGGCATAAGATGGCTTATAGAATTTCTACAAGTGCCAGGTAACCAACTGTGAACCTTCTGCAGCCAGGAACAAGGTGGCAAGCAGAGAATACCCAGGCACACCACAGAGCAGTTCTTGCGGAGACTCTACTGCCTGCTCGTGTCACCAGCAATACAGGTGCCTGAGCAAAATTTCCACAACAGCTGCCACCCATCACTCCCCATGTCTGCTTTCCAGCGCCACATAGCTGCCTCTGCCAGATGGAATTTGGGTCCACGACAATCCAGCTGCAAGGAGTTAGTGACACACAGAGCTCAGCTTTCTCGCTTCTATCATTTATAAGGCATGGTAGGTGGGGCAAGGAATGAGTAAAGTGAGTCAAGGGCCAGGGACACACAAGAAATGTTCCAGAATCACACAAGAGTTAATTAAACATACTACTATGTTTGATCCATAGTGTGGGGAGAGGTTATTTCTCCACATGTTCTGAAATTTCACAATGCCTAGGTACATTTTTAGTGAAATCATTTGTTCAAAAGAAAATATATGGAGGAAGAAAAAGAGTCAACATTTAAGATGTCAGAAAAATAAAATAACCTGGTTACTCAAATTGTTGATGTCCTTCTCCTCACCCTCTTCAGTGTCATTACAAGGGCTCACACTTACTGAAGGCCATTGTGTCTAGGCTCCAAACTGAGTGCATTACATGTTTTAGCTCCTCAAAGTCTTCAAACAACCCTCTGAGATAGGCACTGTAATTACCTAATTTTATAGGTAAGGTAACCAAGGCACATCAAGGTCAAACAACTTGAGTGAGGGTATAGCCAAGACTGGAGCTCACACAGGCTGTCTTGAAGTCCATGCTCTGAACAGTTACACAATTTCACACTATATTATACTATATCATAATTTTATATTACTATGATTCTGATTTGTAACTGGATTGTTAATCCAGAAAAAATAATACATATTCCTCCAGTGGAGAGAGCCTCATGCTTTTCAGGTGTGGAACAGGATGTGATAATGACATTATAGATGAAAATAACAAAGACCAGTATTCCCAAGAATTTTTACATGCAAATTTGCAACAATAATTCTGCATTGATATAAGCTTTTCATTGAAAGAGAATTCAATTTTGATGTATAACAGACAAATTACATTAAGGCATTAAATCCATAAGTCACTGTTAAGAAATAGCTTACTTATTTTAGGCAAAGAAAACTTCCCAGTCTTTGATACATGTTCTTAGAAACATGAAAAATAAAATTGCTTTCCTCAACTGTCCTTTTCCATTTCACAAATATTGATCTTTCCATATGCTTTAAATAATGATGAAATTAATAGGAACTGTTCTTAATAAATCCAAATCATAACTTCCTTCATGTCCAAATATTTTTGGGAAGACTGAGGTAAAAATCTGCTTACGCATTAGGAAAACCTAAGAACTAGGAACAGCTTTAGAAGAGAAATTAAAAGAGAGTGATGAACTAGGGACCAACTATGAAAGGTATTTACAGGTTGGACATGAGACAGTATTCCAAAAAGGAGGATTCTGAGATCAGGTGAGACCAAGGTCAGAGCCCCGGTAAAACAAGACAGAAGGTGCCCTGGCCAGTGTGGTGCGGTTGGAGCGTCTTCTATACCCAAAGGGTTGTGGGCTCGATTTCCGGTTGGGCCATGTGCCTGTTTGATCCCCAGTTCAATCCCTGTTGTGTGTTTGATCCCAGTTCAATCCCTGTTGTGTGTTCGATCCCAGTTCCAGGCATAGGAACATACAATTTCCTGGTCTAGGCATGTACGGGAATCAACTAATCCCTGCTTCTCTCTCACATCAATGTTTCTCTCTGTCCCTTCCTTTCTCTCCAAAAACAGTGAAAAAAATATCCTCAGGTGAGGATAAAAAAATAAAATAAAACAAGACGGAAGGAAGGAATAGGACCAAGGACTGTTTGCTTGACACACTTGTCAGCTGTGAATCAGTGAAAAAAGATATACCCTGTGGAATAAGATAGGCCTGCCTATGAATTCTAAGTCTTTATAAAAAATATGTGGCATTGGGCAAAAGTTCTCAATATGAACCTTACTTATTTATAAAATGGGTTACAATATTTCTTTAACTGCACTGCAAAGAAGAATCAATGGGACAGCATCATGCATTTCCCAGCAGAGTCTGGCACTGTAGGTGCCAGGGGAACAAAGACTCCTGCCCTCCAGACACAAAGCAGCTGTGCAGAGGAGGGCCAACTGAAAGACCTTTCATAGGCAAGCTGGGCAGCCCCACAAGCACCCCAAATTTCATTCATAATTTACAGTTATTCTGAGAGTCTTTATGACCCCAATTATTTTTCTAAACCATTAACAGAATTAATTTTTGAAAAATTTCTAGTCGAGGAAAAACAAAGCTATTTCAAAGTATTTTCTCAATCACACTAAAAAACTAAAAACTTACATTGTGGGTAGTGCTATTTGATAAGGTCATTGTTTTAGCTATTAAATTATTAAAGTTATCAGAATAGCTAAGACTGGTCCAACCAATATTAAAAACACTTGATCTGGAATGTCACATTTTGAATTCTGGCTATTCGATATAATTTACTATTATTTAAATATAGAGGTAACTATATTTGTTTACTTAATTAATTTGCGATCATATTAGATCAGCAATTTTCAACCTTTTTCACCTTGTGGCACAAATAAGCTAATTACTAAAGTTCTGTGGCACACCAAAAAATGTATTTTTTGCTGCTCTGACAAAAAAACAGATATAATATTGATTCATTTATACCGACAACTATTGTTATATTGGCTATTGTCATTTTGAAAATTTGACAAGCTAACAAAAAGAGGTCAGTGCCTATGACTAAATAGTCAGGTACTGTCTGTTTTACAAATTCTGTGGCACACCAGTGTGCCACAGGAGACAAGTTGAAAATTGCTATATTTGATGAATTGATGACTTCACATGATTGTAACACAGAATGCAATCTGTGAGACACCTATTTCCCGAACAGTTTTTTAATTTAAAAAGTCTTTAATTAATACAAGCATCCTTATATCTGAAAAAAAAAAAAGATTTTTAACATCTTAGAGCTTATTTCAAATTCAACACATTATTAGTCACTTCTAAAATAATTTTGATACTTTCAGATTTAGGAAAGTATTTGTAAAATTACCACGCCACATGGTGATGCTCACAGGGCCCTGGGCCTTAAGGCAATTTTAAAATTCAGTGGTGGTCCTTAATCCACACAGCTGAGTCATGCAGACAAGTATGCCACCCAGAGGCAAAAGGAAGAAATGCACCTTAAAGTTTATTGTGTGAAACTTAATAGACGTTAAAATTTTAAAAATTATTTTTATTACTTATCTTATTAAAAATAAGAAAAATTAATAATGCTTTTTGCATGACCAAAGGCTTTAATGCCATACTACATAAAAGGGTGGCTCTTGAGAACTCTCACAACATGGAAACAAGCCCTGAGATGGTAGTCGTCACAGGTGCACAGTTTGCCAATTAAAAAACTGAATTTAACTGCACTATTTATGGTAAAAGCTTTCTTTTCCCTTTATAATATAACATGTGTTTCCAGAAGTACGTATAAGTTATGGAACAACCACCAATGATCTATTTAGACATGTAGGCCACAGTTAAACTAATTACCAGAGATATTTCTTATTTAAATGAGAAGTTTCTTTCATTGGAAGATCTGTGTAATTTCTTCTGGCAAAGGAGAAAAGTTTATTTAGAGTAGTTCTGTTTGGCAGCCAGGGCTTCTAAAACATATACCAATAATTGTAAAGGTTAAAGCAAAACAGTTAATTCTATTAAACACAAAAATTTAAATAATAGGGAGATTATAAAATAGATTTATGATATCCCTGTTTTATCTTAGAAATTTAGACATTGGAACTACTGCTAGCAATGGGCCATCATTTAAGATTTATGTATTTTTTTTCCCTGGCTGGTATGGCTTAGCAAACTGAGCACCTGCCTGTGAACCAAAGGGTTGCTGGTTTGATTCACAGTCAGGGCACATCCCTAGGTTGTGGGCCAAGTCCCCAGCAGGGGGCACTCGAGAGGTAACCACACACTGATGTTTCTCTTCCTCTCTTTCTCCCTCCCTTTCCCTCTCTCTAAAAATAAATAAATCAAATCTTAAAACAAAAAGATTTATGTGTTTTACAATGAACTACAACAGATCAAATTAACAAAAAAACATGGCATACATTACAATGTGAAAATTATTTTAAATATAAAATTTGAAAACTTTTTCTACACTGTAAACTCCTATTTTTCAAAATAATGTTTTGGGTTCTCAAATGTTATACTTATTTAATTTCATTTTATTGTTTCATTTTCACTGCAACACACTTGGAAAAAGATGTTTCTAAACTCACACCTATGTATATGACTTTCGAGAAAACTCATTCTAGAAATGCTGTTTACTGCTAACTTTAAATCTGTGTTTATTAAATTAGAAGATTCTACAGTTGATTATCATTTCCAAGTAAATTTTTTTTTCTGAAAAAACTTAGCAAAATACTACTTGTAAATGTAGCAGTGTTAAGTACAGTATCGTCTCTTGGTTCTGTCACTGAAGGATCTCATTATTATCTGTGAGAATTAATTCTCTTCCCTATTTATACCACATGCCCTGAGTTGCAACATTCCGCAAAAGATGCTTCCACCTGCAATGATGGCTGCAAAATATCTGAGCACAGAGCACAAACACTTCTACTTTCCCATCTATTTCTATTTAGGAAATAAATGAGACTATGGGTCTAACTCTAGCCTGATATAAGTGTCCTTTACACAATGCTGAAATAGGAGCAAATATAACAAAAACAACTCAGTTGGTCAGTATGGCTACTAACTTCAGATAAAAGCTCAATGATTAAAGCTCAAGTTGTTAATCAGGGAACATAATGTAATAGTTTGGTTGGGAAGATTTAAGTACACTGTGAAGCAACAAAGACAAGCTGTGTTAAGCCCTGGTTGGTGTGGCTCAGTGGACTGAGCACTGGCTTGGGAACCAAAGAGTTGCGGGTTCAATTCCCAGTCAAGGCACAAGTTGATTGCAGGTAAGGCCCCCAGTAGGGGGCACTCAGAGGCAACCACACAATGATGTTTCTCTCCCTCTCTTTCTCCCTTCCCCTCTCTATAAATAAATAAATACATAAATAAATAAATAAATAAAATCTTCATTAAGAAAGAAAAGAAAAGGTGGTTAATCAGAATGACCTCTTATGTGTATCCTAGGGGTATCAAAAAGTCTGTATCTGCATCACACATTGAAGAATGAAAGAAATACAGAAAGGATGACTACTTACAATTCACAAATGATTCAAGTTCATTAATAAATATCTACACTAGCTCAAAAATTAGTAAAGATGTAGTGATAAAATTAAATGCCTTAAAATTTCTTGACTCTTTCCTGCTCGTTCTTCCCATCTCCAATGCTACCATCTTAGTTCTTATCATTCAAAAAATAATTATACATTCATTTAACTACTTCCTAATTAATCTGTCTCCAGGCCCAACTTCCTACTCTGTCCTACCACTTTCACATTTTTTAAATCCATCCTCCAAGCAGAGTCCAGAATAATCTCTGTGAAATACAAATCAATCACATCACTTGTTTGAAGGACATTCACACAGAAAATCAAGAGTCAGAGTGCTCCTGGCTTCTTTCCCATCTTCCACCCACTGGCAGGAGAGTTCTCAAGGGAGGAAGGCCAGGGTCTGGCCACACCCCACCCTGCACACCCAGGGTCTACAAAAAGACATTGCTAATGACTCCTTTGGCCTTTCTGTTTCAACTTAACCATCAATATTTCTTTGTGGAAGAAATGAAAGTAATTCCTGATCAAGAAATGTCAGGAGCCCTAATTCATGGATGAGGTCTTCCACAAATACATTCTAACTTCTAAAACAATAGTATTCAAACATTCTAACATTTTTAAAATACCAGAATCATTTTCTTCAAACAATATGTGATGTAGAACCCCAACAAAAAGTGGCTGAACAGCCTTTTTGAAGTTGACAACATAAGCAAAGGTTAGATTATATAGAAGTGCATAGAATAAAATTCAAATTTGGTTGATTCAATGCAGTCAGTGGGGAGAAGAAACAGGTATATGATAAAAACTTATTTACATTGTGGAAAGACCAGTGTGATATTATGTATGAAAGAGTCAAAACTACCGAGAATTTTTAACAGTTCTGATGTATTTTCATAAACCCTGATTTGACCTGCAGTGTTATATGCACATTCCCAATAATGGGCTACCATGATAAAGGAATCACAGAATACCTGATCCTCACTGGTTAATCCCAGGTGCATCACAAGGTAAAAATGTACCAGGAAGTCTGAGTTTGGCAGAACATCCTGGCGTCTGGTCATCATGGCACAGATCAATTTGTAGGCTTGTAGTTTGCCTTCCTTATATTCATTTGGCAATGTCGTTGCCTGCCAAGAAGATGATGTTTAAAGATTTGATCAACTCTAGATGCAGCAGAGCATTCCAACATTTCACTTATTTTTCAGTTTTCCATATGGAGATGTGGGATGTGTTGGCTTTAGTAATACTGAGACTGCCTTTGAAACATCCAGTATTGGGCAATTACATTTTTAAAACTCAATTTCAGGAAGGAAGAGGAAATTACAATGAAGGAATAAAAACATATCATCTTGCCTTAAATAGCCATGATGCAAACATTCTGAGTGGTGGGATCAAGACCGGAGGAGACGGAGAAGACTGGTTATCCAGGCTTATTGCTAGATTATCTCGTATCTAATTCACAAAGAGAAGAATTTTAGGGAACAACACAGTTTATCCCAACAATATTCCAATATTGTATTTCATGGTCAAATAGCTTCTTCCAATAAAATTTCTATACATTAAGTGAAAACCTACAATGTTTACAAGTTTCTTTTATTATGAGATCTATTGTCCTTTCAAATTATATGTCTAATTTACCATATGTGGTTTTAGATGTAATACAAAATTAGGGCATTGTTTTTCCTTGAATATTAATGCCTGAAGAGGTTCTGAACTCTAAATGATAAGAAATGGTTCAACGAGATATACTATATAAACATAAATCATGGATTGAAAAAAAATGGGGAAATGTATGTTATTAACACAAACAAAAACCAGAATGAAAATTGTATGTACTCTAACAAAAATTTATTTATCTGTAGAAATAAGACCATTGTTATTATTAGTTATCTCTGTGGGGAGGTGATATCAATTTACTTCTTAGTATTTTTCCACATTTTTCAAATCTTGTACAATACAACCACTATCAGTTTTATAAAAAGAGTAATTAAAATGACTTAACAATGCCCTATTCTTTAATATCCTATAGTAATATTATATTTGTACACTAAATGAAATAATTCTTTCATATTTATAAAATAACCAAACTATAAGTATTATTTATTCTTTGATAATCAAACATACTCCATGCAAACAACTAATTTTTCTTCCAGGATATGTTCAGTAGTGACTTGCAACACAGTTTTTATGTTAAACTAAGTCAATTTTTCCATATTAGAATAAAAGGTAACATAGCAAGAGTACCTTTGCTAGTTTGTACCAGAGTTCGTATAGATAGCCAAAAACTTTGGCATGGATCTTCGGCGACTGGATATTATTCACATCTCCAAGGATTCCCAAGATTCTTCGCCACAACACAGCAGCAGAGTCTGGGCGCCAACCAGTGAGGTTCCCTCCACCAATTATGCTGCAGTCATCTGCAAGGCATTCGCTGCTATCTATGGAGAAAAACGTGTGTATTAACCCTGGAAGCACAATCCTGATTTCATCATGGAGCCTTTTTCTTTAATGAAAATTACCTGTGCTTCAGAGTAAAATCATTAAGATGAAAATTGTTATTTGACAATTTTTACTCAATTATTTTAAAAAATAAACTTATTTTTTTAGAACAGTTTTGAGACTTATACAAAAATTACTAAGATAGTTTAGAGGTTCCCATATACTCCACATCAAGTTTCCCTATTACTAAACATCCCACATAAATATGGCACATTGTTACAATTAATGAACCAATATTAAACCATTATTATAAAGTCCATACTTACTCAGATTGCTTTAGGTAATTTTTTTAAATTTTATTTTAATCATTGTTCAAGTACAGTTTTCTGTCCTTTACTCCCATTCCAGCCCACCCACCCATCTCTCCCCATGCTTTAGGTAATTTTAAGCTAATGAGTTTATTCTGTTCCAGGATTCCATCCAGGATATCACAGTGCATTTAATTGTCATGTTTCCTTAGCTTGCTTTTGGCTATGATATTTTCTTAGAATTTTCCTTCTTTTTTAAGACATTGACAGTTTTGAAGAGTACTGATCAGATGTTTTATAAAATCTTCTTTAACTGAGATTTGTCTGATGTTCCCGTGATGGATTTTTTCTTTGTGGCTTGTGTTCCTGTAATGAATGTTTCTTACTTTGATGTATGATTCCTTCCCAATATTCTTAGATTTCATTGGAATGCTTTGTTTAGGATTTTTGCTGATACACTTTTAAGAAAGATGGACCCTAATTTTTCATTTTTAAGTATGTACCTTGTTTGGTTTCATTATCAACGTAACACAAGTTAGATAAAAGAAGTTAGGGAGCTTTCTTTCCTTCTAGCATCTGGAACAGGTTGTAAAAAAATAGTTTCTCACTTATTTGAAGCTTCATAAAACTAGGAATTGGCCTTTATTTTTATAAATATATTCAAATTAACCTACTATATTATTTAAAATTTTTTTAGTTCTGTTCCCTTTTCACCCCCAATATTCTTTCCTTAATCAATCTTGCCAGTCATCTATTTTATTTTTTTAAAGAGTTGTTTCTGATAGTCCCCTCTATTACTTTCTAGCATATGAGTATGTACTTTGCTTTATTAGTTCCATTTTTATTAACTTCTATATATTATTCTGCCATTTTCCCCTAAGTTTTTTAATAGAACATACAGATCAACTTTTTCTCTTCTAATATAAAAATGTATTTTCCTCCATATAGTCTTCAGCTACATTTTAAAGCTTTTGATATGTAGTTTTCATTGTAGTCCAGTTTGAAATATTTCCTAATTTATAATTTAATTTCTTTTTGGACTTACATAAAGTACAGTGGTTAGTTTCTTAATATATTTTTGTTTTATTATTCTTTTGTTCTTAATTTATATCATCACATTCACAGAATGTGGTATAATTTCAAATTTTGACATTGGTTGAGACTTCCTTAAAGATGTAATCGGTCAATTTCTGTAAATGTTCCATATGCTGTTAATAACACATGTTAATCACATTTTAATTCAGTTCAAAGTTTTATACAGGTATAAAATATCTCCATTCAACATATATAAATATCTCCATTAATTGTATTGTGTAAGACTTCTCTAGTCTAATATATTCTTAACTCATCAATTTTTTAGTTATTAAAATTTTCTACTATAAATATGGTTTTATCAGTAGTTCCTTACAATTCCATCAACTTTTGCTTCATATATCTAGAGGTTATGAAGCTCATATAAATTCAGAATTACTGCTGTTACTAATAAATGATTTCTGCTTTAAAGTTTATGTGACTTACATACATATAGCTAGACCAGTGTTTTCTTTCCTTCTTCTTATCTACCAATATGTTTATTTAATTAGCATCTCCTTTGCTTTGCTGCTCTTTTAAATCTTTGGAGGGAGTTTAAAAAGTTGTGTCCTACCTCTACCACTAATGCCCTTTCTCTTTTATCTTACACCATTTGTTATTAACATAATTATTCCTAAAGTTGTATTCCTCACAAATTTCCCACACAAATGAACACAAACTGATTTCTAGGCAATTATTAATTCCCACTCTCATTGAGTACATATGTTGTTGGTGTTTTTAGGGCCTAATCAAGGAAATTGAAGCACAGTTGGTGGGTGTGAGGAACTCAAGTAGAGGAATGACAAGACTCAATGAGGTACAAAAAGGAGCGAATCTGACAAGGAGCCAAGACAGATCCAAGAATGGTCTGCATCCTTTCCTGCACCCAAGACGGCTGGTAATAGCTCATTTTATTAGACATTAAAAGATCCCAAAACACTGAAACAAAAGATTTAATGAGGGTGGCACATAGTGTCATGGAAAGGCCTTACTCAAACAGGAGCACTGTTCCTTCTTAAAGGAAAACACATCTGTATTTCCCATATAAGTATCATATAATCCATTAAAGAGACACAATAAAATGTGCAGATCTAATTCAAAATGGAACTCCTAAACACTGTGACTCAAAGACAGGAGGTATAGAGAACAAAAGCCTGACTATGGGTCTTTTCCTCTCTGAAAGAGACTCATCCTCCTAATGTTTAATCTGTAAAATAAGTGCAATACCAAGCATCTATCTGTCACGAAGGTATGATGAAGCTTTAATGAAAGTTTATAAATCAACGCAAGACCCCAAATGAATACAGAGCATAGTATGGCATTTATTTTTCTCATAAAAAATACTACGGATGTCTTTAATCCCTTGAGAGGTATTAAAAAGTAAGGGGATTAGATGATTTATAGTTCTGTTTAATCCCTTCCCACCATTCCTAAAATGCAGCCAAAATAGAGATTATCTCCCCTAACTCTAATCACACTGGACCTTTGCTTGAGTGACACTACAAGGTAAAAAAGGCTAGGTACCTCATCATCTGCACCTCCTTGCTATCTGCCAATTAATACATTCTCAGTTATAAAAAGGACCCTATCCACAAAAATGTTTCAATACTCCTATGCTCTCTGAAAAATTTATACCTCAGTGATAAAATCCTAGGTAACATTCCCATCAAAATATGTTGAATCTTTTAGAAGTATCTGAAATAACTGCATGCTTAATATTACTGTGAAAAAATTTTTAATGAGATGAAATGTTTTTACCCCAAACTAGTGCGCTCATGGCATAAATAACAGAACAGATGCTGACATTTTACATGTAGATGGTTCCTCAGTGAAGCAGTACTTAATGAAAAACAGGGATTTGAGAGATTTCAGAAAATTTCATGTTCACTCAAAAAATGCCAAATATTTACTTTTATTTTCTTTTTCATGAGCAAGCTAGTATGCTAACCTAGTATCTTTTCATTTCATTATGACTAAATGCAACAGGGGCATTTAAATATTTCTTATTAAACTAGAAACTCTTGTGAACAAATAAAATCTCTCTCTGTAAACATATACATGATTTTAAAAGAGCAATATAAAGTTTAGAACTTTGCAAATATGCAAAAAAATTTAGTCATAAAATAAGTCTTGGTAAAATAGGCACTTATGACCAAATGATTTCACACAGCGGCAATTTTATGTAGGGGTGGTAAGAGTGTTAAAGAAACACAGCAAGCACTTTAGAAATGAATTTCTCTTTTGATTTGAAATTAAAGACAAATCTAAAATTAAGGTCAATTGAAACACCTTAATTCTGGGACCAGAAAAATGAGGCCTGACCTTTGAGGATCCAAAGCGGAGAGGTAGCAGGTCCACTGGTGTTCTGTTGGCCGGCACTAGAGCCTGACTTTCTCTCCTTCCTCATCTGCTTTCCAAGATGGGCAACCCATCAGACAGATCAAAGCCAAAATGCCAGAAAAAAATGTCTAATGGCAGACAACACTGACAAGCACACCATTTTGCCAAAACAGCTTTGGTGGCAGGTAACAGTGAATGTAATTCATATGCACAGCTATAATTAAAAGCAGAAGCACCAAAAGGACTTCTATAACGATATTTGGAGGCAGAGGTGTGATAAATACAGTAAACAAAAAAGGTTTTGAAACTGAATCTCACATTTTTTATTACTAAAAAAGGTTAAAATTTAATGGTTATTTTAACTAAATAAAACAATAGTCTAAACTTAAGTAGGGGTGTCCAACCTTTTGGCATCTTTGGGCCACAGTGGAAGAAGAGTTGTCTTGGCCCACACATTAAATACATTAAGACATGTAATCACATACACACACAAAATCTCATAATGTTGTAAGTAAATTTACGATTTCGTGTTGGGCTGCATTCATAGCCATCTTGGGCCACATGCTGCCTGTGAATTGGACACCTCTGTTCATTTATTGATTTGGCTATTTACTAATGTTCTTCTCTTGCCCTGTACAGTTCTGGAAGTCAAGAATCAGCTGTGAACAACGATGACACCCTCCCCAAGATTATATTCCAGTGCGGGGAGAACACTGACCTTCTCCCCACAAACCAAAATGTTGGATACCATTTCTTACTAAACCTTATCTTAAAATACATCACTGACCTGAAATGAACCTGGAGGGGGAAGAACACCAAAGCTGGCTTTTTCCCTTCAGGGTTCTGCCACCCCTTAGAGTTCTTACAGTTTTTCTGATAATAAAAAGGAAGTTTTAATTATGCTGCAGTTAAATTAATGACTAATAACTCTATTTTGGTTAGCTTTTTAAAAACATATTGTTTAAGAAAACCTTCCCTACCCAAAGGTCTTAAGATATTTTTAGAAGATATTCTTCTTACAAAAGTTTTAAAAATTTCCTTTTAATGTTTAAGTATTTTATCCATCTGGAATTGACTGTGGGCATGGTGTAAGGTAGGAATTCTATTTCATTTTTTTCTATTTGGCTAAATACTTGCCCCACAGGCATAAAAGGATAAAATTAATCCTTTCCTTGCTAGATCTTGACTGCCACCTCCTTCATAACATCATGATTCCATTCCTGTGTGGATTCAGTATTTTCTATTCTATTACTTTATTTGTCTATCTCTGTGATTAAAACTTTCTGTATATGAACCTCATAGCACTTATCACATTATTTGTCACTACAAGGAAATGTCTTGTTTTCTTGGTAAGCTATTAAGTCAATTGTGGTTATGATTATTCCTGTTTTTATTTCTTATAGCATCAAAATCGGTATTTCCAGTTTGTAAGCTTATTTGATAAATAAGAGCTTATTTAGTATAAGAGAATATTCTTAGTTACAGAGTCGTAAACATTCTTCAAAATCATTACCTCAGCAGAACAAAATTGATAAAGGTATCAACTGATACTCTGGATCCGGAACCTCCAGATCAGGAAAGGACTGTCTCTGCCCCTCCTAGGGTTAATAATTCCAAGAGACAGCCAACAACTCACTAGAAATTGTTCCTTTCATACTACCCAATCCAAAGCTCATACCTCCCAACTATTTCCTTTATCTGGCTCGTTCACATCAAGCCAATATATCACCCTGTCACAGTCTCCCCAGGGACTGGTACTGGGCAACCAGAGTCAGCATCTATGCTCCAGAGTTAGCTGAAACTGTTCAAACTAGCTAATCCTATCTCTGCTTACCCTGGCTTGCCTTTCCTTTCCCATGGAAATGACATTAAGGCCATTGCACAGTTTTCCCCCTCTTTCCCACTGTCTCCTGACCAACTCTGGTGCTTTCCTGTGTGGCTGCTCACCTGCATAGCAGGACTGGCCTCCTGCTTCTAGGGACCTATGAGTATAAAGTTATTCTTCATGATAATCATTTCCATGTCTGCATGTCTTACCATATCAGATTAAAACAAATCCCCAGTACATTTTGACAGAAGGCAAAGGTAATTTAGCTGTTATTTTCAGTAAACATGAAGTGATTTAAATGAGAAAGCAAATATAAAACTAAACTGTTATTTTGCCAGTGATGAAGGAATTTAAGATTTTAGACATTTATTGTTCTAAGCATTTGATAATTGGTAGGATTATTTAATCAGAAACAGATACACTCAAATTGTTTGATCACTCTCTTGGCATGTCCTAAAGGCCAGGCTAACATGAGTTTTATTTTGTATGTTTATAAAGAAATCCTCTTAAGAACAGAAAGTTAAATTCAGAACTGTGATAATCCTTAAACCTTATCATATTACGGTTTGTCCTTTTCACAGATGACAAGATGAACTATTGAACTGAATGTGCTGATTCTCTACATCAGCATTTCAAAGAAGAGCTAAGTAGCTGGAGGAGTTAATCCACAGAGAGAGTACATCATATACAATTACCTCACATAAGTTTATTAAATTGAGCTATCCCATGTATACTCTGAAATGGGATCAAAACTAATCTTTCCAAAGGACAAAGGAAGTAATCACCCAATTTTCTTTCTTTTCAATAAAAATAATTAAAACTAGTTTCTGTTTAAATAAATTCAACTTATTCAAGATTCAGTATTGCCTGCAATAGTGCCACTATGAGTTCCCCTTAGGTAGTCTGTATATTAAACCCAGAGAAGCCATTTATTCCATAAATGTATTAATAATTTTCAAATAATTTAAACAGTTTTGCAGTTGTAATTTTAACAGCAGTGCAGTGGGAGGGAGTAGACAGCACTGCATGTGGAGTCAAAACACTTTAGAATCCAGTTGTAACTGTGGCACTTACCTTCTAGCTAGACTAAATTTCTCAGGGACTAAGTTTTCCCATCTCTAAAATAGACTATGTAAGACTCAGCCTTCTTACCATACAGAATTAAGTTCTTTGTAAAGGGGTTAGATCCCATAAAAATTTACAGTATTATTATTCAAAATCATTATATATAACTATATATAAACAATTTTAAATCACTTTAAAAGGAAATGAAAAATTGAGAAGTACAAATTACTACCCAATAATTTATAAACTAAGCCCATATTTTGCCAACCATTTTCTCATTGCCTTTGCAAGGATTCTACCATTGGCCGATTTGAATACATAGACCAAAAATGTCTACTATTTTTTAAGGACAGCACTACAGCACTATAAGGCAGTATGTTATTCACTTACAGCTAACCGTTCTGTTTTTCTTTATTATTCTATTCTTAAAACACACATATATTAAATACACATCAAGATCATATTTCTTGGTCTTACCTATCTTACAGATAAAAGGTTTTATCATACCACTTTTCTATGTAAATTTTATGAAGTTTTAATGTTACTCCATCAAAAACTTCCAAAACATCACAGACTTTGGTTAAATTTTACATTAGGATGAACAGAAACCAAAGTTTGCTTGGTTAAAAAAAAACTACTTAAGGTAAAACTTTATATGAAAATCATTTTTGGTATTTGAATAACAACTTTTACTGAACATGTGATTTATAGCTTGTTGTTTCATAAAGGATATCTGTATGTAAACATGAGCACGGTAGACCAGGAAAGACTTGGCTATGGTCAGCGTTTTCTACCAAGTTCTTCAGAACACTTATCTCTCCTGACACAAAAACCAAGCAAAACAAATACCCAACTCTCTTTTGTCACCATTCTCCACAGCCCTGTCACAAAGGTGAGGGAGCTGAACCTTTCAAGGTTTGCATCCCCAGGGTCACACATTACACTTGTGTGTACATATGTATGTGTGCATATGAATAGCTTAAAACTGCAGAGCACTTCCACACAATATTCTGTGCACTAGACTTGTATGTTCATTCTTTTGTTCCTCCAACAACCCTATAGCAGAGACTATTATTATACCTATTGTACAGAAAAGAAGAGGAAGGGCAGAGAGATTAACTAACTTGCTCAAAGTCGCCCATCAATTCCTCAGCAAAGCCTGGATGCAGACCCAGAAAGTTTGGCTCGATAGTCTACATATGAATCTTAAAAATACTATACTTGGGGGTAAAAGGTGCAAAAAAAATAGGGAGTATAACATCATTTTTAAAAGTTTAAAAATATATTTGATTGCTTGAGGACAGATATATGTGGTAGATCTATAAATAAATCAAGGGACTTTAAATTTTTGAGATAGGGTCCCAGAGTAATGGGAGAATGAAAGGGACTTGAGAAGGCCCTCTAGGAAATCTTATTGATTTGGATATTGTATTTTTTTTTAATTTTATTTATTGATTTTTAGAGAGAGAAAGGAATGGGGGAGAGAGACAAAGAGAGAGAGACAGAGAGAGAGAGGCATTGATTTTTATTCCACTTATTTATGCATTAATTGGTTGCTTCCTGTATGTGCCCTGATCAGTGATCAAACCCACAAACTTGGTGTATCAGGACAACACTCTACACAACTGAGCTAGCCTACCAGGGCTGTTGTTCTGTCTCTTAAATTGTGTACTATGCTCACTGGTGCTCACTTTTTATAGTAAAATTTAAAAAATATATTCATCAATAAGCTATTCAAAGTGTAAAACTTATCCTAGATTTAGGGCCCTTATAACGTGAATAAAATCACTCTTCTGTTTTCAGAGTCAGAAATGTCACAGGCTTGACATGAGTATCATCGCTGCTTCCTTTGGTGGATAGTGGCTGTAGGCTTCTTTCCATTATCTGGCCACTAATTTAGAACCCTCTCCACATGTCTCAGAATTCATGACTGATTATAAACAGGTGGTTGGGGCTGCCACAAGCAATTTGGTTGGAGGTGGCACCCTTATTATCACTGTGCTAAAGGACCCCTAAATTTCTTACAACTAGGAAACCATGGGATCTCCCAACCATTAGCACTGTTGCCTCCTTTTCAAAGACACAGTTACCTGTTAAGTTTGAAGTATCAGTGGGACTCAGTTGTAACCAATGGCGGGCATCAGAGTCAGCCACAACGTCTGTGGGAGAATTCAGTTCTGTATCTTCCTCACAGGTCTGCCATGAGCTCATAGACAACTCTGCATCATTGTTACAGCCCAGAGCTGTGTCACTGCTGACACTTTCACCTGGCACAATGGAAGAAACAAAATCTGAGATAACTAATAGATGGAAATTAGAATGCTCACAATTACCTACACACAAGTAAATAAACACCTGACATATCAGGAGTCATAAAAGGGTAGAAGGACTCAAAATGTGCATGTGTGGGGCTCTTGCTCAATGAAACAAAGATTTTTAAGTGCAGGACATTAATAATTATTATAGTTCCACTATATATCACATGAGTAGCATTGTTTTCAGGGGCTTCAACTCAGTTATACCATATACCCAAAGGATTGCATCAATTCCTTAAGTTTTGTACTGCAACTTATAAAACTATAAAATGGGGGTGGGTGGAAGAAAAGGGGGGAAATTGGTTCACCACAAATGCAAGTTTATTCTGCTGGCTAGAAGAGTCTAATAATGTTTTACATTTTGAGCCTGATGTCTAGACCTCAACTCAGGCTGAATCACCCAAGATCACTAGAGGATGAGGTATTCTGCTGCGAAACATCTGCAGTAGAAATTCTCTCCTTCATATACTAAAAAGTTGTAATTTGTCAAAATATAATGATGCTTTCAAAAGCTATTAAGCCTTAGAGGGCTATTCTGTCTAACACAAAACAGACCTAGATGGTTTACTCTTCCAGGTCTCCTGTCTACTTCATAACAATTTTATATGTCTACCCTTTCTGTCGGCTCACTCTTTTTGTATTTGTAGCTGACAGTCCCCAGCCTTACTGCTTCTAATCTGCTGTCCCCCTTTCATTTTCAAAGAACTGAAAGTTGTCCCAGTTACTAACCTGCTAAGTTCCTTACTTCATTGCCACAGAACTCTAAGCCAACAGGGATTGAAGAAGGAGACTAAGAGAAGTTCCTCCATATCCCACCAAGAACACCTGGACCTGAGTTGTTTACTAAGTTGCTCTGAGAAGGTGGCCCAGCACTTGCTCTTGAGAAAGCAGAGTTTTGAGCGACATTAGAGCCACATTTTACAGCACATGATAAAATGTGTAAGGATTCCAATCAAATTTTATTTTTTAAGTACTTATACTATTGACTCCAGAGTTTCTTCTGAATGTACTTCTGAAGCATTTTGCTCCTAGCTGGTAGGAACACTCTAGGGAAGATCATTTTTCCTTCTTGGTTTGTCTGTTCACCTAGCTATTAGCCTTGGTTGTGCCTCTCTGGGGAAAGGCCTGGTGGTTGGGGCGGAGGGGTGGGGGAGGTGGTGGAGACAGGCCTCTAAGGTACAGGTAACTGACTGGGACTGTTTATTGTATGTGTAAACTAAATGTCCATCAATCCTAAGATTCCAGGAATAAAAATGTCCCGTTTTGCAACCACATCTCGTCAGATGATAGCATTTAAATTAGAAAGTAAACAGAAAATGAAATACAACAACTCTGAATCTGGATGAAAACAGATCACATTTCCTGGAACTTACTCTTCTTTCTTTCCCTACATTTTCCTTGCATCTGCTGCAAATCATCTTTTAAATCCAATTCAGCAGAGCTGCTGCTTCTTCGAACTAAGATCTTCAGACAAAAGAAATATTTTATTTGTTACAGGAAAGTTTTAATTTTTACAAGACTATAAAATTTTTAGTCTACATTTCTAAAGAAAAAGAAATAAACAATAGTAGCAACAAAAAACCTGAATGCTGTTTCTATTTAAAGGATGTGTTCACAAATTATAATTGAATTATAAATTACTCACGATCCGAAATTTATGGCTTCTACTTTGTCAACTGACATTCAATTACACTGATTTACTGAAAAGAAATACAAAATTATATGAAAATACTTTATTTTAAAGTTCTCTTTGTTCCTCTGCTCAAACACACATATATAGTGAATGCAATTCTCCAGAAGGCCTAAGTTTCCCACAGATGGTAAGTCTGCTGGCAGGGAAGGGATAAACTCTACCAAGACTTTTCTAAAAGTCACTTAGTGCCTTCCTTGTTAAACGTGCAACAGACTTTCCTGAGCACCATTCAGCATTGGACGCTGTATTAAATACAGAGCACTAAAATATTTGGAGGCAATCTGCATCCTATAAGATTTATGCATTGCTTGGAGAGACAAAACATACATAAATTACACAAAATGATTACAAGGTACATAAGCAAAATATGCAAATAAATTCTTTCTACAAGGTATGCAGAATAAAGTGTTACCTTAATTGGCCACAGTAACAGGACAGCTGTTCGAGAAGGCAACAGACATGAAGTGGTAGAGAGAAGGCAGGAGGGGATTCAAGGCACTGAGTGGTAATCAGCAAGTTCTATGTGTAGGAAAAGAAGCTGATTATAGCAGGCCATGGAGGGCAGGCAGGTGAAGAGAAAAAAGATAGGAAGAAAGTGCAGACCACCTTCTAAAAGAGGCAGCTGCCAGTGGGCCTTCAACATCAGGTTTAGGAATTTCAACCCAACATTGACAAAATGAGCAACTATATGTTCCAGACAATAACTTATTGTCATTAAAAACATATCTAGAGAGAAAAGTGTAGTAGTTATCTGCAGGATTAGTGTTAAGAAGAAATTGTTATGGAACTGTTATGGTGATTCAGGAATGAGCAGATAAGGCTTTTGTTGGTAAAAAAGAGAGAGAATGCGGGGAGAGGGAGAGAGGGAAAAGGCAAATAAGAAAATGGAATTCTACGTAGCAGAAAGAAAGAAAGGAGCTTATACCCTTTGCAACACCATGGATGGAACTGGAGAGCATTATGCTAAATGAAGTAAGCCAGGCAGTGAGGGACAAGTGCCATATGATCTCACCTTTAACTGGAACATAATCAACAAAAGAAAAAAGCAAACGAAATATAACCAGAGTCACTGAAAATAAGAACAATCTAACAATAGCCAAAGGGGAGGGGGAGGAGACAGAGGGGAGAAGGGTTTTCAGGAACTACTATAAAGGACACATGGACAAAACCAAGGGGTAGGATGGAAGCGAGGGAGGGAGGTGGGTTTGGAGGGGGTGGGGGGAGAGGGGTGGGGAGAAAATACAGACAACTGTAACTGAACAACAATAAAATAATTTTTTAAAAAAGAAAATGCTGAAGAATGGCAGACAAGAGAATATAATCCAGCTGCATATGACAGTGGAATAAAATGAAATCACAAAAGGAAATGAACCTAGGGGACCATGAGAACAATGGTGACAAAGGAAGGAAGGAAGGGAAAAAAGGATAATGAACAAAGGAACAGAGAAAGTTTCTGATATCTGAATTTTCATCTATGGGCTGAATATCCAAAGAGAATGCCTTGTAAGTAGGCAACAAAAATTCAGGCTTGTGAGACAAGATAAATCCAGGAATGAAGATGTAAGTTTAAGGTCCTCTAGTGTAGAGTGTATTAAGAAAACCTAGATTCAATGAACCAAGTAAAAGAACAAATATTAAACAAGCAAACAAATGAGAAGTAGGGACTAAGATGTATAATTAAAAGAGAATAATTATAAGCCAAAAAAGAAGGCGCCCAATGGTATATTAAAAAATATTATACAGCCTTAAAGAAGGATGATATAGATCTAACGTGATAATGGAAATATACCCAGATATTTCCTTAGTTGAAAAGCAGAATGCAGGCTCTTCTGCTTCCGACTGAGAAATGAAATGTCCACCAGCTACAGAACTACATCCTACATAAAAAATTTGGGTTTTACCACAATGAGATACCACTTCACACCAGTCAGAATGGCCATCATAAATAAAACAACAGACAAGTGTTGGAGAAGTTGTGGAGAAAAAGGGACCCTAGTACACTGTTGGTGGGATTGCAGATTGGTACAACCACTATGGAAAACAGTATGGAACTTCCTCAGAAAACTAAAAATGGAACTGCCTTTTGACCCAGTAATTCCACTGCTAGGATTATATCATAAGAACCCCGAAACAGCAATCCAAAAGAACCTATGCACCCCAATGTTCATAGCAGCACAATTTACAATAGCCAAGTGTTGGAAGCAACCTAGGGCTCATCAGTATATGAATGGATCAAAAAACTATGGTCCATTTACACAATGGAATTCTATGCAGCAGAAAGAATGAAGGAGCTCATACCCTTTGCAACAGCATGGATGGAGCTGGAAAGCATTATGCTAAGCGAAATAAGCCAGGCAGTGAAAGACAAATACCATATGATCTTGCCTTTAACAGGAACCTAAACAACAAAACAAAGAAACAAGTAAAATATAGCCAAAGACACTGAAATAGAGGACAGGTTGACAGTGACAAGAGGGGAGAGGGGAGGGAATTTCAGGGGAACTTCAGGGGAGAAAGGAAAGATTTACAGGAACAATTATAAAGGACACATGGACAAAAACTAGGGGGGTTGGAAATGGGAGGGAGGAGGGGAGGGATGGGTGGGTTGGCTGGAATGGGAGTAAAGGATAGAAACTGTACTGAATAATGACTAAAATAAAAAAAAATGGGTTTTAATTTGGGACTCATAAGGAAGTGAAAGAAAATCCAAGTAATCCATAGCCCCTCTCCCAAAAGCAAGTAGAAACCTGGGCAGTGAAATGGGGCTATCTCAAGGGTAAATCTAATATTACCACTGCCAGTGGCAAAAGAACTAAGACTCTAGGATTATAGTAGTACTTCCTGGTTCCTAGTACTCCCAGAAACAAATGCAAAGGCTGTCCTGGTGAAACTCCATCACTTCAGACATTCAAGTTTTCTTAGATTAAGATCAGCCATCTTGGAACTCAATCAAAGACCACCAAACACCTAAGGAAATAAATCACCACGCACAAGAGTCTCAGAAACAAGAAATATTAGACTTAAACCCCCTCCCAAGGGTTTCAGATAATCAGATAAAGAATTTAGAAGTGTAATAGATGAATAATTAAAAAAACTAAAAGATAAGAATCACAAAAATGAATAAGCAACATGAGATTATTAGAAATCAGAGATACCAGATATACTTGAATAGAATCAACCTGAACTTTCAAAAGCGAAAGGCATAATTGTTGAACTAAAAAACTCAATGGAAGTATTAAACAGCAGACTACATACAAATAAAGAGAGAATTATTAAATTGAATGAAGGACAGATTTGATGAATTACCTAGAATGTACTCAGAGGGCCAAGGAAAATGGAAAATATGAAAGGGGCTTAAGAGACATGGAGACAGAATAAGAAAGTCTAAACATACTTTTACCTAGAATCCCAAAAGAAAAGAGCAGAGAGAACAAAAAAGAGACAATATTTGAAGAAATGATTACCAAGAATTTTCCAAAAACAATAGAAGATGGCATCTACAAATATTTGCCACAGAGCATATATCAAAAAGACAAATGTATAAACCAAAAGAAACTGCACCTAAATATACTATAGTGAAATTGAAGGACAAGGACAAAGAATGAGAAACAACAAAGAGGATGAATGGAAGACTAGCAATAATGACAGACAAAAGGTAGTAGAAAAATAGCTTCCACTAGAAGAGGTTAGAAAAGGATAAAGAAGTGGGGAACTACATTAATTAAGATATTGTACTACTGTGCAGAGAAATAAAGTAACCAGAACCAAGGTAAGAAACACCAAAATAAAGCCTCACACATCTGGGAAACAGTATATATGAAAAAGATAGGTGGTATTTCAGATCAATTAAAAAATAATAATAATTCAATAAATGGGACCTGGGACATGTAGCTATCTATGTGCGGTGGTGGGGGGTGGGGTGGAGGGACTGGATTCCTGCCTCACTTTCTAGATAAAAATCAGTTCCAGATGGAGGAAAGACTTATATGTATAGAAAAAAACTAAAACACTTACAAATATAAGGTAAATATATTTCTCCCTGTGGACTGGTATTTTAAAATTTCCATAAAACTGAACCATAAAAATGTTTGATAAACAAGAACAGAAAAATTAAGAGTTTCTTTTCATCAAAAGACACCAGAAAGAAAGTGTAAACATAAGCTGTACTTTGGGAGAATAAATCTGCCAGAAACAACCAAAATAGGACCAGTACTCAGACTATATGAAGAATTAGTACAAATTAAAGAGAAAAAGACAAATCAATAGGAAATGGCAAGGACATCATTAGGCATTTAACAGATGAACACACACGATCAATGAACATATGGAAAGATTTTAAACTTTATTAGTAATTTGAAAAATACAAAAATAAGATCCTATTTTCACCTACATAAGTCATAAAATTTTTTAAATCTGGCAAAGCAAGTGCTGACACGAATGTGAATGAATGGCAACTCTTTGCATGTTGCTGGCAGTAATATGTGGTGCAACCACTTTGGAAAACACACATTCTCTTGTAAGAAAGAATATTCTTCTACTCTCTGACTCATGAATTCTATTCCTAAATATTCCGCAGAGAAAACCTTAAACTTGTAGATATTAAACACATACAAGAATGTATATAGCTGCATCTTTCATTAAAAAAATTCAAATGATCTAAATGTTCATCAATAAAAGAATGGAAATAGATTATGGTATATTCACAGTAAAATAACATACAGCAGAGAAGAGTTAATGAACTACAGCTACATGTTGCAATGTGGATGAATCTTAGAAATACATAAATGATTGAATAAAACAATAACATCACTTTTATAATGTTTAAAAATAAGAAAAACTAAAGGATATATATTGTTTAACTATAGAGCAAAGCAAGGGCATGATAAACACAAAGCCAAGAAAATGCTGCCCCTCTGAGGGGACAAGGAAGGAAGTTATGAGCCAAAGGAGTGCCACTGGAAATGTTTTAGTTTTTAAGCTGAAGGGTTAGTCTGTGGGTGTTTACGTGATTACTGAAATATACATATAGAATATACATATATAAACTGTTATATGTCCTTTTCAAAAATAAAGACAAGAGAAATTTTACACTGGTTATCTTCCAGGCAAACGCTTTCTCTTTTTATTTTGTACCCTTTATGATGTTGGAGTTTTCTATGGATACCACATTTTAAAAAAATGAATAAACAGGAGTTATCTGCATAAATGAATTATAGGCTACTTTTGAATTTTCTTCTTTATACTTTATCGTTGTTTTTAAAATGTTATTTTACACATGTTTTTTAAAAAAGAAACCATAACAGATCTTTGCAAAAACTGACTTATGTAGCAACTCATGTCAGGTGGACGCTACTACCTAAAATGATGTCAGGAACAAGGGATCTGAATGTATTTTTGAAAGGCAAAAATGCCTGGTTAAAAAATAGAGAGTGCCAAATACACACCAGGTGGTGGATTACATTTCATGTTAATTTTTCTATTTTTGTAATGTGACTATAATTTTACATAGAAAGCAAGCAAGACTTTAAAAGACGTCAAGGTTATATGGGCTTATGACCCATCTAAATGGAAAACTATCATTGCTATTAATAAATTTATTATTGTGTCAGTAATTTATACATTTATGTTTAATGACAAATTAATTTGGTTTGAAAATATCTTACTGTTATTCCTTCATATTCTTTCTTCACATATCCTTTATTCTCTTGGATAGGCTTAGGCTCTGAAGAACTCAAATTCTGTGTGTTTTCTACCTTCTGACCTAGATAGAGATTTGGTGGGGAAAAAAAATCAACAGAAGAAATATGTCAGGTAGTAAAAGTGAAAAAGTATTTTTATATATAGGTAATTATTAAATTTAGAAATTTTAAGATACATAAAACAGGTAGTCAGAGGTCTGGCAAACTGGTAGTCTATGGGTCAAGTTCACACTATAAACCTTTGGCCCACAGTGAGCTTTTAAAAGGACTGAATGCCACTTCTTTCTCAGCACATTATGTTAGCGCAAGAGAAGGCAGGAATACTGTGCTGGAGGTTGTCAAGAAAAGATCTCAGAGAAAAGCTGCCTGAGTTAGCCAGGTGAGCTGACAGGGAGAAGAAATCAGTAAGGTGGCTCAGAATCTCTCAAGATTAACGACTGATGAGAAAAAGAATATCCAGAATCAGTTATTAAAAAGGGAGTATCATCACAAAGCCTGCAAACATAAAGATCATAAGAGGATTTTGTGAATAATCTGGGACCAATAAATTTGAAAAAAATACACGAATTGAACAAATCCCTAGAAAAACAAAATTATCAAAATTAAAACAGGGAAGGAAAATCTGAATAGTCTTATAATGATTTAAAACTTGAATGGTATTTTAAAACCTTCCCACAGAAAACTCCTGGCAAATGGTGGGTTCTACCCAAATATATAAGGGGGAAAATATCACAACAATCTTACACAAAAACTTTCAGAGAACAGAAAATCTTCAGATAATATATTTCTCAAATTATTTTTTATTGCATTTTTTTATTTCAAGAAAATTCTAAGAAGCAATACTTCCCTACTCATTTGATGAGGTTAGCATGACTGTGACATTAAGAATTTTGAGATAACTTATAAATAAATAAGGTTGATTTCTTTCTGTAATTCATAAAAGTAAACTGAATGGTAAGTATGTTCATTAACACTGGACATGATTTACATATGTTCTTTCATTCTATGTGTACAATGGTCCAACCATCTGCCTCTTCGCTTTCCATACCATGTTGCTGCTGAAAGTTGGAGAAACCATGTAAAATAATGCTGTTAAGACTTATTATTTTCAATGTCAATAGAGTCTACAAGCTGCCAATAAAATTTTTCAGAAGTCTGGGAAGCCTTCCATTTTTTCAACTTTTGTGGCTTTCTTCATGGCCCTTTCCCACATCCACCTAATCCTGCCCTGTCTTCTATCTAACTTGCTCCTCTCCCTGACCTTGTGGTGTAACATTCTCTGCTTCATGCCTGTTCCAGCCACTCGGGACATCTTTCTAGTTCCCAAACATGCCACACTAGAAAAACACTGGACATATGTAAGTGCAATTTATATAACTACATTAAAATAAACAGTGAAAATATTTTATTGCCAGAAATTACACCCTTACATTCCAAAACTAAGAAGTAAATTCCCTTGAAATAAATAGAACAAATGTAGAAAGCAATAAGACATACAAGCTTCTTCCTAGCCAGAGTCAACATTTCTGCATTAATAACTGAAGAACCTCCTCATACCCTGAGCCGGCTCTGAGCACAGTGGCTCAGTGACATTGGGTGTATTGCTGCTCCGAATGATCTGCTGCTGCTGCTCTGCCACCAAGTGATCAGATTCAACTGCAGGCACATTTTCTGACTGCTGGCATTCTTCCACGTCTGTGGGCATTAACACAAAACATGTAGAGATGTATTTCAAAATATTAAAAGATAATTTCACCACTTAAAACAACTGATTCTAAAAATGTAGTTTTAGGTACAGTTTTTCCCTCACAAAAATTGTGCAGTAGGATAATCTGCATTTACATTAGAAAGTATCCTACACTTGTTAACACTAATATACTATTTACTTTTAAGTTCTACAAAGCATTTTGTTTTGTAATCTAAATGAAGAGGGGGATAGAAAAGGCCACAGAAATGGTTGAGTAGTATAAAAGTTATTTGGAATTCAGGGACAGGCATGCCCGGGAAAGGGAGACCCAGAAGATACAAGGAATGGGTCATTTACATTTGAAGGGCATAGAAATCAGTGTGCATGCACATATATACACTCTCTTAAAGGAAGATAAAAGGAAACATGGGGATTTCAACTCTGTTCCTTTTAATGAATAAATGCACAACTTTCCAAAATAAAAAATGATAATTTTTAATTGCTTATACCACCAAATGCAATGTTGAAGTAATCAATGAAGTACAAAAATGATCCACAGGTCTTTTCAGAGAATCAATACATATATTGACCAAAAAACAAAACAAAACACCCAAAACCCCAGAAAACCACAGATGAGCACTAAACACTGGATAATCTCATCTAGCAGTATTACAAACTATATTGCCCTAGAGAATGAGTGCCCTCCTAGCTTATTTTCAAACTCTATGGTTCATTTTAATCTACAAACACAACACACAAGGCATTGGAAGATCACAGTACCTTCTCTCTCTAGAACTACAGTTTTGGCTTGGCATTATTTTTTTGCCTAGCTTATTATAATATTCTCCTAACTGGTCACAGTTTTGTTGTCACCCTCATATGGTCCTTTATTTGATCCTAAAGAGGTCCTATAAAACTAAGATGTGACTGCACCACTCCTCTCCTGTCAAGGCCCTCCCTCACTGTATAGTCAGGCTCATGCTCCTCACAGTGGATGCAGGGCTCTCCTTGAACTCACCCCACAAACTAGTCCTTGCACAAGGAGCTCTTATTTACTTGAGTTTCCAGCAACCCTAGTCTACTTGGCACCTGCTGCTCTCTCCCTCCTGCTGCTTACTTCTCCTTGCTAACTTGGCACCCCTGTTCCCTCCTCCTTCTCTCCCATACTGCTTGGGAATAGCTCCTACAGAACTCGCCACATGGTCTTGCATGTGAACCTCATTATTATATCCCTGACTAGATTCCACACTCACTTATGTAGTCATGAAACTTTACATCCATGTAACTATAACATCATATTTTCTGAAAGCTTAATTAGTAAAGTTTTACTCCTTCTAAGAAGCAACTGATCAAAACTTATCCTGTATCATCTTACCTGTTAGTATCACCAAATTCCTTACCTAAAATAAGACTCACTGTCAATGTGCCACCCTCTGTATAATCATTTAATCTGAGTCACTAACCAATGTTCTGGTTCACCCTAATCAAGAAGTTCTATGTAGGAAAATTCTAAGTATGAGAGAAAGGATTTCAATAAAAGATTGCTTACTTATTTACACTTTCCAAATAAAAATCCCATTTAAAGTACACTGATACAAGTTGCAAGATCCTTTACTTATAATTCAGAATATTGGGACACAGTCTAAGTTCAGACACTGACAAGAAGCTGAACTGAGGGTATAATCAAAGGAAAGCCAAGTACAAGAGCAGAGAAACTCATTAAAGCCTTGTTGTTCCAGGCTGTCTGCTCTTTTCTTGAATAGCTGTTCATTTTCCTACAGAGATCTACGTACATATTTGTGATCTATCCACACATCCCCAAGCATGGACTTTTCACAGGTCTACTTCCAGGCTCTTTAGCATTAGGAACAGAAGCCAGACCAGCCCCCTCCAGCTCTCTTCCTGCACAGTTTATTGTAATTAGGCAAGACTTTGAAACCTTCTGAGAAGAGTTTTAGTTTTAATGAACCTATTTGTTTATCCAGTATCAGTAGAGGGAGCCCAAGAGCTTAGCAGTGCTCTAAAAAATAAGTGGTGCCAGTTTTTATGGGTAATAAGAGTAGGTTTTATTCACTTAAATTTCATGCTAATAGTTTCTGGGCTATAAGCAGATAAGTAAGAGCTGGGCCAACACTGGCAGCATCTTTTTAAAAATAAAGAACATCATCATCTGGTGGGATGAGATACAGCCACAGCACCATGGTTTCCAAATTAGAATGTCTCTACTGGTCCACAACACAACAGACAGATGAAGAGCCTGCCATCACCAGCTGGTCTGCCTACCCAACAGGCTGGCCTGATGCAACTTTAAGACTCTATTTTTGTAAAGCTGTTGGTAGGGACTTCTCAGGTGGAGAAAGTCCAAGCCTGTGGAAATCACCAGAAGTGATGAGAGTGGGAGCATGCATGATAAGGACAGGAAGGAAGGGAAGAATAACAATGTCAAAAGTGCTGTGAGGGCTCTTGTGCTACTGATACCTAAGCTATTCCTGCAGTTGACTGTTACGTGATACAGTGTGCAAAAAAGAATTTTAAATTCTACCTCTCCCACAATTTAAACCCAATTACATGATTTGTAAGTATACATTTCTTGGCCTTTTCTCACACTTCGTACTAAGTATATAATCAATATATGTTTTGTATAAATGAATACATGAACACCAAAAACATTTTCTAGATGCAGCTCCTTAATAGAAAACAAAGAAAAAAAACAGTTCTTGAGCTCCCTCTGCTGGCTGTTTATCTGTGAAGAGCAACTAACATTAAAGCTGCTTCCATTGTACAGTATCAGTTGTAGCAGTTACTCTTTCATAATATATTTAAAACCATTTTAATACTGATATTCAAATATCAAGATAAAGGATTATGTGATATTAAAATAGAAAAAATTTAAGATATATAAAATTACATTATAAATCCTGGGAGTTCTAATGCATTCTCTATTTAGAATATCACACAATATCAATTCGAATCACTTTAAAGAGCTCAAGTCTATCTCAGATTCACATCATTCACATTCTCCCAAGCATAGCTAACCCAATAACCCAAATTTTTAACGTGCTAACTTTCTAGCTTCTTGACAAGTCACATAATACCATTACTATAAACCATTGCTTTCTAAAGCTCCATTCAAAACACTAGTAAACTGATCAAATAAGGATGACTTAATTTCATTTTTCCCACTGAGAGAAGAATCAGCATGATTAAATTAAGTAGGTAAGCTCTTCAGAACCTTCTATTTATTCCAGACATCTGACTTCTTTTCAAAGCAATTTCACTCATTCTTTTACCTTAATATACGGTGTGAGACTCATTCTTCAATAACCAAAATTCAGGATTCGACTTATGCCTCATACAAGGTTGCATAAGCAAAATTAGTAATTTCCCATTTTTTAAAGCATTGTGCATGATACTAACCTACCCCTGTAAAAACACAAAATGTGTGAAACAACTCAGCATCTTAATGTTTATCACAAAGTCCAAAGATGAATCAGCCTGGACCTTAACAGCAAGCACTTCCTGACAATCAAGAAGTACGACCTGGAAGCCAGAGAACCTGTTGTAGAAGCAGCTAAGTGAGGCTTTAAATTAGGTCCCATTAAGTCTCTTATAAAATGAAGAAAGATCACAGATTTTCTAATTACTACTATTACAATGTTCCTAAAAGAAAAATAGTATCTATTATGTTCAGGGCCTGTAAGCACTAAAGATCAGTGTTTTCAACTGGTATGCTGTGGCAGGCACATTGGTATGTCTCAAGAATTTTTAAAACATGTAATACCTATTTAGTCAGAGACACTGACCTCTTTTCCCTTAGAGTGTCAAATAAAAAACTGACAACAGCAAACACAGCAATAATTGCCTGGTGTGAATGAATTAAAATTACACCTGCTTTTGTCACATTGGCAAAAATTGTATTTTTTGGTGTGCCAAAGAATTTTAGTGAATAGTTTATGTGAGCCATGAAATGAAAAAGGCTGAAAATCACTGCTATAGACTGGTAAATGTCCCAACATAAAAGCAGTTAAAATTGCAAGACAGCTAAAAAGAATTGTTTCCACAAAGGAGAAAAAGTGAAATCACTGAAACTGCCAGTTCTACTTCCCACAAGTTTCTTTATGTAGCTATTCATGTTAATGGGTTACAGGTGATTGTGACCGTCCCAAAATTCTGCTGTGGCCAAATAAAAAGTCTCAAAGGGATCAGAATGAGAAATAATAGTGGCTGAAGGTAAGGAACTTTCTATTGTTCATATTATTAACACAATTTGGTGGGTCAAATAATCATAGAGATTAGAAATAAAAATAAGAAATGTTAATTTAAACAAAAAAATTAGCAATCATTTTTATAGTAAAATACCAGTGATCAGAAAGTCAACATCAAATGAGTCTGCACATTATGTTTAGGTGAATCTACATTATCTAGATATTTAGCAACAGGTTAGCAAGATACGTAAATACACTAGGATTTAAATTAGAACAAGCTTAAGACTCTACTGTGCCAACCAGTGAAGAATGTACAAACTAAGACTGAGGACTGGTAACGCATTGCTCTTGGCCCAGTCTCTTGATAGAACAGCCACAAAGACAATGGCATCACCTTCATATTAAAGAACAAATGGCATCAGACTAAGGAGGAGCTCACTATTATAGTTAGATAAATGAGATAGAACAAATAGATAATTTACTACTTTACAAAATAGATAATTTACTCACTTTACTACAAAGTCTCTTTACCCTTCGAGTAAAAAAAAAACCAAGGATAAGATCTTATGCCAAAGACAGTAAAACACAGACCCAGCACAGCCTGCTTTGTTTCACCCTAAATAAGGATCCTTCAATCTCAGCACTACTGATATTTTGGGTCAGGTATTTCTTTGTGGTGGGGGCTGTGTCCTGTGCATTTCAGGTTATTTAGCAACATCCCTGGCTTCCACCAACTGGATATCAGTGTCACTGCTCCAGTTATGACCATCAAAAGTGTCTCTAGACATTATCAAACGTTCTCTGGGAAGCAAAATCATCCCAAACTGACAACTGTGGCTCTAAATCATACTCAGCTTCCTTTGGAACAGTGTAGGTATGTATAGGAATCAAGAATCTGAGTAAACTATAAGGGCGAATGAGAAAAAAGTCTCCCAAATGAGATTACTAACAAGAAGAGATTTCTTCTCAAAAAATATTCCAGACAAACTAATAAAAATTTATATAATATGGGAAAAAATGGACTGTGAAAAAAGAAAATTTTAAACCATGAAAAAACCTTTTGGGCCTAGTATCAGCCAAACAGAAAACTAAACTATTTTAAATAGTTTATTAATCAGCTCTAGATAGTAGTTCTTTTTTTGAAAACCAAATTATCAAAGAGTTAATGCACATTAGTAAGTTGACTGGTACCCATCACCCCATATACCACTCTTAATGTTTTTTACTTTTGGTATTTACTAGAGAAAAAGACTCTTCTAAGAATCATAGTCCTTATTCTCAATAAAACTATCTTCTGCTCTCATATTCTGTAAATTAAATAATATGATATTTTACATTCTCATCAGGGGAACTCAGCTTTAATTTTGCTTTGCTAAGCCACCCTATGACATCATTTAGTGGCACACAAAGCCACAATTAGGCTATCTCCAATATTAAATAAATACTAATAATGCCCTCTTTCTAAAAATAAAAAAGAATATGAAAATATTTCCCTCTTTAGAAGATTCTGTTCATCTTAGGATCACTTGAAAAAACAAATAGACTGAGACCTAATTATTCACTGTAGTGCAAAGTAAATCCTTTTGTTGGAGTATCTATGCCCAAAATCACTTTTGGTGCTATAATGTCTTAAAGGTTTATTACTATAATGTCTTAATAAACCATTATATTGTGTATAAACCACATGTAGCTAAAGTCCATTTTAACTGGCTGAAGCTCGGGAACAATTTTTCTTTATTTGAAAAATTAGCACTTTTTAGCAGGGAGTTTAGTTACTCAAATCTCAATAAACAGTATGTATCTGCATAAACTGATCATTACTTTACATGTAACTATGATTTATTAACTCCAAAGAAGTCTTCCCAGCATAATATTTCCAGTTTATCCATTTTAGAGGAGCTACAGCAAGCATTCTAACACTGAAATGCTCAAATCAAATTTTTGTAAAATTTTATGAAAATTCCCTTCCATTTTCAAGGCACTGGATAGGAGGTACATTGAGGCAGGGGTGACTATTTCCATCTAGTTTAAATTATGGGCCCTCCCAAAAAATCCTCTTATCCTTCTTAACTGCAAAGACCGGTGGTGCTACAGAAATTTTTCTTGACTGTTAATTGTTACTAAACGCCTACCTACATAATAATGATTATTAATATTCATTGAAAAAAAAAACAGAAGGTACAATGCCCAGGTACGCATGTGTGATGAGAGGATATTAACAAAGAAAACAAGGCCCAGAGGCAAATGGAAGACGCCCAGGAACACTGACAGACATGAGAAAGCATTACAGTACCTGGTAGCCTGTGAGAGCAAGAGGAGTAAGAGAGACCAGGTAACAGAGTGCTCATGTTGTAGAGGAGGAGCAGGACGCTTTTATTGGCAGGCAAAACCTCAGAAAGTTGGACACAGTTGCTGATAGACTGGCTTCTCTTAGCTTCCAGGAAGATAAAGTAATAATTATGTCAGAAGAACACTGGGATCTTTCACTTCTTTTTTATTATTATTATTCTGGGTTATCTTTAAATATAGTATGGGGCAACAGTAGATTTACAGTTGTGAGTATATGAAATAGTTTATTCTTGTATTATTATTAATGGTTGTATTATTTACCATACCAACAACTAACTGTAAAGCTACTGTTGGCCCACCCATTATTTAAAGGAGGTCATTTTAAACTATAAAGGCAGTCAGTACAAAGCACATACAGCCAACTTTCAGTCATTCTGATGGTATGGGAGAATGAACAATTCACAAATGATCTTATTTTATTTTTTAGAAAGATAGAGGAAAGGGGAAGAAGAGAGGAAACGAAGGAGGGAGTGGGGGTGAGAAACATCTGTTTGCTATTCCACTTATTTATGCATTCATTGGTTGATTCTTCTATGTGCCCTGGCCAGGGATCAAACCCACAACCTTAGTGTATCGGGACAACGCTCTAACCAACTGAGCTACCTAGCCAGAGCTCATTCAATTTTATTTTAGAATGCTTTATATGTTTAGTCTTTCCTTGTTTTCTGCTGTGTCTCAGATTCACATTTGGGTTGTTTATTTGGGCAAGCATGATGATCCATTTTCCCTTCCTACAAGACACACAAAAAAGACCATAGTGAGGGAAAGAAAATCTAGCCTAAGATTAAAAGTGTTCTATAAATAATACATAATTCAAAAATTGGTTTACTGAGAGCTGACTATATTCAAAAGCAAATCATTTAGTAAATTAAACATCCGAAAAGCTTAAGCACATATAAAAGTCAAGCTAAAAATTAAAAGATATGATAAATGGCAAGATAAAAACCTCCATGAAACCCATTCTTTTTTACATTACATTTCATGCTTCTTAAATTCATAATTTCCTATTACGAATTTTATGGTGTTCTTAAGTTTTCAATATACTGCTATCCAAATGACCATTTGAGAAAATAAATGCAGGAAGAGAATATGTATGCCTTACATATGCAAGTACCATCAGTAAAATCAGTTTATCCTTAAAACAAAAATATAAAGGTTTACCTGCTCTTTTGTTATCTTTATGTGATTTTAACATTAATGAAATACAACTACAAATGCTAGTGACACATCTGCAAAAAGTGAAACAAACTTTTTAGTTTCCTGTATTTCCCTCCATCCCTTGGCTATTAGAATTCCCAATTCTAAAGGACTATCTGCAATGCAATTGCAGTATAATTCACAAATGTGTAAAGTAATAGTTAAGTGAAAATGACTTCTATGTAAACACCAAACTGACTGACTTGAAATTTCCTATAAGATTTGTTCATCTCTCAATGTCAGACACAGATTTGAGTGTTGTTTTAAAAAGTGTTCCTTTTATAAATCAAATGATAGTGCATTTTCCCAAAACAGATCACTAGATATTTCAGAGATAATAAAATATAGAATAATTATTTTGTGTGAAAATTGATTTGCTTTAATCACTCATTTTACACATCTAAAATTTTAGTATCATTCACATTGAGGAACAAAGTTTTACTTTATAATTCTTCAACACTTTCCTTGCCAGTCCTTTTAACTTGCAAACTAAGTACATTCTCTGTTAAATTGCCATTTCCCTACTCAGCAATTCCTCATTTTATATTTCCTTCTTGCCACCATCACTGACATTTTCTCAAACTAAGAGTAGTCTGTGGGGAAAATAAAAATATAATAATCCTCAATTATTCTGAGACTGGAAAAAAAGTCACTTTCAAATGAGTCTTCCATATTAATATCTTAATGCTAAAAGTAGCAAAAACTAACTTCATGAACAGTCTTGCTCTCTCATTAAAAGCTGTCCTCTATATAAATCAAAATCTACCATGAAAATAATCTGGACCTTTTTAAAAGACAAACAGGTGAATTATTACACAACGTACACAAATAACAAAACTGAGTAAAACCACTAATATTTAGTCTATAGAGATTAATTTTATAGAATAGCATAATATAAAATCTTCAAAGACTACTGCTTTCACAGGCAACAAAAAAGATAATTTTATAATTTTTAAAAATGTAACATAAAATAGGAAATTCACACATATGTATCCATATATATGTATATGCAAAATATATAAGATTATAGATATGTCCAACTCAATAGCTCACATCTTCATTACCTTTTACAGGTTATGGTTTCAAGTATTTTTAATTTAATTAACCCCACAAAGTCCAGGTTTATGGTTTTTAAGTGACATGCTCTACAAATATGTTTATATGATTTTGCAAAATTCTTATTTTTGCAATACCATGGCTTTTCAGACATTTGAGGACACCGATAAACAGATCCTCACTGGCATACATGTGCTGAGGATTTTCTAAAACATGCTGTGGCCTGTATCATATTATTGGTCTAATACATCTATTGAAAAACTAAGATGCAATCTCTTCTACGGCTGTGTTTTAGCTATGTAGTGGCATATGAAACATGCAATGTCCAATAATTTGCTCCTCAAAAAAAGGTGAGAATAGAGTTTTTAAAAGTGTTTTGAATGATCACTTTTATTATCATAGTGATTCAAGGGTTGTGACTGACAACAGGAAGTCTGAGCAGCTCAGATATGATGCCACTTTTGTCATAAACTTTTATTCTGATCCCTTTCTTTTAAAGATCCAGTGATAAAAGAAAGGAGTTTTTAGGAGGTGGGACAAGAAAGGAAATCAGTGGATAAACCTCCCTACGAGTTGCCTGTTACCAGGAATAAGGAGTTTCCTCAAGGGAGAGGATGCTGCAGAAAGGAGTTAAATAAGAAGTGAATGTAAAGTGGGTGATAATCATCAACAAATGCTTCAGCAAAAAGCATGAGACAGGGTTAAAGTGTATTTCCATAAAACTCCAACAGGATTCTAAACCATCTGTATTTATTTACTAAACACTGAGAGTATGTTGAGTGTAAATAAATCTTTGATTTATTACTAGAGAATATTATAACTTTCTGCAGTAAACATGCTGATTAACAATTATAATTACATGTATTATTGATGTGAAAAACTGCAAGAAAGTTGTTTTAAGTTACAGCCTCAAAGTCACTGGAGGGGGTGCTTTATTTGTTATTAAATACTGGATATAAGCTTACTTTTTGAAGATTTCTCTTTTTGTTTTAAGAGTAAAGTGTAGCAAAGCAGTCTGATTAACTGGGGTTCTTGGTCAGGTTCTGGTTAATTCTTACAGGCTGTTAAGGATATCTATAGTCACGTAAAACTCAATTTTCAAACGATAGAAAAAATTTAAATGTCTGCATCCAGTCCTGAAAACTATTATTCTCCTTGTTGCTGGGACAAGTTGCCACACTCTTTCAAGATTCATATTTTTCAATAACGACATTAGTGCAACTAGTTGTGTGATTACTAGTATAACGGGAGATGAAGGGTGAGAGACCCCCCCACAGGCCTGGTGGCTTGGGGGCTGGGAGGAGCAGCAGGGCAGGGATTGAGAGTTGTTTTGCATATCAACAGGAGGCTAGCTAGGGAGACTGGTACCACTTTAACCCAGGATGTAACTGGGAGGCAGCTCCCCAGCTACAGCCCTGCGCAAGAGCTCTGAGAAGGTTGGCTCCACAACACGGGGCCTCAACTGCCTGGACTAACTATGGCAGCCACAAAAGGCAGAGAATACAGGAGTGCTGGCAGGTGTATGGGGTTGTGGGAGGAGTCGGAAATAGGGTTATGGAGGAGGTTCCAGGCTGGGATTTAAACTAAAGACAGTCTGCCACAAGGGATAACACACAATACAAGACAATGGGGGACAAAGCGAGACCATGCGGGAAGAAAAGGGGTGAAAGGACTCTTGCTGGCAGGCCCTGAGGAGGTGCCACATCATTGTGGGTTAAGAACTAGAGATCACAGTGATGGTGCTAGGGACTGCAGGAGACCTGCCTAGACACGCACAGATTACTGGGATGAACCGGGAGTCCAGCCTAGATATAAACTTCTATGTCTTTTCCTGAGATACAGTACCTCTGAGTGGCCTGGACTGGCAACGGGAGGCAGGACTATGTGTGTTTGTGAGTATGTTAAAGAGACTTTGAGATTTAATGGCAACATTCTACCATTATGCTAAACCTACATAACTTTTGAATAAATAATTCCTTTCCTTTTTTATCAAACTCTAGAACTGCCAGCCACAATTTCTACCTGGCAGCAGGCAAGAAGAACCAAAACACGGAAAGACCCCAGGGCGGGGGGCCTGTTTTGGTTCCAGTATCTGGGCCGAATGTGTCCATTCTGTATGTAACACTATGACTCTTATTTCCTCAAGATTCAAATAAAAACATCTATTTTTGCACAAACATCTCAGTCAATATTAACATCTCATTCAATATTAAAGCCTTACCACAATGAAGGATTTCAAAATAAGTATGAAAAATTGAAAGTAACCATAATAGAAAGTTAAAACGATACAGAAATTTCATTTAATGAAAGGTTTAGTTTTTAACTCCTGAGTAGAATTTTAAACTTTTACATTTTATTTCCATAAATCCATTTTATTTTTTTAATCTTCATGTAAAGATATGTTTATTGATTTTTAGAGAGAGAGGAAGGGACAGAGAGAGACAGCAAAACATCAACCTGAGAGAGAAACACTGATGAGCTGCCTCTCCTGTGTACCCCGACCAGAAATCAAACCCACAGCCTAAGTATACTGCCTTGACCACACACTGAACCCACAACCTTTTGGTGCATGAGACAATGCTCCAACCAACTAAGTCACTGATCAGAGCCCTATAAATCCATGTTAGATAGCAATATACCTTTGGGAAATATGTAAATAAATGTTTACCAGTTGCTTTTTGGAGAATGGTATTTCTTGCTTTCTCAACTCCTGGTGCCCCAGATGTGGTGGCACTCCTAAATCGCATTGGCTCAGTCACATCTGGGTGGCTCCTCCAGCTGAGAGAAAAGGATCTCCCCACAGTGGTTCCTTTCTCAGAATCTAGAATGCAGCCTGATAAAGGATAAGACAAGAAAAAAAATTTAAAGGCTGAATTCATTATTATTCATTTTATAGCCTATGTTGCTCAGCAAATTTCATACCCACAATTATGTATAATTGGCAGCTTCTCTTGTTGCAAATTAGGTACCAATTCCTTATATTGTAATTTAGAAAGTCATTCATGTATAGGTAATCTAACATTCCTATTGACAACGTATTTTTCAAGCATCTCCAACAGTCTCATGAAAATTACCGTATCTTCATAGTACTCACTCCAATATACAAAAAACACATCAGTAAACCTCTGTCATATAAGAACAATGTCAAATGAAGTTATACCACTGCTCCAAAAACTTTCATAAACCAGAAAATCAGACATCTGATTTTAGACTAGTATTCCATCCTGTAGGTGCCAACATCTCCACAAATACCCAAAAGAAATTCAGGCCTATAATCTCTAATTAGAGACAACCAAATGAGCAAGGAAAATGACAATCTACAAATAATACAAAATCCTATTTTAGCAAAGCTCCAAAACAATAAAATTTTACAGCTCTGCAATTCAGATTCTCTTCTTTCCTCTCATATTGCTCTGGTCATATATTTCAAATGTGTGGTCTAGAATCCAAAAGAAATACAGAAGAAAAGAGAATGAGACACTAAGAGATTTCTGCACAGGTATAATGTGATTGTTGGCTGCCACCTGTGGCTTGTTTTCACACTCAGGTTCCTCTCAGAGTGTATTTTATTTCCCCAAGTCCAGTGCTTAGAAGCTAAGTACTTCTATAATGAATATTTAAATGTTTTTAGAATAAAGCAATATAATAAATAAATCAGAAATATATTCCATACTCATTAATTAAATTTGTTCTGTACCATTCCAAAAATAGTGTTTCTGAAGTTGTTTACCTTTCTAAGACACATCTATCTTTTCCTATGACTCTGTTCACACAGTGAGAGGAAAAAATATTGTGGGGGTTGAGGGGGAGGGTAGATTACAAGAATTTCAGGAGGCAGAGAATATGCTGAGTTTGAGAAAATCCTGACCTCCTATCTCAGTAACTCCCCTCATCCTGAAAGGCACTCATAGTCAGGTGGACTCTCTTCTGAGCTGAGAACCAAAGTTTTAGAGAGCCAAGTTTATTGTCTTAGGCCTGGGTTTACATAGAGGCCCTCAGAGATGCTACAGAGCACAAGACAGAGGCCAAGGGCCCAGGCTCTTGGCTCCCTGACCCTACTTCAATCCCAAATCTCCAGCTGAATACAGTTTTTAGGAAGGGCTCTGTAGTTTCAAAGGGGAAGGAAAAGGGGTATGTTGCTAAAATATGTTAGAAAATCATTAGTCTAAATCTAAACTAAACTGTCTCACTGGAATATTATGTGCTTAGACTACTTTGTTTTGGCTTCTTACTAACTTGCTTTTGTTAACTGATGCTTTGGCAAGCCACTCACAGACTGCAATGAAGATATTATAAGAATCAGCCATATTAATTTTAATATTAATTTTAAGATTGTAACTCATTCACACCTACCAGTATGCACCTTCTCTTTTGTCCTCTCTCCCACACTTACGGCTTCATCATGTGACTTATTTTCGTAGCAAGACTGAGCAAGCAGAGATTTAAAATGCATCCATTGCCCAGTCACCCGTGACAGCTAGCCAACCCCTAGAAGTAGAGAGCTACTTAGCTGACAATTCAGTCTTAGTGATTTTCAAAAGGGTGCCATGGCACACCAGTGTGCCACAAGAATTTTTAAAACATGCAATGCACGATTTAGTCAGAGGCACTGATCTCTTTTCCCTTAGACTGGCAAATAAAAAACTGACAACAGCCAACACATCAATAGCCATCCTATATGAATGTCCTATCTTGAACCATAAATATACAGGTCATATAAAAGAGTTGCATTTTATTAATCATGTTGCATAATAAGGTGGTGTCTGGTTGGTTAATTCTTGGTACCAGAAATCCTTATATACAAGTGTAGGCATCTGATTTTCAAAAAGTCACTTGGGAGCAAAAAGGTAGGTAATTATTATTATAACTTTTTTTGTAAATCAATCAAAATTACAGCTTTTTGTCAGATCAGCAAAAAATGTATTTTTTGATATGTTGCATAATTTTAGTAATTAGTTTATGTGCACCATGATATAAAAAAAATTGAAAATCACTGGTCTAGTTGACTACAAACACAGGCATGAATCCAGCAGAAAAACTGCCCAGCTAAGTCTGACCCAAACTTCCAACACATAAAATCATTACTAAATAAATGGTTATTATTTTCAGCCACAACATTTTGGGGTGATTTGTCACACAGTAAAAACTAACTTACAATCTATAATAAGGCTACTGATGAGCTTGTAGTGTACCACAAAAAGCAATGTACCCTTTATGAGTCTTTGAAGGAGAAAGCCGTATCACCTAAGCAAGTACTCTCTGATTCTCTGATGTAACCCTGTGAAAATCAGAGTCAAATCTGAGGCTGCCTTCTTACCTCTCTAGCAAGCATATAAGGCTCGCTGGTATGCAATTTGGCATTTTAACCATACCTGTAGCTCCACCCCTTTCATTTTGCCCCAATGTCCTTATGAATTTTAACTATTGCACTATATGTATTTCTATGAGCTGCCTCAAAAATCTCTACATAATAAATTGGAGAACAAGTGAATAATTCTAAGAATTATGTCACAGCCTTAAAAACAGTAATGAAGACAGGGGATGCCAAATTGTCATCCCCCAAGAAACCACCACTGATGTTTCCACTTTGCTCTGATTCTAGGTATCAAACCAATTTCTACCCCAAAACACATCAAAGCCAAAATGACTCCCATCTGAAGTATTCAGAATTTTTACACCTTTCCTAGGGAGGCAACAGAATGTCTTTCTAGTGTGGCATTTTGAGGTGGACTTGCTTTACCACTTCTTAGCTATGTGACCTTGAATGAGTTAATCACTGCAGATTCTGTTCTTCAGTTTCTTTGTTTGTGATATGGGAATAGTCAACAGTATCTACCTCATAGGAAACCATGAGGGTAAAGAGAGAGGATATGTACAAAGCACTAGCCATTATTACTGTTTTTTACTACTATCCCCTTTGTCTTCCTTCTTCTTCCACAGCTTCTTCATAAATTTATCATCCTCATTAAGGGGATAGAATACCATAAGACACAATCTAATGGCCCCACTGAAGACACTGCCTATCTATATGGCTGGTTCAGTTTATTATGAAGTTTCATAATACTCCTTTCCTGATGTCTTAGACATCTGAGGTTGCCCTGTAAGAATAGAAATACCTTTGCCTCGTTGTTTCTTTTCCTTCTGTTCACTTAATTTGTCCAGAGGTAGGTTTGTCATCTCAACTCCATAAACAGTTCTTGCAAGCACTGCTGTCAAGGAATCCATAATGTTGGCCCACTCATTTATGAGTTCCTCCCACTCCGTGAGGGAGGACAGCACACCAAGAAAGTCATCCCAGAGCTCTCGAGAAATGTACACACAGAGGTTTGCTCGGATCCAAGCCACAATGAGCGTCTAAAACCAACCAACCAAGTGAGAGAATTCATTATCTTCATTTGGAAAAAGTATAATTTTTAACAACATATTTTAAGTTACTAATAACAAAATTAATTTTATAACAGTAAGTGCTTTTGGATTTTGTTTTTCTTGTAATTTCTCAAAATCCATTTGATCAACTATAATCAGGATTTGAGCTACTGGGAAATTAGTTATCATTATGAACGAAGCTACTAGTCCAAAATTATGAACAAAGCTACTAATTCAAAATTGGTCCTGGTATAACTGGGGAGAAGACAAAGCTCTTTGTACAACAACTATTCTGTTTCCTGACACAGCTCTTTCATTCTCAACAGTGGCTACTTTAGCGTCATCTTCTATACGTAAACCTCCAACCTCACCAACTCCTTCCCGATTTTTAGCAGACGAACTCACTGCAGACTTAAGAGAAAACATAATCCATCAAACAAGATGCTTCTGACCTCTGCCCTCCAGGCCACATGTCTGCCCAGCTTCCCCACTACCTGTAGGCTCTGTTCTTTACACATGCCCCCACTCTGCTCTGGACCTCTTCCTCAGCCCTGCCTCTCCTTTATCTCCAATCCAGCCTACCTCTCCAGCTCTTCTCATCAGCATAAATACGCCAATTATTCCATATCTTTCAAAAAAGTTCCCTTGAACAAAGATTATGAAGATTCCCCCTCTATCTATAGCCCCATTTCTCCCCCTTTCAAAGCCAAGTTTCACACTTACTCCATATGCATTGTTCATCTCCCAGTCAACCTCTGGCTTTCTCCCTCCCAGGCCATCCCACTTTTTGGTTGGGTTTTGATCTCTATTCTCATGTCTCTGGTTATCATCTGTGTACTGTTGATTTCTGAATCTCCATATTCATCCAGACCTCTTTGCTGGTTTTCTGACCTATCTGCTAACTAGATAGCTCTACTACCTGCATGTTTAGCAGGCACTTGTAATACGGCATAATAGTAAAAAATTCAATTTCTTCCACTGAGATTTTTCCAAACCCTTGACCTGGTCTCTCCTGCTCCTCCAGTAGCCTTCAGTTTCCATAGTTCTCTGCACTTCCCCCATCAGAGCACTTAATGCCCTTTTCCTTAGGAGTCTACTAACTTCTCTGTGTCCCTCCTCTAGTGTTACAATCTACAGCACTACAACTGGTCACATGGGCAACACTACAAGACTACTATGCATATATTCTGGATATTTCCTTACCTTGAAATTGCCCAGTTCCTTACCTCTGCCAAAATATTCCACATCCTTTAAAATTCAAATCAAAATAATTTCTACCCAATCAAGACACAAATAGGCTCCCACTGTCATCGAGAGTTATGCTGTTCATTGAATCGGGATAAATTTTCTTTAAATTAAAAGAGAAATTTTTCTTTAACGTACATGTAGGAAAATTTTGAGAAATAGAAAACAGTCTATAATTAGTCAGGACTATTCTGAGCATCTGAAAATCATATTTAAAGTGACCCTTATGCAACGTAACTGCTTCCTATGTTTCAATTCATGTTCACCACACTTATTAAAGGCATAAAAATTTTAAAGTTGAGCTAAATTAAATATATTGAAAACAAGGTTTTAAACTCATACTTTAAATCTGATTCTAAGAGGAACAAATTTTTTAAAAGTTAAGAACAATGTGACTTCTGGCCAAGATGGAGGTATAGGTACACACAACCATCACACAACCATGAGAATGATCATGACTAACCTCAAAGCAAAAACAACCAGAACTGCTAGAAAAATCAAACTGTGTGGAAGTCCAACAATTAAGGATTTAAAGAATTATTAATCTGGACAGGTAGGAGGGGCAGAGAGGGGGAGCGAGGGCAGAGTATGTGATGTGGAGGTGGCCAGATGGTGGTGGTGCTGGCCAGCAGAACTGACAGTCCGACATTCACATGTGGTGGATAAAAACCAGGAAGGACACCTGGAGAGCAAGAGATCCCAGCCCCAGGCCAGACCGCGTAGTCCAGGGTCCCAGTGCAGGGAAATAAAGTCTCATAACTTATGGCTGTGAAAACCAATGTGGGTTGGGACCATGGAAGAAATGGCCAGTCTCTCAGAAGTATCCATTTAAAGGGCCACCATGGTCCTAGAACATATGCAAACCACCCACTCTGGAAACTACCAGCAGTGCAACAGCTAGAGGGGCACCAGCTGCATACAGGGAAGTGGGTGAAGTGACTGGAGATGGGGCAAGGACTGCACAAGCGGCAGTGTTCCCTCTCTGACCCCTCCCCCACATACAGCACCACAAAGCTGTGAAGTGGGTTGATCCACCCTGGTGAGTACCTAAGACTCCTCCCCTTACAACATAACAGATGCACCAAGACAGGGAGTCAAAGCAGCTCTATCAAAAAACACAGACAAATGGGAGGCTGCAAAATTGAGGAGAAAAAGAAATATGGCCCAAATGAAAGAACAGAGCAAAACTCCACAAAAAGAACTAAGCAAAATGGAGAGAGCCAACCTATCAGATGCAGAGGTCAAAACACTGGTGATAAGGAGGATCAGAGAACTCACTGAGTACAGCAAATGCATAAGAGAAAAAATGCAGGCTACAATAAGTGAAATAAAGAAAAATCCACAGGGAACCAACAGTGAAAGGAAGGAAGTGGGGTTCAAATCAATGATTTGGAACACAAGGAAGAAATAAACAGTCAACCAGAACAGAATGAAGAAACAAGAATTCAACAAAACAAGGAGAGAATAAGAAGACTCTGGGACACCTCCAAAAGTGCCAATATCTAAATAATAAGGATGTTGGAAGTAGAAGAGGAAGAACAAGAAATTGAAAACTTATTTGAAAAAAACTTCCTTAATTTGGCAAAGAAAATACACATACAAGTTCAGGAAGCCCAGAAAGTCCCAAATAAGTTGGACCCAAAGAGGACAACACCAAGGCACATCATAATTAAAATGCCAAAAGTTAAAGATAAAGAGAGAATCTTAAAAGAAGCAAGAGAAAGGAGGAGAGTTACCTATAAAGAAATTATCATAGGACTAGCAGCTGATTTCTCAAAAGAAACTTTGCTGAGGCAAGAAGGGACTGGAAAGAAGTATTCAAAGTCATGAAAAGCAAGGACCAACAACCAAGATTACTCTATCCAGCAAAACTATCATTTAGAATGTAAGGGCAGATAAAGTGCTCCCTAGACAAGGTAAAGCTAAAGGAGTTCATCACCAAGTCCCTATTATATGAAATGTTAAAGGGACTTATTTAAGAAAAAGAAGATCAAAACTATGAACAGTAAAATGACAACAATCTCACAACTATCAACAACTGACTCTAAAAAACAAAAACAAACTAACCCAACAACTAGAACAAGAACAGAATCATAGATATGGAGATCATATGGAGGGTTATCAGCAGGGAGGGGAAGAGGGAGAATGAGGGATAAGGTATAGGAATTAAGAAGCATAATTGGTAGATACAAAATACACAGAAGGATGTTAAGAATAGTATAAGAAATGGAGAAGCCAAAGAACTTATATGCATGACCCACAGACATGAATTAAGGGAGGGGGGATTGTAGGAGAGAAGGGAGGTACCAGGAAGAGGCAGGCAAAGGGGAAAAAATTGGGACAACCATAATAGCATAATCAATCTAAATATACTTAAAAATAAATAAGTAAATAAATAAAATTAGGAACAGTACAAATTAAAAATTAAAACAATTTTTATCATTTATCAATACTTTACTATATATTTTTATTGTGACTAAAATGTTAGTTTCTGTTTATTCATTTTTACACTCCTATTTTCAATATGAGTTTGAGGCTATTACCATAAAGTGCATATATACAATAAATTTCATAAATATAACCCTAAGTAGAGTACAAGGGGAAAGGAGGGACTAGCAATGTTACCAGGACTCAGGTTCTTGTTTGGTTATAGCACTGGCCTCAGGTTTAAAAGCAGATGTTTTAGTGTGGTAAGATGCCCTATACTGGGAATCTAGCATTAGCTTCATTTAACTGACTAATTATAGAGGAATGACTTTCTATATCTTATAGAATTCACCTTAGCAAATCTTGCAAATGTGTATACAGACGTGTTGAATCATCATCACAATCCCAACTAACAACACTTCCATGCAGAACAAAATGAAGTGGCACCTTTGGGCATGAAGGCAGGGTAGCCTTTGAATATGTTACCCCTTTCTAACAGGAAGAGGGAAAGAGAGCCCTAGTCTCTTGGTTCTGTCACTATCCTGATTTGTGACCTGGGCAATTTACTTGGCTTTTTTGGAGCCATATTTCTTGTTAAAAATAAAAAGCACCTCCAAGTTTCTCTCAGCACTGAAATTCATGTTTCATCAAATATATCTTGGCATATAAGCTGTATAAAAAACACCTTCATTTGTAAATCACTCCTTGTCTTACAAGTATTTCTCTAACCAACAACTTTCTATGTCTCTCCCATACTTAGGGGACTACACAATTACAAAGTAATGGCTCATACTATAAATACAAGGACCATAGCCCAAATTTCCTGATGGATTGTATTTTAATAGCCTCGGGCATAAGGTCACACCACTAACAGGAGGTTAAAACATCATGTATGGCAATCAGCATTATTTGGAAAGTATTTAAAACTAAGTACACCTCAACTACCATTTGAAGAAAATTTGCCAGTGCAAATTATCTACTGATAGAGGGAAAAAACCTAAACACTAAAGGAAAAAATTTTTAAAACATAAAAGAAAAAAATGGCAACTTAAATTTTCCTGTCCTCTTTAATAATCTCCTTATTCAAATTTTTAAAAATTAAATATCTGGCAATTGTAGACAGTCCACATAACCAAATGAATAATAATTAGGTGGCACATTGTAATTTTACTGTGAGACTAAGATGATGCCCAGTTGATTGCCTGGCAGCTCTGTCCGAACCTTTCACACACCCCACCCCCTTGGATCTCACAAAAGCACTTGAGAAGTCAACATATGATCATCTATCCCAAATAACTCCACTCTCATTTTTATGACAACCCAGCAAGATAGGAAGAAATCCTTTTCTGATTGTGACAGATTAGGGAAGAGACTCAGAAAGGTGAAGTGATTTGCTCAAAGCCACACAGCCAGCAATGTCAGAATGGGGATCAGAACCCAGAATCTAACTCCATGACCTGAAAGCCGTGGAGGTGTGTGTGTGCACCCTTGCCCCTACTGTACATGAGGTGTCACCTTGGGCACAAGAGGGGCTTCACATGCACAGGACTGTCTGTCAAAGGTCAAGTGATAGCAGTGACAGCGAGTCCTGGGGCCGCCAGGATGGACAGGAAACCCATACCTCCCCTAAGTCGGTTAAGTTTCTGTTTGGGGGCCTGGTGGTGATGGGATCTACAGTTTTTGTGCAACCCCTGCAACTGGTGAAGAACCTGCTGCAGCTGAGTGGGGGAAGCCAAGACATGAGAGTACAAAACCAGCTTCTATGACCTCACCAGTAACCTTAAGGCAGAAGAGCTGAGGACCATTTACACCAGGCTGTCAGCTGGCCTACCATGCCAGCCCTCTTATGCCACCACTCACCTTGGTGAGTGTTAAAGTATTCAAAGTCATGTGCACCCATTGTACTAATGCCTTTGTGTAGAATGTCACATTATTCCAGAGTCCTTTCACACTGTTTCTTTCATAAATGCTTCATAAAGTCTCTGTATCCCGTAAATATTAGTGCTTTCTAGTAGTTGCAATAGGCTAGTGCCCTCAGGACCTTCAAAACTTCCACTTTCCAGGCAACTATTTATCATCTGCCTTCTTGTCTCTCCCCCTCAGGGTGATACCAAATTTCTTGACCTTTCTCATTATACAAGATGCAAAAAACAGACATCTCCTAAAATCAGGCCAGCCTTCCTTACCTTATCCAGGACTTCACTTCTGTAGTACTCCTCCCGCTCCCACAAACTATCTTTTTCTCCCTCACCAAACCTTCCCCACTGACAAGCAAACATAATTTAACACCAACCACCTTAAATCCTGTCCTCTAAACATGCTATCCACTCCAGCTAGTTCCCTTTCCCTACTCCCTTCCACATCAATACATCTGCAAAGCCTTGACTATACTTTCTACCTCCACTGCCCAGCTCTTGTTTTCTCCTCCATCCACTCCAAATGGGCCTCATTCTCCTAGAACATTCTCAACCACCCACCTACCTACTGTCAAAGTCACTGGTCCACTGGTCATTCCCCTCTTACCCAATATTCTTCTCTAGGCATCCAGACTAGTTTTTCTCCTAGCTCCCTGGTCACTCTTTCTCAGCATTTTGGCTGGCTTCTCTCCTTCACCAATCACGGAAATGGCCCTCTTCCTTCTATGACATAAATTCTCTCCCTAGGTAATCCCATCTGGTAATGTGGCTTTAAACACAATTGTTCAACACACCAATGGCGCTCACATTTTTATTTCTAGCCTAAACTGCTCCCTGACCTTATTCCCTTCCCCATACTTCTGTTCATCCTTTACCTCTTCACATCCACCTGGCTCTCCCCAAAGCCATCAGCTCTTGGTATTTTCCTAATTTCTATGAACTTCAAGCAAATCAAAAGAGGAAGTAAATGGCAAAGAGGTAAGGCATAAAAGAAGCCTTGAACTAATCGTAAAGAATAGATTACAGCTTTTATAACAAAACTAAGGAAAACTTCTAATTAAATTTCTAGAAATTTAAAGTTAGTTTAATTTTTACTCTTAAAATTCTCTGTGATTAAAACTACTCTGATGTAAAATCTGATTCATTTGGTGCATTTGCAGTGTTTTAATAAAAAAAGACTTACCCTAAACAGTAACCCTGCCAAACTCTGGGCAAACAAGTCCTTTATTTGTTTATCCTTTGGCTTCTGCAGGACAGCTTCTGTTATCCTGAGTAGTATTTGCAACATCTGTTCCCTGAGTCACCCAAAATAAAAGCTCATATTAATCACATCTCCAAAGCACTTTAATTTATAGGTACCAGAAATTCTCTTAAGAATTCAGCAACACTGATAACATGTATTACTCAAAAATATTAAAAATTGGAATGCCCATTACATAACAAATACCATATTTTATCAAAATAAGCTACCTTATGTTACAACAGTTCTAAAAATATTCCTCCTTTGCCCACAATAATAGGCAGGATAAAACAGGTATCATCCTGGTCTGATTTTTCTCCCCTTGCAAGAAGGGAAACAAGACTGCTTCTCCACCTGTGCCTTTCTGAACCTCTGCAACACCCTTTAATTTTCATATCCATTATTTTATTTAACCTCTAAGGTCTCCTTATCTATCTTTGTGATAGAAAATAAAACTTAACTTTCTGGTCTTTGTTTTGTGGAGATATGCAGTCAGCATAATAGTATAACTGAACTCCACAGTACTCTTAAGGTAGGAAGGTTTGGAAAGGCCACTGTTGGCCACTTTGAGTAGCTTTGTGCCTGGAAGATCCTGACTCTGTAACACAAGGCACCACTGAGACAGCTGCAATCATAACATCTTAGTCAGAGTGTACCTGGCAAAAAGGGGTTTTTGTGTAAAAGAGCTTTGAAGAATATAAAACACCAGACTGACAAAATAACGCTGCTAATTGTAATAGTAATACGGTCTTCCAAACAGCCAAAGGGCATTTTTCCTTCTCGCAGCTAACTTATATTCTTCATATCAGAGAGTCTGATCACTTTTTTTTATCCCAAATTCTATCTGTAAACACATTATCTTTGGTATATAGGACAGTCTATTTGTTTTCTGAGGGAAATCACCTCAGTTCCACTTTTAACTTCCCCTTTGAGATCTTACTAACCATTTGTTTATCTTTATAACTTTCTTTTTGGCCTTACTGCTCCTTAGTGATAAGATCGAGAGCTGGACAAAGTCATGTAGTCCAAGTTAGATGAGATATCTAAATCATAGTTCCTTTATACTTTTCTCATATTTCTACACATTAAGACAGTTATTTTCTCTTAACATGACATTGAACCTCATTAAACTTCTATGACCTCTAGGGCCTGCCCTACTTGCATCTGAGACCCCATTAGATTTTCATCCTGGGGTTTATCAGTGTACATTCTCACTGCACTCTGTTCTACCTGTTTGCTTCTCCTATGCACTGTCTATAGATTTCAGGGCAGAGAATAAAAAGACCTATCAAGTCATGAGAGATATGGGCACATGTGCATGGAGTGGGCAGTGACTGCAAAGAGGTAAGGAAAAAATGTAGCAGGGCAGGGGACAGCCTGTCACTCACCACATTCAGGGTCCCCAGGCCCCTGTCATGGTGGAGAGAAGGGCAGTCAGTGTCACCACTGCACGCTCACATTAAGTGATGCTTAAAACAATGAAAAAAAGGCCCCTTCCACATGAATAATTATATACCCATCCTGCAACCATGATGAGAACAAGAGATGTAATAATTTTAAATAAGACCTCAGTCATGGGAACTACTATCAAAAAATGCAAACCTGATCTAAGCAATGACTGACAAAGGCATACATGAATTAAATTTCTGAACCCATGAAAGCTTGAAAATCCATGAAATTCCCATAATTGTTGTCTGGAAGAATCTGAGAGTGAAAAATTGTCTCCAGTTTGGAAAGATCTTTCCTAACAGTTTTGACTTTAGCTTGTTTCCTTCTATTTTGTGAAACAGTGACTTTTGGTAACTCTTCCTCAAAGGATCACTGCTCCAAAAATGTAACAAACATCTATCAAAGTATATGAAATTATGTGTATGAACTATCCTCATGTTGGCAGGGTATTTTTTTTACTGCACTCTTTATTATTTACACTGTCCTCGTGATCTCACACAGATTGTATTGTTGCTCATTCACATACCAGTGTTTACTATTCTGAGGCCATTTCTTAGCATTTCCCTGACTACTGCCTTGGTCTAGTGGCCGCCATCATCTATGGCCACAGACTTTGTGCTCCATCCACTACACGTCTCTTCTCCACATGGCCATCAGAGATCTTTTGGAAGCATAAATCAGATTTGTGTCACGCTGCTGCTCACACACAGAGATGCAGCCAGTGGCTTTCCTGTGGTCTGCAAGGAAGGCCCTGTGCAACCTGGCTGTGGCTCATCCCCTGCCTCATGCTCTCTCCCTCTCCCTTTCCCTCCGTCTGCTTCAACACATTGGCTATCATCTTATCCTGCCTGGAACATACTGTACTTGTTACTTGCTACTCCTTCTACCTGGAATGCTCTCCCCTCAGACCTCCCCATGGTCCCTTTTCCCTTTCCTCAGGGCTCTTCTCAGGAAGGCCTTCCCTGACACCTGAAGAAAAAATCTACCCCATACCCTACACTGCTTTCTTGTTTTATACTACTGAAATTGCTTCTGTAATCATCATATTTCTCAGTCTGTGAGGATGCAAACCTCATGAGGACAGGGACATTATCTGTCAATATCATAGTAGCAGAAGCTAGGTAGTTCTTTACTGAATAAAAGAAGGCAAGGGAAGGAAGGGAATTCAGGAATTGTCTGGCTCCAAAATACATAAGAAAGTCTGCTATGGATAAAGGCACATCCCTTTCTATACTCTACTGACTATTTTTTGATGAGCATTTTCACCTACTTCTATAATTTGTTTTATTTTATACTTTTACTTGGAAATTTATGAATTTTAAGGAACAGAAATGAATTGTATAATTTCATTTCCTAAAATTTTCACTAAAAAGCTTATAAAATATCAAGAAACTACTGATATAATAGTATACAGAATTCATAGAGTTTCAAAGAAAAAAAACATCAAAAATACTGTTGTTATAAGTGTGGTATTAAGAAGCAGATGTTGCAGATCAAAGCACACCAGCATTTCTGATCACTTTTGATAATACTGACATAGCATTTAACTTTGTTTAAATCATACTGCTTATCATTCTAATAGTTCCAGCTTTAACAACTGCTTCTTGGCAAACAGTGCTAAGTTTAAAAGTCTGGGAAAGATGACAGTGGAATTTATATCTTAAAATAATAAATTTGATGCTTGTAGTTTATCTATTAGTGAAATTTCTGCAAACAGGGTTCCTCTAAGTCCACCCTTCCCTCATTTGAGAAAGAAAAGGGCTGGACTCATTGGCCCCTAAGGCCCTTGCCAGTTCAATCCTAACTCAGTTTTATGGTTTCCACAATCTACAGACAGATCCCTTCACAGCACCCTTTGTGCTGACTTAAGGATGTACAGAAAGGCATCCAGAACACAGGCCTGGTAACAAAGACCCCCCAAATTTCCATGAAGGAAGTGTGCCATCAGTGCTGGTCTGCAGTGGCCTCAGTGAACTAGAAGCCACAGCCAAATATCACCAAAAGGAATCCTGACCATAGCCAGGTGAACAGTGAGGGCACCTTATCTGCTGGCGAATGGTGGCTGGATGAAAGGAACATGCCACAAATGGACTGGAGAGACATTTTAAAGGCATAACTGAGAGACTGTATTTTGGATGCATTAAGAAGTACAAAGCAGCTGTGAGGTGCTCTGGTGTGTGGCTGAGAACCTCTAAAAATACCTCAGAAGTTCATGTGCTATGAAGATATTCATTTTGGAGAAGGGGATGGGAAACAAACCTAATTCACTGTTAACCTCTAGGGATATTATAAAAGCAGCAAACAAAAACAAAGAATAAAAATGAAAATACTTTGCATAAGCATATTTTAACAATGCCACTATTATTTTTGACTCAGTCACTCTGACAACTTATCATTTAAAATAATTTGTTTTCCAAATGAATTTCAAACTTCAAGTTTGAAGAAACAAAAGTTAGTTTACAGCATTTTGGAACAGGACCTATGAAGAATGATATTGGGTTGGCCAAAAAAATCCATATGGGTTTTTCCTTAAAATAAAAGACACATTTTTCATTTTCACCAATAACTTTATTAATTTGGATACTCTGGGTATGTTGGCTATCTCCCATGTGGTATAACATTGATTGTTTTCAATTAATGTATTGATTTGATCACTATCAACTTTAACTGGTCTACCCAACCATGGAGTATCATCACATGCAGTGAGAAATCTCCAGCAAACTACTTTTGAAACAGGTTTGATTAGTCACAGCACCCTCTCCATATACCAACCAAATCTTTTTTTGTATTTCAATTGTTTTTACTTTTCTTGAAATAATTTAAAGCATAATATGCCAAAATGTTGCATATTTTCTTCCATACCTGATATTAAAATGGCTACAAAAAATTCACCAATTTTGATGGGTTTTTTTTAATGCACCACTGATATGACAGCTGTTACAATACAATCTAACAAAACTGTTTCAAATTAAGTTAAAAACAACTAAGCACTACTAGAGCCATCTTACAGAAAAAAACGAACAAACTTTTGGGCCAACCCAATATTATAAAAATCTCAGTTATACTACTTGTCCACAAAACTGTCTGATTAAAATGTCAGTTTAAAATGAAAAAGTCTACTATTAAAGTAATTTGACTACTTACTATAATTCAAGAATATTTTAAAAACCAATAATGAAAATAAGTGAATTATCAAAGTACTGAATATTTACCTTCTTCATAATTCACAGAAACTTTTATAGAACACTAATTATCATCTTACTGGTAATTTTGTAAAGCCATGTAATATGAAAGCTATAACATTTTAATTATTATGTTGAAAAGCAGAAACATCTGTTCTACAATATTAATTAATTTGAAATAAACTTACCATGTCTTTTTATTCATTGTAAGTTCCATTATCATGCGTCTAAAAATAATCAAAACAGCTTTACAAGCATCAACTTGTTCTTTCAAGAGTATGGGAACTTCAGCACATGGTTCCAGCAAAAAGACATTTGCAGCATTTGTCAAAAATACCTTAAAATAAACAAATTTTCCTTTAGAAAATATTAAACATACATATGAACAAATTTTGCTTAAAAATAATGACACTAATTTCACTTTACCAATGAATCACCTTTGAGTTATTTCAAATAAGGCAAAAATATGGTACCAACACATACTGAAGATTTTTTTAAATTCATCTCTTAGAATCACTCAAATATTGAGACATCTTGAAGACCTTTCTTAAAAAATATTACTATTACATATTATTAATATTGTGACTTTAGAAATTACATGAATCAGAAGAGCTTTTTTAAATGTGACTTTAAGATTTTATTCATTTATTTTTAAAGAGGGAATGGGGTGGGAGGAAAAGGAAACATTAATGTTTGAAAGAAACATGAATCAGTTGCCTCTGGCAGGCACCCAACCAGGGACCGAACCTGCAACCGAGGCCACGTGCCCTGACACAGTATCAAACTGGTGACCTTTTGCTTGCCAGGGTGATACTCAACCAACTGAGCCACACCAGTCACGGCCAGAAAAACTTTTGAAGACCTTTGTTTGATATCTCCTCCAAAAAGAGAGGAAAAAAAAGATAAGATATGATAACACCCTCTGGATGAGAAATTATGGTGTGAGGGAAGGAAGAGGAAGAGACACTGTGGTCAGAAAGCGGTTGGAAAGAACTGATTATTGTTGAATCTCCCAGCACATTAACAACTTCTGACAGGAAGCATAGCTAGTATCGCCCAACATGGGTGTGGACCTCTTAGAAGCAGTGGCATTCCAGGAAATAAAAGCCACACAATTGACATTGCACATCTTCTAGGAGCATATATTTTTTTAATATGAGAACTCTACTGTGCAGTACAATGTAAAACCTAAGTTAATTCTTAAGATAAGAACAGATTTTGAAAAAAAATTAGATAATCAGCTGATCAATCTATGCTCTGCCTCAAACCTTTAGGATACAAGTTCACTGTCCTCTAACATCAGGCAGGCATGTTTCAGCAGAAAATTATGAGAAGCAGTGACCCAGGCTATCATGTGATAAGTTTACTGCTTAGGGGCACTACAATAAAATTACAATGTGTTACCATTTAGACACATGACACTAGCAAACTCTCAATTTAGGAAATTCTGAGTTGTCATTCTGGTAATGTGGATGGATCTGCTCCATATATCTAGAGCTATATTCCATTTTAGGTTTCCTTTGTGTTCAACAGTATAGATTCAAAGGATCTGGGAATAAGTAGAACTTCTTTGGCTCATGTGTGGATGAAACACGTTAATATAATATCTCAAAATAGATGCAAAACTGACCACAGAAAGGAACATACTCAAAAGTCAAGTGTATGAACTAAAATATTGATAGTCTAGAAAATTATCTTATACAATATTAAAAAGATATAATGCCCCAATTTTCTAGGAAAAATTACTAAATAAGCAGCATAATAGTTGATAATAGATAATAGTAATGGTAAAGAGTTCACTAGCCTTCAAGTAAGAAAAAAGAAAACAAAGAACCTTTTGACTAACAAACTAAAGCAGTTTTTAGTGACTATGCTTTTAAAGAAAGTTTGCCATAGGTGACATGTTGCAATACAGATCCTTTTCATTCAACATCATTTGGCTTCTTGATTTGAATTTGAAACTTTTGCATATTTTCAAGTAAAATTGAGGTGGTTTTCATATACAGGGTGGAGAAAAAGTAGGTTTACAGTTATGAGTATGTGAAATACAATTTATTCTTGTATAATTATTTATTAATTCCTGCATTATTTTCCAAATGAACTGTAAACCCACTTTCGCCATATCCTGTTTTATACTTCTTTCATTTTGCTTTTTAAAAAATATGAAAATGCAAATTACATGGATATTTCTTACGACCATGTTAGTATCTGTTAAGGTAAAAATAAGCACATTAGTAAAGTTAGTATGTCCACATTGTACTTACGAAGAGCAGCTATAGAAGAGTACTATCTTATCAAACCTCCATTTGGCTACTTTTTCCTAATGAACGAAGCAAAGGGCCCAGGTACTGGATACAGTGAGAATACAAACAGCTATTTAAGTCCAAACTAAATTTTTAAGAATCTGTAATGCTAAGATCAAGTAGAATATTTTTTTCTTCGTTCATCCAAGTAGTTGTAACTTATGCTTTCAGAAAACAAGTAGCAATCTTCTGAACCTAAAGAGATAACTGGCACCTGAAACCTGGCCGACACTGGGATGGTTGATGATAGCAATCTGGCATCCACCTGGAGGAGGGGGCTACCAAAGGACTGAGGACAGGGACTCTTGCATGCATTTCTTTGGTTATACACAGGTTATGTTTAAGAGCCTCACCAAAGTTCTGTGAAGCAACTAAAGTAAAATCATGTTGATTTTTAAAAAATTAAGTTGAAATTATTTGCCAACTTTCAGTGAAAAATAAGAAAATATATTAGTGATAGTGTATTAAATGGCTAATTAACCTGAAAACAAAAAGAATTCCATGATAAAAATCCTATCAAGAGACAGATGATAAAAATGCAATGCCATTGAAAACTGAGTAACATGCATGCCATCCATGCCCATGCATGGAATCTGGTGATGACCAGACTCCACGCCTGTGTTGTGTGGGAAGCCTAACTGGACTTAGCCATAAATGTACATATGGGATGGAGGATGGAGTGCCAGAGAGCAGGGGAAGGGGTTTTCACTTATAGGTGTAAGTTGGATGGGACCAAGAAGTAATTTCCCAATCCCTATTTCTGAGATAAAATCCTGAGGATGGGGGAAATTAAGTGATGAGTCAAGGTTGTTCTTTTCAATCTTCCCAAATGGTATCATTTCTATTTTATGAATTCATTCAGATAACTATATAAAAATTATTGCATTCATCATTATTCTTCATAAATATAGGCAATTTTTAAGAGGAATATTACTTACAAGATTATATCATCAACCACACTTATCTTGCAAATTAGAGTCCAGGTAACTACCCATATGTGTAATGAAGACACTTTTAAGATTTAAAGCTCAGTCATTTCACTTTTACTATATAATAATCATTCTTAAAAACGTGCAACCACTTCATATGTCTCCTTTGACTAGAAAAAAATCTTTACAAATTGAAAGAAGTATGAAAGAAAACTTAGAATGAGAGTTTAAGAGCTGTTTACTGACAAATTGCTAAAAATATTACCATACTTATAGGACACTATCTCAATATACAAATGTTCAAACTGACTCCAGTTGGGTGCCTTTATGTCTCTGGCTGGCCAGCTGCATACCTGCAGCGTAGGCTGTGCCCCAGCTTTCACGTTCTTATTTTCTTCTTCTGTCACACACCCTCTGCTCACAGCGCTCGTGAAGGAGTATGTTCGTCCCCAACTGGAAGATCGCTTATGACCAGAGCTTTCAGATGCAGTCTTTAGAAAATAACAATCAGTTAACAGAGAGGAAAAAAGCACGTACTCAAATATTTAATTCCTTATATTAACATGAATTCATAAGCATAAGTTCTAGAAGGGCAAGTTTTTTTTCCCATTTTGCTCACCACTTTACTTCCAGCACCTAAACTATATAGCCTGTCAGTTAGCTAATGTGTTGAATAAATAAACATACAATGACTGAATGAGCATGTAATATATAAACCTTTAAAATACATGATTAATTCCATTTGCTTATCAATTGACTTTAACCTCTTGGCTAGTTATTAAAATGATTTCACCAATATTGAGAAATCAAAATTATGTAACTATTAATACATATATTTAAAAGAGATAGGCCTTTGGTTACAAATATTGTTAAATGTTTGTTGTTAATTGCTACAACAAACACCTATTTTTAGAAATAATATTTCTCAGGCTAACTTTCAAAACAGCACTCCAAAAATATAGATTTGACTGAAGTTTCTTTTGTATTTCAGAAATAGGTCCCATTTTGTTTTATATTAATCCAGCCTGTAGCTTTATCAAACACAGATTAAGAGGTCCACTCTGAGAGCACCCACTCTAAGAACAGCACCCAGCCCACAGTGAGGCTTACTTATGGTAGAGAAAGCACTCATTATTGGGCTAGTCTTTTCAAGTGTGTAACATCCTGACTGCTTCTGGAACAGGCCACTACATAAGAAAAGGCTGCCAAAACATTCTAAATTTAGTTTCTCAAGTGTTATTTATTTAAACATGTCAATGATAAGGCAGTCACATTTTTAGGCTCATATGGAGACGTGTAAAACATGATGGTTTATTTAGTAACTCTTGTGCAATGGTGAATAATGAAGCTGCAATGCACGTGTGGACCTAGCCTGAGAGTTAGATAACCAATGATCCTGAATAGAGCACAGACACAGTCTCACTGAGACAGGTCCTCAGGACTGTCTCAGCAACTTGAGAGTATAGGAGATGACAGAAGATTGACCTGCCTGGGATCTATGACTTAGTAGATATATTTTGCTAAAAAATTTTATACATTTTATATTTGTGTGTGTGTATATATGTGTATATATTCCCAACTGAAACAAGTGATAAAATATTACCTCCTTGCTGTCAGTCTCAGAAAATCCTAATTTTTCAGCATCTTCTTGGGCAACTTCCTTTTCATCTGGTTCTTCCATGAACACAGGTTTGTCCTGGAGGATCCATTTTCTGTACACTTGAACTACTTTCCTTGTTACAGCTATGTCACAGGAAGGCAACAAAAATGCCTAAAATGAAAAGAGAAAACTGCCTTTAACTCCATATAAGCTAAGATCACTACAAAGACACATGACAGACATTTCTAATCACCATCACCAATTTCAGACTTTCCTTTAAAACATATAGCAAGTAATACACTACACAGGCTACATATTTCTGTGGATACCAAACTTATCTAAAGAAGAAAGCATTTTCATAATTGGGCCAGAAAATATAATGAAATTAAAAGAATAACTTCTATATTCTGGATAATTTTTCCACAAAAATAATCAAAATGAAGGCCTATACACATAGTCCAATTAGCGAGATAAGTAATAATAACTGTACAATGGGGAACTTTTCCTAATGAATCAGATATAGATTTAAGATAACAAACTAGCACAGCCAGTTGCAGCCAACTGTCACATTTCTTCCCAACTCCATATTCAGTGGCGTCCCTGTTGGTAGCTTGAGTTAGCCAAAGTGAAAGTATTTATACCCCGGAAGTCTGCCAAAGATACCATTTGCTTTTGCTTTTATTTTCTTGTCTTTGCCTTTCTCTTTGTCTTTCTTTTCCTTCTTTCTTTACTTCCTTCCTCCTTTCCTCCCTTCCTCCCTCCCTCACTTTTTTGAGAGCCAGCTGTTCAATATTTACCAGCACACCACTGTGTAGAGATACTAATGGTAATGACAGCACTGGCCAGTTGTAGCATTATGCATGTTTTAGTACACTTGACATTAAGGAATCCTCTTATATATCTACATAAGATTTTGATTTAATGTAATAAATTTCAAAACTGTAAAGGGAAAATGCATTTGCCTTTTTAGTATCAGCTTTAAGAAATATTTCTGTATAAGGGTTAAACACAAAGAAGTACTCAACATGCCAATGAATGCTTTAATTCCAGATCATAAATTAAGATGATACTCAAAACAACTGAGATATGTTTCCAAGGTTATAAAGTTAATAAGCAATGAATCCATGTCTTGATCTCAAGTTTCAGAGATTGTTTTAATACCATCCTAAAGCTTCATGCTTCAGAATCCAGTTAGAGGCAGAGTTCAATGCAACAATGGTTTATGTAATATATAAATATCCATAGGCATTAGTCATATCTCAAGAAATTCCAGAATAGAGAAGTTTCTGTTATAACAAGATTGCAACATATCAATGTATCAAATATTTTGATGTGTGCTGCAAGAAAGATGAACAAAAGAAGAGTGTGACAAAAGTATACTGGAGTCCCATTCTAATTTTGTTGCAAAATTTTATTACAAATATTTTCACAAATACAAAAATTTCTAAGACTTTTACTATGATTACCCATATACTCATCCCCTAGACTCCACCATTAGCATTTGCTATATTTGCTTTACACACATCTGTCAATACATCCTTGTATCTATCCTTCTTTGAATTCATTTTATTTTTGATGCATGTCAAAGAAATCAACACCCCTAAACATTTCAGCATGCATATCACTGATGAGAGTTCAAAATTTATTATCATACTTAGGTAAAATTTATAAACAATAAAATGCACAAATGTTAAGTGCAGCATTTGATGAGTTTTGACAAATACATGCAACGATGTAACTCAAATCCAATAGCAAGGTATATCATGTTATACTCTTTTCAGAAAACAAATATAAATTCTTTCTGGATGAAAATAAAATAATAATGAATTAATTCATTATTTGTATGAACAGTCTAGCTAGTATGATATGTAGCATATTGATAAAAAGTCAGAAATATTAGAAAAGAAGTCAATATTAACAATAAACAACAGATAACTTAAAAATACAGATATCTAGATAAAGTATCAGAAAAAGATGTAAAAGGAGTTGAAAAAATAACTGTAAAAGGAGGTGAAAAAATAACTGAAATGAAAAACTCAGGATGAACACAGCTGAAGAGAAAATGAGATAAAATATATCAGAAGAAAACATCCAGAGTGAAGCCTGAGAGACAAAAGGATGGTTAACTCAGAAGAGAAGGTAAGAGAGAATACAATGAAAAGGTTACCCTATACATGGCTGGAGATGCAGAGGAAAGATTAGTAAAAGGAGCAGAAATAATGTTTAAAGAAAGAATGTCTGAGAATTTTGCCAAAATTGTTAAGAGATATCAATCCATAGATTCAAGAATCACAAAATAACACATGCAGGATAAATACAAAGTACACTACAGCAAAACTGCTGAAAACCAAAAAAATCAGAAAATCTTAAAAGCATCCAGAGGGAAAAGGGCATATTTATTCTAAACAAGCAACCAAATGACTTAGCATGACTTCTCAGAGAAATAAAGCAAGCCAGAAGCATGAAACAAAATAGTCAATGTGTAGAAAGAAGACAGCTGCCGATGTAGCATTTGACATCCTAAAAGAATATATTTCTAAAATGAAAGGAGAATAGAGACATTGTCACATAAGAAAATAAAAATTTTACCAGGAGATCTGACCTAAGGGAAATACTAAAAGTTATTTTATCTTTATGCAGAAGGAAAATAATCCTGGGTCACAGATTTGGAAAGGGATAGAATGTAATAAAAGAGTAATTATTTAGATAAATCTAAGTAAATAATACATATAAATATATATGAATAAAATAAATAAAATTGTGTAATTATAGTACTTCTGAAAGAGATTATATATATGTATTTATAGGTATATAAAACATACTACACTATCTAGTCATAACACGGAATTCAAATACATAACAAGAGCACAAACTGAGGAGTAAATAAAAGTGCATATAAAAGAGTGAAAGTTGAAATTAATGCTAGATTTTTAAGTTACAGATGTGGACTGTCAACCATTAAAATATAACAAATGAGTGCAAAAATACTAATCTGAAGGAGAAAAATGGGATGCTAAAAACAACACCCTGAAAGAATTCAAGACAATAGAAAGTAGAAAGACCATAAATTTAAACATAATTATATCAGCTGTTCCATTATGGAGCTGATTGAATAATGTTCCAAATGAAAGTGGAATAACTCTCAAAATGAAAGAAATTATAAGACTGAACTTTAAAAACTATTAAAAATATTATATTCCATTTATAAGAGGACACCAAAACATATTGATATCTGTAGGTTGAAAATAAAAAGTTAGGAAAAGCTATGCCAAAGGCTATGTGATGCAAACATTAACTGAAAGAAAACCAGTAAAGTTATGTTAAGAACAGGCAAGATCAACTTTGAAGAAGAAAAAAAAAGCATTACTAGAGGAAAAGAGAGAAATTTCTTAATGATAAAAGATTCAATTCAAGCTAACAATATTTCTAAATCTGTACCACAACTAATAATTATGCCTCAAATATATACAGCAAATATTGACTGAGGAAAAAATAGACAAATCCAGTCCGACTAGGATCTTCTCAGTAACTGGTAGAACAGCAGACAAGAACTAATAAGGAAGAGGACAGCTGAACACATACTTCATGCCTTCTCACTATATCCTCCACGTCTCAACCTCTCATAGGTTTCATCTCTCTCTGAGGTACATTCAGGATAATAATTTCTTCAGATATGTCATCCAGTTTATTCTCTATTCAGCTGTATCTAATCTGCTATTAAAATTATTGCTGAGTTTTTCCTTTAATATTTCAATTGTTATAATTTTTAATGTTGAAAAGTTCCATTTTCTTACTATTCAAATTTGTTTAATATTTTTATAGTTCAATCATCTTCCCTCTAGATCTTGACTATTTCAATTCAAATTAAATCATTACTGTCCATGTATGTGTATAACAGATGCATTGCTATGGCAACATTAATGGGGAGAATATGGTAGATTTTTAAATAATGAACTATTATGATAAAAGAATGTTTTGGCAGCCCAATGTATACAGTATAGACTAGAAAGAGATAACACAGAAGGTGTGGGACTCCAAGAAGCATGCTGCTAACCATGGTCAAAAGAAAAGGAGTGAAAAACTTCCTGCATAACTTCACCAGGCAGTGATGGCTCGTAGGAGGAGAGGATAAGGAGCCTAGGAGGGCTAAAATTAATATGCACCCAAGAATGAAGGTCCCTTTAAAGAAGCAGTCTAGTCGGGAAGAGTTGATGTTAGGGAAGAAACGAGATAAATTTTGGCCTTGTATTCATGAAGATAGCACAGGAATGTCAGATGAGATCACAAGTGGGGATTTTAAAGAGAAATGTGGAATTAAAAAGCAAGGTCTAAACACAAAAAAAGACTTGCTTAGAAGTCATATGCAACAGTAGTTGCTGACACTAGACAAGCAGTTGAAGGCCCCAAAAAGGAAGAGTGGAGTTATAAGAGAAAGGGCTCAAGCCCAGAATTTTGGTCAACTTTTGTAATTTGGGGTGAAACAAAAAGAAAGAAAAAAATGAGACAGAGAAGACAGTCAGGAAGCAAGAGGAACCAAGGCAGTGATGGGTCACAGAATCAGAAAAAATATATTATAAGGGGAATTTTAATTACAGATTAAACATTTTCTTAAGCAAAATTTTACTTTCATTAAAATACAAAATACAATAAACCTCTAGATTGTTGTGGATTATGCTGGAACTTTTATTTTTGGTTGATATTTCTTTAATGGAAGTCTCAGAAATAAAAGAGTTGATCATTTACTATCTGGAAATCTTTTCTCTTCATGGCGCATATGCATCACTCACATGTGTACAGAATTTGCTTCTTTTCAACATTCAGGGGCCTCAACCTCTGCTCTAGAACATGGATAAAACAACTATTCCCCCATTATACACACATGTGCACAAAAGAGCCATGCTCTCTGTTTCCAAGGCACCAGTACCAAGACATAGGTGGCCAGTGGCTCCACCACACACTACAGAGCCGCTGTCGTCTTAACTATATTGAAGGTTTCCTTGCTCTGTCAGATTGCTATAGCTCAGTTTTGCCACAACAGCACTGATGACAGTTGGGGCCAGACTATTCTTTGGGGGGTGAAGGTGGGGTAGCTATGTGGTATTTATAGAGTATTTAACAACATTCCTGGTGGTTACCCACTAGCTGCCAGTAGCACTGTCCTCTCCCCAGTTGTGACAACCAAGTATCTCCAGACACTGCCAAACATCCCCTCGGGGCAGAATCAGCCTTGGTTGTTGCTGTTGGTTGGTAATCCTTCCCCCAGGGTCTGATCACTTCTGCCCTCTTACTTGCTTGCACCCTGTTGCCCTCCTCACCCACCTTTTTTCACTTATGCCAGAAATACTTGTATTATATGTGCATGCCATAGGCTTTTGCAGGGCAAGTACAACTGTCTGCAGAAATCTTGAGCTCCTCAGAGAGCTTTCTAGGCCCTTGGAACAATACCAGATCTGGGTTCTTCTTTCCTTGTTCATTTGTTCAAGCATATTCAGGAATGGCTTTCCTCCCACCTACCTGTGGTTTTGAAGTTTGTTATGGAAACATGAGGTATTTTGAAATGATTTTGCTTAAATATAAAATTTTCCCTCCACATGCAGTAGTTCAACAAAAATACAATTTAAAAAATTCACAATTGAAACAAAGTTACAATACTCCAGATGACAAATGAAAAGCGGGTAAGAAGGACTATTCAGTCATATAATTTGACCCAACTCATCAACACTATTTCTTGGAGTATTATGAGTAAAAGAAGAACAAAAATCTCTTCAATGTCATGAACACACACACTAACCTGGCGAAATACTTCATTCACCAAATTGATATAACCTCGTGTTGACAAGAGAATCCGCTGCACCATTTCATACACGGTTCGGTGCTCTTCTTCAATGCTACAAAGGCTAGAGTTGCTGAGTCTCCGGTCTGACAAGGTGCTGCTGTTAGAATGATTTTTGTCTGGCTCTGCAGGTCCACCACTCTCCAGCTCTGGCGCCCTCTCTTGCACTACACCACCACCAACAGTCTGGAAGAAAGTTATTACCACTTCTGAGTCACCCTCTTTGGCACTCAAGAACACCTAGGAAAACTGAAGACTTGCTTTATTTTAAAGAAATCTGGTTACAATCAACTTGACAACAAGCTGGAAACCAGCACTGCAAGAAGCACCAGGGACTCCAGGACCTAAACCTACCAACTTTCCAATTCACCAGCTGACCCCTCCCCAATTCAGTTATTTTAACAGGAAAACTACTAAATTATTATAGGAAGGAAGGTTGTGAAATTTTACCAACCTAAAACATATTATTTATGTTTGTAAAATCACGCATTTATTCTACAGTTGCAGAGATTTGATAATTCAGCAGATAATTTGAAGCCACAATGTTGCATGCATCATTTGACCCACACGACTAAGTGACAACTTGATGGGCAGTGCCCAGATCTTTAAAGGGTATGAGAACCTTGATCTGAGTTTTATATCTCAGATCAAACTTAACTGAAATATTTATAAAACTTTAAATATCTAGGAAACTATAAGAACAGAAAAAGAAATAAAATACTTCATGCAGTGGGTCACAAAGTTTAACACTGGTTTCTACTCTCATTTTCCCAGAAAATTAAATGCTTCCTCCAAACATGTATAATTTCACTTCATTTTTGTAAATTCCACTATTACTCTTTTAAGTGCCAAAGTAACTAACCTAAATACCACTAAAATTCTATCCACTGTAAATATTTTTATAAGAAGTGATAAGATATGAGTAGTACAAAATAGTCATTTCAGTAACTACCTTGGACAGTTTGAAAGCAAAGCAGATATCGAAATAGTAATCTCTAGGGAAAATTAATGGAATATTATATTTATAATTTTTCTCTTCTTGCCTCAACTATTAAACCTATGTGGCTTATCAAAGGCACTGTCACACATTGAGATGAGGTACCTATAGAAATTATTTCATCTTTTTGATGGATTAACTATATTCCACAAAAAATTTAAATTTTATTCATTTTTACTAATATATGTTTTATTTTAATTGGTAAAGCATGGAGGCTGGATTAAGTTTAATGTCTCTTGAGGCTTATAACCTGTGACTTTTTGATCAGCAACTCCCATTTTCCCCACAGGCCAAAACAGGAAAGAAGAAACATACATACAATATATATGTAACAAATTAAAAATGGCCACAAATTCTTTGACATTCTTTGTGTAGAGAGATGAAGTTTATGTCCCCTCTATGATCCACACGAACTGCGTGACTGTGTTAACCAGCAGATTGGAGTAGAAGTGACCTGTGCCAGTATCAGGCCTAGGCCCCAAAGGTTGACTATCACCCTTCCCCATCTCTTGGAATATTTGTTCTTGATGCTCTGAGCACACAGGAAAGAAGTCCAACTACGCTGACAAATACTACATGGAAAGATAGGCCCAGCTAAGCCCAGCCTTCAAATGTACCCACCAAAGTAACAGACATGTGAGTGAAGTCATTTTGGACCTTCCAGACTAGCCAGCTGGCAGCTGAAGACCATACTATCCAATGACCTCAGTTAATGCCACATGACACATACAAATTGCCCAACCAAATCTGGCCCAAATTCCTGAACCAGTAAGTGAAATATGTAGAATGATAAGAGTTTATTTAAGCCACTAAGTTTTGAGCTCATCAGATAACTAATTAAAAAAATAACAATTAGATAACTAAAATAATGTAGATAAAGAACTATGTTTAAAGGTACCCAGTCATTCAAAAAAAATAATTTCTGTTATCCAAATAGAACACAATGGCAGCAGAGTGGATTTCCTATCATGCCTTAATTAAAATTAGTTGACCCTTGAACAACATGGGAGTTAGGGACACCCACCTGCCAGAGTCAAAAACCTGCCTTTAACCTAGGATGCTCCCCCACTAACCACCGCTGCATGTGCAGATTCCCAACAAGTGAAAAATAACGTACTCCTGATAAAACAATGCTTTTCTTAGCCTCCTCTAGACCACACTCCTTCCACAAAAGGTTGCTTTCCAAAAGTATCAACATGTTTTGACAGACAATTGTAATTATAGTAAGTAATGAGAGTGAAAACAAACTGATAATCCAAGTCTATTCATTTCTGGTCTCTTTTAGGAAGATTAACTGTGAGGGCATGAATAAGAACCACAGCAGAAAGAGGTCCATTTTCCACCCACTACCATCAGGCTGAAATCCCCATTATTAATTAGTATTAGCTAACTTGGTGGTAAATGCAAGAATGATTCTTACTCTTTGGCATATGATGAAGCCTTAGGGAAAGACATATCTGCTTAGACCATGCCTGCACTACCAGGGCTCAGGGAATTGCTAGATACAGACTACCTTTTAATCCTTCCCCTCAACCCTCCCTATTACTCTGGTTTCTTCTTAACCCACACTTCAAAGAGAGAGTTGTTCACACTCAAGGTAAGGCTCAATGACAACACCTACAAAGTAGGTGTGAAACAAGAGAATGCAACTGCCATTCTGTTGGTGATGCCTGATGTCACTCAATTCCCATCATGATGTGCATGCATGGTTGGGGGCAGCCTACATTTGCCTTGGAGAGCTTAAGAACACAGAAAGTATTAAAGTGGTAGTCAACAAATGAATCTGTACAATATATTAACCCCTATAGGGCTGACAATTTGTGCCATTCACTTTTTCTAACTGTTCATCTCATGAAATACAACAATTTCAGGAAATCCACAGCCCCATGAATCATTATTACAGGGCTAGTTCAGTAAAAGTGATACTTCAATAATGTAACTAAAAGAGTTATACAAATAAATGTGATCAAGTGTCTTACCATCTCAAACTTTCTTTTTCATTCACTAATGGACTTCTCTGGGTTTTAATGTTTAATTAATGTACATATGGAACTAGTAAAACAACAGTTGCTGCCACAATTAAAATCACCATTCTGCTTTTTCTATTACACATTGAAATACTACTGTCTTATAAAAAAATAATCATTAAGAAGTAATTCTTCACTGAAAACATTTTCAGCTAAAATGATGACCAAAGATTGTTCAGATATAAGAGGAGGTGTTACTGTTATTGCCAACATATTATAGATGTATGGGATGTACTTTTGTTCTTCCATGAAAGACACTAGGTTCTTTGAGTGGAAAATAAGCTAAGTCTAGAAGATGCACTAATTCCTTTCTTACTTGGTGAAAAATACTGTCAAATGTATTACTTTTAATCAAGAGGAAGTAAATTCTCTTTGGAAAAAAAACACACAACACACACAAAACTCTCCTTGTGCATGACCTTTAACATAGTAATAGTGGCCAAAGTGTGAATTCTATTTAGTAGCAGTACTTAAAATAACATTTTAAAGTGCTTTCACAAAAGCAGAATATTCTTTGAAAAGAGATTTTGGACCACCTGACTTAGACAGTGATGTCCACTTTACATGAGTAAAATTATATTAAATTTGAAATTCTGAACAAAGATATTCAGGAGACAAAATGCAATTGCATGTCCTTTTAGTCCTGCAACTTCATTTCCAAAGTTTAACATTCAGTTGTTTAAACTGCTTCTTTTTCTCATGTATAATGTAAATGAACTGCAGAACATAGGAGACACATGTGAGATGAGGTGGGAACCACAGCTATAAGGCAGAGAATATAATATAGCAGACAACTGGTCAGCAGAATAATGACCCCCAAAATATGTCCATACCTTAACCCCTAGAACCTTTGAATGTTAACTTATGTGGCAAAAGGGACTTAGCAGATATGGTTAAATTAAGGATACTGAGATGACGAGATTATCCTGGGTTATCTGTGTGGTTCCAGTGTAATCACAGGGATCATAAGGGGGAAGGAAAATGAGACACAGAAGAAGTGATATGAGATGGAAAAAAGATATGACTGATATGGGAGGGAGAAGAGATGATGTGATGAGAGATCACGAGCCCAGAAATGTAGGTAGCCTCTTTAAGCTGGGTAAGGTAAGAAAACTGATTCTGCTCTAGAGCTCCGGAAGGAACACAGATCAGCCAACACCTTGGTTTTATTCCACCAAGACAGACTTTGGACTTCTGACTTCCAGAATAGCAAGACAATAAATCTGTGCTGTTTCAAGACACTAAGTGTGTGGTAATTTGCTACAGAGGTAATAAGCAACTAATATAACAGCTTACTATGAGGTGTTTTAATAGTCTCTACAGTGACAGAGGCATTTCTAGGCACAGCCATTTGCAGGGTGTGGTAGCACTGAGCACAATGGTTGTCTGCCCAGCATCTATTCCCACTCCCTGACAGAACCCCAGTGTTTGGTGTGCCTCTTCCCATGAAGCCCACCTTGACTCACAAGAAGCTGACCCAATCCACAGTACCAAGGGAGTGTTCTGTTTCATCATGGAAGCAATTATGTCCCTCCCTCCTGCAGCATTCTCACACCCAGTTTTAAGCTAATCAGTGCCTTGTTATGGTTCTAGGAGTGGGCAGGTAACCTAAGTTGTACCACTCAGACAAAAGGAATGGGTTTGTATTTTCAGTTGTCTCTAAGCATGAACAAGGAGCATAATGCCCCATCTTGGAAATTACTGGGAAAGCTGAAGGCACATTTGCCAGAGGGAAAAGGGTTGAGTAGAAAAGAGAAAATTGCAGAGAGCATGAGTAAACTTTATTGTCAGACACATTATTCACTTCTTTTTCATGAGATTAAAATATTTCTTTTTATGTTTTAGTTCAGTTTCGGTTCTGGTGTCCTTTTTCTGTTAGAGTGATAAAATCACCCTAATTTATTGAGGAGCTCAGACCTTTATGACACTAAGAAAGATAATAAAAGTAGATGACTCACAAGTGTGAAGAGTCAACTAAGGGAAAAAGTTATAACCTTGAAGCAGTGGTTAATTTGCTATTCTTGCTACTTCTCATCATCCAAGTGAGAAACTTATTTTCAATAAATAAAGGTAATGGTTTTTCAAAAGTTAGAAACCAGGTAGGAAAGTTACATTCTTTAGGTGGACTGTTTTGAATTGACTGAAAAACCACACAGCTGAGATGTAAAATTTATTAGTGTGACTTAGTTTCTTTTATGTAATTTCATACAAATTTTTGTCTAGCTGACTGATGAATAAGTCTCTCATCATGGCTCAGAACAAACTATGTTTCCCTGACTGCTGGTGAGATCCAGGCCCATTTTTATTTTCTCTTCTGTGAACTTTCCGTTACCTCCTTTATCCATTTTTCAATTGGGCCGTTGGTCTTATCAATTTATAGGCACTCTTTATATAGTAAAGATAGGAGCTCTGTTAATAGCCATGATGCTAAAAATGCTTTTCACAGTCGACTGCTTGGGCGTGGCTTTATGCTATCTTTTTGACACATAAATCTTTTTCTATTTTTTCAAATAAAGTCGAATCTAATTTCCTCCATGGCTTGTGAGCCTTATCTCTACTTAAGATGGTCTACTACTTGTCCAAAGTTATACATTCCCCTAGAATTTTTCCCAAGTTCTTTACCATTTTGTTTTTATAAATCAATCTGATATTTGCTTATGTATGTGATATGAAGCAAGGAAGTTCTGAAAGAGACAGACAGCCAGGTTCTTTCAGCTTCAGTGTTACAGGTTACATTGCTTATTCAATGCTAATGTCAGTCTCATTCCTTTGAAGAAACCTCTAGTTTCTCTCTGGAAGCTGTATAGTTTTTTCTTAATCCCTGAAATTCAAAAGGCTAGATTTGTGTCTGTTTAGCTAATTCTTCCTGGGACTCAACGGCCTCTTAGTCTAAAACACGACTTCTTTTTGGCTCAGGTAAACTCTTCTTTATACTACTAGTTCAATTATTACTTCTCATTCTTTTCTCTGCTGCCCTCACAATATTTGCATGTTAGGTATGAATCTGCCCGTAACTCTTATTTATTTCTAATTTCCAAGTCTTTGAATGTTTTGCTCAGTGTTGTAGGATATTTCTTCAGAAAACTAATTTTGTTCTCAGCGGTAATCATTACCATCTTTGGTTATACCTACTAAGTTTTTGTATTAAAAATTTTAAGGATTTTTAAAACATTTGTCAAGTCTTTAGTTGTTTGTACTGATATTGTGTCTCCATTAGACTTCTTTGAAAGTATGTTTTTCCAGTTCTTCAGTCAGTTCAATGGGGCCAGATGCTCTGGACTTCAGTTTAGTACTCCTTCATCAAGGTGCCAATTACCCCTCAGGTGTGTGCACTTTCTCAAGTCAGGCCTAAGTCACACTGCTAGGGAACTCTAGGGCAAACCTGCACCACATAGACCACATTTCCTGTTCCTGTTCTTAGAAACAACAATAAAAAAAACTCTCACAAAATCATAACTCTTCTGTGAAGTGGCTGCTCTCTGACTCCACAAGTGATCCTGCTCTACCCAGCACTAAGTCCCTAAGGAACTCAGCATACTGGTCAAGCCTCATTTGCATTTGACCAAGGCCAGCAAGAACCAGAAGGCCCTATAGAAGAAGTCTTCACCTAACGCCTCAAAGAGAGGCAGCCTTCTCTTCCAGGGACCCCAACAAGGCTCAACAATCACCCCAAAATCTTGAGCTGCTGATCTATTCTTCTCAAGTTCCAGAGAGCACTTGGCAGTCTCACAGATCTTCTCCATAGCCTATCTGCACAATTCCTAAGGGCCTTCCAGATACTGGGGACTGGAAAAAAAACAAGACAGGCCCTGGTCTAATGCTCTGAAGTCATTGGACCAGAGTGAAGAGAGAAAAATGAGATGGAGCCAGGAGTATACAAACAACCATCTTTTCAGAATGCCTCCCCTGACCCTCAAGATTGCCTCATCATGGCAATGCCAATAGAGTACAAGTGCTTCTAACTCAAGCTTCTTATGAAACCTTGGCATTTTAGACATAGAGTACACAAACAAACTGAGGTCTTATAACCAATAACCTCTAAGAACCAATAACTCTAATAATCAAATACTTTGTATATGTCAGTGTGATATTACATACATATGAAGATATAAAAAGATGATGAATGACATACCTGAATAATTTTAGGCAATACATCGCCTCCATTTTTAGTGTTTTGTGCTGTACTTAGATACTTTTTTTCCAAAAAGAAAGTTACAATCCACTTAATAAAAACAACACGTGCTGCCATGTATGGAATTTTTGTACTATAAATGTTTTCATTGTCTTGAGCTGTAGTAATATACACTGGCTTTGGTCTTAAATGGGGGATATCTGGAAGAAAAAAGAACACATCATTACTTGGTGAATCTTGATATTATGTAACCCCTACAAATGTTTCAGGTTCCAAGTAAATAGACATGTATTTGGTTGTATAATAGCAATAACATTAAAGAACAAGAAATGATTAAAAATGTCATCTTTTGGAAGGTTTGTTTCTAATTCTGCCTCATAATCTGACCAAGATGGAGTGATGGTGGCTGTTATTCCTTACAGCTGTGGTATACAACTACAGAAAAACTAATAACTCTTCTTCATAAATTTGAGAAATGACATTAGATTATAATACTGAAAATCTTTTCACATACATTATAGCCAATTAAATATTATTTTATGATAAGAACAAATGTAAAACCAGAAATATACAGACATTTCTTCACTTTATTTTACTATCTAACACTACAATAATAAAAGCAACTGAACTTTAGTTTTATATCTTTTTCTCTTTAAATGAATCCAAGGAAATAGAATCAGAATAATTTACTTTATAGCTGAAAGAATTCGGAAAGTCATGATTTATTTTTCAGGCATCAGAAACCACCATTTCCAAAGTATTAATAAGAGGTCTTTAAATTCCATTATCAATATGAAAATTATGTGACACTGGATTTGAGATAACTACATGCTGTAGTCCACCTTCTACTAATTTTTGTAAATGCTGAGGGAACTGCATGAGGCATAAACACAAATAACTTTTAATCTCAGAATGTTAAATATACATTTAAATAATAGATAAATTTAAAATATACTATGTTTTCTAAAATGGATATAGACTAATAAAATCAGAAACAAAATTTGAAAAAAACATGCATATACATTGCTAACAAAATACATAACATCACAGTACTCTTAAAGTCAGTACAGCTTTTAAAATACACCAAGCTTCATCTGTTTGCTCCTTGCTCAACTGTGTGTATGTGTGTTGTACAAATAAACACCCACAGACAACTGAATTAGTTGTCTACATTCCCTAGATAGATTAATGTCTGTGGTGACTTTTCCCCTCTAAAAGTGTTCTTAATTATCCATTTTAACTAATTTCACCTGCTTTAGAATAAGAGGCAAAGGAAGATTTGCCTTACTGCCATCACACTAAGGGATGCTTCTGGCCTATGAATTCTCATTTTTTAAAGAAAAACTTTAGAAGCTAAATGAGAAATTCCCTTATGTTTTTTTCCCCTCTGGGCTTACCGTCCCCAGGATGCCCAATTGTCTAAATATCTGTCCCTCCATAAGCAGCTGCTGCTAGATGAAAGATCCAGTAAAAAAGAAATGGCATACTATGGGCAGTTGTGTGGTCTGGGGTGGCCAACTTATGACCACAGACTAAGGTCTGGGATCACCATATGTCACCACCAGTAAGAGAACACTTAAGGAAATGCAAGTTTTTTTTTCACATTAAAAGATTTTCATTGTAATTGCATCTAAACAATCACAATTCACTTCAAATTATTTCTGAACACAGGAGCCACAGTACCCTTTAATTGCTGTGAGTTGAGATACACCTTAGTTTGTACAAACACTTAAAACACTTAAAATCATTTATTAGGAAATTTTAAGCACCTTAAAATAAAGTTAGCATTAAGAATAAGAATAAATTTACTATTTTACTTAAAAATAATCAAAGGTCACTTTGAAAGAGTCCATACAGCTTCCCCATGGAAATTCTCTGTACACCGCTCAATAAGTACTTACCAAGTACAGGTTTGTAGATGTTTGTTAACTTAGTAAATGATGGGAATAAATGAGGAAGATAATATTTTCGAAACAACGTAAAAAGAAATTTAAAACCAGTATCTTGATTCTCTTTATTCTTCCACTCCAAGCTCGCAGCCTTGGGATAATATGTGGGAAAAAATACATATATTTACATTTCAAATTAATGTATACTAAAATGAAAATGTTATTGTTAAAATTCCTATTGTAATTTTAAAAACGGACAAATATTGATAATCATGTAATAAAATCGTATCTAGAAACTCAGAGGATGACAAAAAATGAATATTTCAAAACAAAACAGCAACTATGTTAAAAACAGCATTTTTATTCAGTATTAAAAAAATCAACACTCCCAGCCAAGATGGAGGCATAGGTAGATGCACTGTGCCTCCTCACACAACCAAGATAGGGACAACAACAATATAGAAACAAAATAAGAACCAGAACTGACAGAAAATTGAAGTGTATGGAAGTCGGACACCCAAGGATTTAAAAATAGACAGGTTCATCCAGACCGGTAGGAGGGGCGGAGTCGGGCAGCCAGGCGAGGGACACGGAGCAGAGAGAGCAACCCGGGCAGCTCGCAAGTCTGCAGCAGGCACACACTGGGCGCACAAGCGGCAGTGGCTGGTGGGCTCCGGCCAGGGGGTGGTGACCCACAGACCCAGCGAGGCAGCCACTGTGAAGCAAGGCACTGCACGCAACTCAGGGTCCCAGCACCGGGAAATAGAGCTTTGGGTCACTGACTGAAAAGGAAGGTCCCTCAGGGTGCACAGGCCCACCCACACTGGAATTGGTGCCAGAGGGGCCCAGCTGGCTTGCAGAAAGCGGTGGAAGGGTCTGGGGTCCTACAGAGAGCAGAGCAAGCGCCATTGTTCCTTCTTGGACCCTGCCCCCACATATAGTGTCACAACCCAGTGACTGGGGTGCCCCGCCGAGGTGAACTCCTAAGGTCCTGGCCCTCACTACAGGATTGCGACAAGACCAAAAAACAAAACAAACAAACAAACAAAAAAACCAGCAAAAAGATGGCTCAAACAGAAGAAGAACTGAAAGCCCCAGAACCCATCCTTTTAAGCGACCAACAGATAGCCAACCTATCAGATGCACAGTTCAAAGCACTGGTGATCAGGAAGCTCACAGAATTGGTTGATTTTGGTTGCAAATTAGATGAAAAAATGCAGGCTACAATAAGTTTAATGAAGCTCAGAGGGTCCCAAACAAGTTGGACCCAAGGAGGAACACACCAAGGCACATCATAATTACATTACCCAAGGTGAAAATGAAGAAGAGAATCCTAGAAGCAGCAAGAGATAAGGGGATAGTAACCTACAAAGGAGTTACCATCAGACTGTCAGCTGATTTCTCAAAAGAGACCTTACAGGCAAGAAGGGGCTGGAAAGAAGTATTCCAAGTCATGAAAGGCAAGGACCTACATCTAA
>CM052547.1:56130783-56157824 GCA_028533065.1 Trachops cirrhosus | reverse complement strand
AAGGGGATAGTAACCTACAAAGGAGTTCCCATCAGACTGTCAGCTGATTTCTCAAAAGAGACCTTACAGGCAAGAAGGGGATGGAAGGAAGTATTCCAAGTCATGAAAGACAAGGACCTACATCCCAGATTGCTCCATCCAGCAAAGCTTTCATTTAGAATGGAAGGGCAGATCAAGTGCTTCTCAGATAAGGTCAAGCTAAAGGAGTTCATCATCACCAAGTCCTTATTGTATGAAGTGTTAAAGGGACTTATCTAAGAAAAAGAAGATCAAAAATATGCATAGTAAAATGACAGCAAACTCACAATTATTAACAACCACACCTGAAACAAAAACAAGAAGAAGCTAAGCAAACAACTAGAACAGGAACAGAACCACAGAAATGGAGACCACATGGAGGGTTAGCAACAGGGGAATGGGAGGAGGACGGGGGGGAAAGGTACAAAGAATAAGTAGCATAGATGGTAGGTAGAAAATAGACAGGGGGAGGGCAAGAATAGTATGGGATATGTAGAAGCTAAAGAACTTACGACACATGGACTGAAGTAAAGGGGGGGAATGTGGGTGGGAGAGGGTGTGCAGGGTGGAGGGGAATGAAGGGGAAAATGGGAAAATTGTAATAGCATAATCAATAAAATATATTAAAAAAAAAAAGAGAGCAAGCAAACTGAATCAGTGGTATGTAAACCAAGCTTTAATTTTCTAAATATATTTCAGAGTACCTATCCAAGGTGGCAAAGAAGGTGGCAGTCGCACTTACCCTTTCTCATGACCACATCAAAATTACAACTAAATTATAGAATAATCAACCTGGGTAACCATCTGAAGACTAGCGGAAGAAAAGTCTTATAATTAAGGATATACAGAAAAAGCCACATGGAGACTGGTAGGGAAGTGAAGGCACAAAACAGGCTGGCCCTGAACCCATGTGCAGCAGTTGAGAATCCAGAGGGATATCTCAGCTACTGAGGTACCCCCTGAGGAACGTTGTATCTCAACCCCATGGGAAGCTCTCTAGCCCAAATCACCAGTGCGAGGAAGAGGAACATCTGGCAGTGAAATTCAGCAGGAATTCTACCTGCCTAGGTGAGAGGGAAGGTTGCTGGAAACTCAGGTGTCCTCTTAAAAGGACAATGCACAAAACATCGCTCACAGGCACTCACCTTGAGCTCTAGGTAAGGGAGGGCAGCTGCGAAGGCGCTAGAGGCATACATGGAAAGACTGAGTTATGTGGCTTTGAGGAGAGGGCCAGAGAGACAGCCACTAATGTCCTTGTGTTGAGTCCCTCTCTCACTCAACACCCACAGAAGCCATGTTTCCTGGATAGAATACTCTCCCCACAACAACATCAGCCTAAGAAACTGCACTGGCCACACTCTGAACAGCACCCAGCCTGGGTCTGTGCTGGTGTGTTTCTTAAAGAGGTTTCAAAGTATTCTGGCTAAGCTCAGGGCATGCCTGTTACAGAGAAAAAGAAACTGAGTTGTGTGACTATTGGGGCAAGGGCATTTTTCCATGTTCATTCTACCTGTGCCATACTTCCTGTGTTGAGCCCAACCTGCATCCTCACAGCATTATCCTAGAAAGCTCCACTAGTTCCACTTTGGCAACTCCCTGAGGCCTTACCCTACCCAGTTTACACACCACTGTAGTCTCTGCAGGTGGTGTCCACCATGGGCCCACATTACAGTTGTTCTTAAAACGGGTACCTCCAGGCAGACTTGGTGGCTGCCAGAGACATACATGGAGAGGCTGAGTTGTGCACCTTTAGAGCAAAGGCCATCTTCCTGCATACTAGATGAGCACCGCCATTCCTGTGCTGGGCCCTTCCTTCACATACCCAAATTTTGATCTGCTTTAGCCTGAAGAACTCTACTTGCTCCACCCTGATGACACCCTGAGACCATGCCCCAATTCAAAGGTCCCCAGGTCCCAGGTGGCTGGTGGCTGGTCTCAGTGTACCCTGAGACTTTTTGCTGAGTGGCCTCAGACTGCTACTGGTGCCTAGATTTAATCTGTACAGCTCTCGGGAGTGGGGTAAGGGTGGAAAGAAGGTGAAGGGACTAGTCAAGGAACATGCATTAATGACCCATGGACATGGACAACAGGGTGGGGAATGGCTATGAGAATGAGGGGCTCGGGGAGGATGGGCTGGAACAGAGGAGGGCAAAGGGGGATAAACTGGGACAACTGTAATAGAATAACAATAAAATATTTAAAACATAAAAATAAAATAAATTAGCCATCAAAAAAGAAAAGAATCTATATTGCTCTTACCTGTTGATTCCCTGAGATCCTACCCCAAAGGCTCTTTCAATGGTAGAGCTGAGCAAGGACCCAGCAAGCAGCAGGAAGTCTCAGGGTGCCCTGGGACTTCTGCTAACATGCTCAAGGCCTGATACTGGTGGCAACCAGCCTCAGGACACAGCTTGGTCCCTCCTATGCAAACCCAGGCCCAGCATAGGCAGAAAACTGTGGATCACTCTGTAGCTCCTAACATACAGCCCAGGGCCTGTCACAGGCAGTGTGTGACATTAACCTGCACTGGAGTCCTCCCCAAACGGTCCACAAACGAACACACCTGGTGGCTGGCTTCAGACCACAACAAAGCAAAATCTAGTTAGCTCCATGAGCACCACACCCTCAAGGAGGTTTTACAGGCATCAGACCCCACTGAAGTGAATTCTGCTTCATGGGGTCAGGCCTCACTCTTATACTATATGGCCATGACCAATCCTCATGTTACTGGGGAGAGACCCAAGTCAGGGCTCCCAACCCCTGCCCCAATCTTCCTCCTTAGTTCTTGTCTCGCTTGCAAGAGACAAATTTAAGCAAGAGACAAACATGTATTACGGAAATGAGATAGTAAGCTTATTTATGAAATACATAAGAGCACAAAGCTTCAAGCAGGCACCCCACTAATCTGAATGCCCCATGTATAGAGGAAATAAAGTCGTTAGTAAGTTTTTCTATACACTTGAGCCAAGGCTACAAGTGGGTACTCAGCTAATCTGGTGTGCCAACTCCTAGGGTTTGGGGGTTACATACCTTAGTCAGCTTCTAGGTTCCCCCTCTTCCTTCCCCTTCTAAACCTTGGGAATAATGTACAGGTACAAAGGCTTTCTTTTTCAGCTAGTGAAGGCTCTTTGTCTTAATAGTTAGTGAAGTTGCTACAGAGGCTTTCTATCCCAGCACAGAGTCTCAAAGACTCCCTTCCTCCTGTGCTGTCTTTGCTTGTGATGTTCTGAATGCCCACAAATCTTATCAGACCAGGCTCAAAACTGCTTAGTCAACTGGTGAGCCATGTCTCCCTCCTCCTCTCTACTTTAGTTTACTATTCTATACTACCTAACACTCACAGCAAGCCAGCCTGAGGGTCAAACCCACACATGAACATGCCAGCAGCAACCAAGGCTCCACTATAACAGAAGGGCTCAAACTACCCACACAAAGGAAACTTCTGGGGTACCTGAATGAAATAATCAGGGAGACTATGCCACTGGTTCCCACTGTCATCTACTGATAAGGCATCTGGCCAGCACTGGAAGAGTAGCAGATCTATCTAATACAAAGAAAGAAACACAGAAAGGAAGCCAAAATGAGGAGACAAAAAACATGCCCCAAATGAAAAAAGGAGAAACCTCCACAAAAAAAAAGAGAACTAAATGAAATGGAGGCAAACAATCTACCCGACAGAGTTCAAAACAATGATTATAAGGTTGTTCAATGAACTCAGTGAGAATGTCAACAGAAAAAGAAGTCAGAAATGAATAATACAATATCTGAAGCAAAGAATACACTAGAAGGAATCAAAAGCAAATCAGATAAAGCAGAGGATCAAATCAGCAATTTGTAATACGAGGTAGGGGAAAACACCTAATAAGAGCAGAAAAAAATATTTTTTAAAGAGAATAGTTCAAAGGACCTCTGAGAAAAAATCAAGCATAACATCATTTACATATTAGGGGTGCTGGAAGGAGAAGACAGCAAATGACTGAGAACCTATTTAAAGAAATGACTGAAAACGTCCCTAACCTGCTGAGGAAAAAAGACATACAAGCCCAGAAGTGCAGAGAGGCCAAAAAGGTGAACCTGAAGAGGACCCAAACCAAGACACAAGGTAATTAAAATGGCAAACATTAAAGACAACAAAAGAATCTCAAAAGCAGCAAGAGAAAGATAGTTACTTACAAGGGAGCTCCCATAAGATTGTCAGCTGATTTCTCAACAAACTTTGCAGGCCAGAAGGGATGGCCACAAAATACTCAAAGAGATCAAAAGCAAGAACCTACAACAAAGACTGCTCTACCCAGCAAGGCTACAATTTAAAATTGAAGGAAAAATATAAAACTGCCCACGCAAGAAAAAGCTAAAGAAGTTCATCACAACCAATATTACAAGATATGTTAAAAGGACTTCTTTAAAGAAGTAAAAAAAGAGGAACATTAATATGTATCATAAAAGAGCAATAAATACATACCTATCAATAACCACTTTAAATGTAAATGGCTTAAATGTTCCAATAAGAAACATAGTATAACTAAATGAATAAGAAAAAAAGACCCATATATACGCTGTCTACAAGAGTCGGAATTTAGATCAAAACACACATATAGGCTGAAAGTAAAAAGATGGAAAAGTTATTTCATGAAAATAGCAACAAAAAAAGCTGAGGTTGCGACATTTATATAATTAAACAATAGAATTTAAAACAAGCACTATAATAAGAGACAAAGTAGTACATTATATACTGATATAGGGATAAATTCAATAAGAGGATATAACCCTTATAAATGTTTATACACCCAATATAAAAACACCTAAATATATAAAGCAAAGATGAGTAGACATAAACGGAGAGTTCAACAGTAACATAATCAGTCATAGTAGGGGATTTAACACCCTGTTGACATCAATAGATAGATCTTCCAGACAGAATATCAACAACAACAACAACAACAACAACAACAACAAAAACCCCGGCAGCCTCAACTGACACATGAGATCAGAAGGATTTAATTGATACTTTCAGGGCATTTCACCCCAGAGCAGCAGAATGTACATTCAAATGCCATAGAACATTCTCCAGGATAGACAACATGTGAGGTCCCCAAAAATGTCTCAAGAAATTTTAGAAGCCTGAAATTATATCAAGCATCTTCTCCGACCACAATGTTATGAAAATAGAAATCAATTACAAAAAAAAAAAAAAAACCTCACAAAGACCTGAAAAACACACAAACACATATAGGCTAACATGCTACTAAGCAATGAAAGAGACCAAGGAAGAAATCAAAAATACCTTGAGACAAGTGAAAACAAAACCACAACAACCCAAAATCTATGGAACACAACAAAAGCAGTCATAAGAGGGAAATTCACAGACTACAGGCCTACCTCAAAAAAAAGGCACAAATAAATAATGTAATGGTACCCCTAAAGTAACTGGTAACAGAACAAACAAAACCCAAGGTGAGTACAAGGAAGAAAATAATAAAAATCTAAAACAACAATTAAAAAGATCAACAAAACCAAAAGCTGGCTCTTTAAAAGATGTACAAACCTTTAACCAGCTTCATCAAGAAAGAAATAAAGAAGGTCAAAATAAATGAAATCAGAAATGAAAGAGAAGTGAAAACTGACACCACAGAAATACAAAGGATTTTAAGAAAACATGACAAACTATATGCCCCCAAATTGGACAATCTAGAAGAAATAAATGTATTCCCAGAAACATACAATTTTTCAAGACTGAATCAAAAAGAAATAGAAAATTTGAAGAGACCAATTACAACCAATAAAATTGAAGCAGTAATAGAAAAAAACAAAACAAAGCACCTCTTCTCCCCTTAACCCAAAAAACGTCCTGAACCAAATGGCTTCACAGGTGAATTTCAGCAAACATTCAAAGAAGAACTAATACCTTTCCTTCTCAAACTATTTCAAAAAATTCAAGAGTAAGACACTACAAAGAAAGAATATGATAGGCCAGTATCTCTGATGAACAAAAATACAAAAATTCTCAACAAAATATCTTCAAACTGAATTCAGCGATATGTTAAAAAGATTATATGTAAAATGACCAAAGGAGATTTATTCCCAAGATGCAAAAATGGTTCAATGTCTGCAAATCAATTAATATGATACACCATATCTGATCATATCAGTAGATGTGGAAAAAGCATTTGACAAATCCAGGACCCATTTATAATAAAGACTCTCAACAAAGTAAGAAGAGAGGAAACATACCTCAACATAATAAAGACCATATATGACAAACCCACAGCTAACATCAGACTCAGTGGGAAACCTTAAGATCAGGAATAAGATGGGGATGTTCATGTTTAGGAACTTTTTGGCAAACCTGATGCATAAATGTGTTGTTTACCTACATAAATTAGGTAAACAACACATTCTGCAAACCCAACCCAGGAGTCAACTGTTCCTGGTAAAATGCTATTAAATAGGGTAAAAAGATACTTGTACCAACAATTTTAACAGTAACCATGTGGTACTAGGCAGAATTAAAGTAACACTAAACACTGACTACTAGATGCACAAAGTTTCATAATGCATTTGGCAAATTAATTCCCACACATAGTTCTAATAAATTTATTCATGCTGAGGATAGCCTACTAGTCCTTCAAACACTTTAAAGTACTATCCAAAGAAAATGAGTATGGTTTTCATACAAATGACATAAAATTTAAGGATTATATCTAACAAAGATAAAAAATACTAAATGTAGTTACTTCTGACTGTCATCCATTCCTACTATATCATGAAGTATAACAAATCCCCATGATGTCTCTTCATACTAAGCATTTGATTTGGTTTATTTTTAATTTAAAGACAAAAGGTCAAAGCATTAATTAGCAGAAAGGCTATCAACAACTACCTAAAATTTAAAAAACTTTATACATGAGTTTGAAAGATTTAAAAACTGAGGCATTATCATTAATGACTTAATCACTCAGTTCAACAGATGTATTTACTATATATACACTTTACTTTCTATACATTAATAACATAAAACTTTAAATAATTCAGTTTATGTTAAGAGTCAGTTATATTTTTCATATAAATAACTCCAAATTAAAATTAACACTCTGAATTTTGAAATATCCACTGAACGTGCCCTGATCTTTCAGGTTCCATGTCGTTTACACACTGATTTTTCACCCAGAAAGCCCTTTCCACACTTTTCACAATCATCTTTCAAGGCTCAGATTAAAATTACCACTCTTGAAGTGTTCCTCAATTCCTCTGAATTATTCAACTTTTCTTTTTTGCTACCATTATACTTCCTTCATAGTGACAGTTATACTGTAATAATTTTTTCTCATCTAACCCCCATTAGATAATTGGTTTATACAATACAAGGACAGTAAGATAGTCTTTGACTTTGCCTCACAACTTTGCATACAAATGTCTCTCCCTCAATAAATATTTGAATGAATGAATAAACAGTTAAGATTCCATTAGGAATCTGGGCCATACTGTCCTCAAATACAATCATCTAATAAAGAAAATTATAGAAAATGTGAGTCTTCTAAGACTAAAGGACTAAACCAGAGCTCTTTAAACAGAAGGTAGAACCACAAATTGCCATATTCTGCCATGTATAATGTGCACCAACATTTCTGGCCCAAACTTTCAGGAAAAAAATCTTTTAATTTTTAATTCATTTTTTAATCTATTTATATTTAGATACTCATTGTTTGTATTATAAAGGGATTTTAGCATTAATTTTTGAACATATTATGGTACAAGAAATTTTATATAACTAATAATTACAAAACACAAGAACAGATACAAGGTATTTCAGGTACTACCCATGTATAATGCACATCCTTATTTGTCCCTCAAAAGTTTAGGCAAAAAAGTATGCATTATACATGGCAAAATACGGCACTCTAATTGTGCTGTAAATATTATTTTGAGTTGAAATGCTGTCCAATGTCAAGAGTTGGACAGAAAGAGCAGCCATGATAACCTGTTCTAGTTCAAGTTCCTTCTTGCTGCCACATCCTACAGCATTCAAACGGAAGACTTTTAAGTCAATGATTAAAGCTTGAAAAACAAGATACTTTTATAAGCAAAAATGTAAAATTACTTAAGAAAAATTCTTGAGTTCACATTTCGCCAAATCTTTTGCACAGGAATCCCTGGTGCTTTGGTTAAAAATGAAGACTATAATTTCGTATGTCTGGCTGGGAACTGAAATTCTGCATTTTTAAAAAGCTCTCTGTTGAGGATGCTGCTGCTGGTCTACAAACCACATTTTAGCATAGACAAATATTATATTTCCTCAAGTCCAGGCTGGTCTTGTCTCAGTTTTAACTAGCATACCTTGTTAATATTCCTTGCTATAACCTATCATGATGGTGTTAATTATATAAAACATTACTGAAAATTCAATTAGATTAGAAATCTATGTTGCTTGAAAAATATTTATTTGTTCTTACCTATACTCTGATAATGCCATCGAAAGAAAATGCGTTCAGGTAGAAACTGCAGTATTTTCTAGAAAACAAACAAAAAAACATAAGAAAATAAACTATAAATGAAATTACACATTTTCATGATAGGTCCATAGTACTTACTATATCTGTTTCAGAAAAGAAAAATTATGCACAATAACATAAACACTGTACTTTATCCTGTGCCCCATGGGACAGTTTCTTTTACTTGCCCCATGCAAGCTTCCCTGAATGTTTTAAAGAGATTCCTGTCCCACATTTAATTCCCTCCTAATGAAAACAAAAACAAAAAAATGAAATGAAAATTTTAATTAAATCATTGTCATTACTTAAATATTAAAAGAATAATTTCTCAAATGTCATGTTGCCCAGGTTTCTTGTTTTTCACCTTTCACTTTCCATTTCCATTATAATCATTGTTAGTCTCTGGACAAGAAAGAGAGTTGGGAAGAAAGATGAACAAAAGAGGATGAGATCATAAACAATTCTGTGGAGTAATAAAATGAAACGAGTGGCAAAATTTCTTGAAATTAATAATAGCTAAACATAAGTTTTAGGACTGTAGTTATGAATCTGCCCATTGGAACATACCCAAAAGACAAATTTACAATATACAAGAATACTGGCTAATAAAAACAGCCCCCCACTCCCAAAAAACCCCAAAACCAATGAGGGTTACACTTTCTTTACTCTAGAACAAGTTTTGGCATGTTATCCTTGGGTATTATGATTCTCTCTACTTTATCTGCAACTACCTTTTTCTTTAAAAAAGTAGAAATCCAAAACTAGACAAAATAACGTTTCTTGGTATTGATAATACTTTACTATTTTACTATGAAAATACTCCATCTAGGTTTATCTAACCTAGAGATTTTCAACCTTTTTCATCTCATGGCACAAACTAATTACTACAATTCTGCAGTATACCAAAAATATATTTTTTGTTGAGCTGACAAAAAATAGGTATAATTTTGATTATGTTGTGTTAGCTGTTGTTATTTTGTTGTTATCTGACAATCTATGGGAAAAGAGGTCAGTGTCCCCAACTAGTCAGGTATTGCATGTCTTAAAAATTCTTGTGGCACACATGTTGAAAATCACTGATCTACACCTAAGACTCTAACATTTTAAAGATTAAGGTAAATATTTTATATTCAGATCTCCTGATAACTGTATTTCTAGGCAGCTAATAAACTACCTTCTGCATTCAAGTCAGTTTGGGGTTTGGTTTGGTTTGGTTTTGTCTTAACTTTCTAACTGGGTCAGTAACAATACACATGTATTTATTTAATTTGTTCTCACTTGACAATAAAGGGATATGTAAGAACTTCTGGGAAAAGGCAAAACAAGTAAAGTTCCATCAAATACGACTTTAAATGGCACAGACTTTCCCTCAGTCTGGATACTTCTTCACCCATAGCCTTGCACAAAAGGGATAACCTGACCATCCAGGTCCCACTACAATGTCACCTCCTCACAGAGACCTTTTAAAATTCTATCAAGAGAGGCCTCCATCCCATAACACCTCACTGGTGCTTTCTGCATCGCCTGTTCTATCTTCATAGTCCTCATCCCTAGGGAAAGGATCTTGGTTCACTCATTTCAAAGCAATATTCCCTCCAACAGAGTATAAGCCCCATAAAAGCAATAATATGTTCATCTTGTTCCCTGAAATATCCCCAGCACCTACAGCATGACTGGCACACGGTATGTGCTCAATAAATACTCATTAAAGGGATTTTTGAAAGCTTTTAATTTGTGAAATTGTGAATTTTATAGGTAAGCCCAATCTTTGCTATGGTCCTATGTTCAAATTAACTAAAATATACTTTGTCTTTCCTTAAATGTCATTGGCCTAACAATAGTTACATTAAAATATGTGGGCATAGTTTAACCCTTAGTAAAGAAAACTCAAACAGAAAAATTAAAAGAACTAATTTTTCAAGATTTGATAAATATAAGTAATAAAATATAAGCGTATTTAGTAACATTACTTATTACAAATTCTTCAAACTACACATCTACACAGATAACAATGCTGTACAAACTATATCAAAGATTATTTGATTATATATTAAAAGCAGTACATAGCTGATCACATGCTGAAAATCACTAAAGTTAATGTTCTCCTGCATTTCCTTTGCAGACTTCCCCTAGAACATGCTGGTTTGTTATCTTTTAAGACCCTTCTCAAAAGTATATCTTATTTTACTATGTCATAATGCTAACATACACTGACACACAGAGACACATACAATGTGGTGTGCATATGTATCAAATCCTATTTAATGAAAAATACCTATATACTAGATACTAAACTTGACATCTGAAATAAAATAAATGTGAATGAAATACTTAGTTTTAAATTCTAAGGGTTTCGTGATTAGTGAAGAAGAGAGACAGTAAAGGAATTACTGGGTTGGCCAAAAAGATCATTTGGTTTTTTCCATAAGATGGCTCTACTACTACTTAGTTGCCTTTAACTGCATTTGAAACAATTTTGTTAGACTGTATTGTGACAGCTGTCCTAACAGCATGCATTTAAAAAAAAACTTATCAAAATTGGTGAATTTTTGTGTAGCCATTTTAGTATTGAACATGGAAGAAACCATGCAACATTTTTGGCATATTATGCTTTATTATTTCAAAAAAGGTAAAAACACAACTGAAACGCAAAAAAAGATCTGTGCAGTGTATGGACAAGGTGCTGTGATTGACCAAACATGTCAAAAGTGGTTGCAAAGTTTTGTGCTGGAGCTTTCTTGCTGGATTATGCGCCATGGTCTGGTAGACCAGTTGAAATTGACAGTGGTCAAATTGAGGCATTGAGAACCATCAACAAAGTTACTGCTGAAAATGAAAAATGTGTCTTTTATTTCATGGAAAAAACTAAACAGACTTTTTGGCCAACCCAATATCAATAAGGAGAGGGGGGGGAAAGCCTGACATAAGTTTGTCTGAGGTGCTGCAGAGGTGAGGGGGGGAAAGTATGTCATCTCAGTTAAGCGCATCATAAAATTCTTCTTGGAAAAGAAGACACTTGAGCTAAGATGTACAGGATTACATTAACCTAGTGGAGAACAGAAACAGAAGGAAGAGCATCTGTGAATGCCAAGATGCAAAGACAGTTTGGTGTCTTAAAGAAACAGCAGCAGCCAGAGGGTCTGCTTGACTGGTAGATGGGCAAGGATGGGAAGAGATGGGACTGGAGAGGCAGAAGAGGCAGGTGAGGCTGGAGTTAATGTTCTCACAGAGCAGTGCACAGTACCTATTCAGGTTCCAGTTGTAGGTGAATTTAAGATGACTGAGAAGAGAAGCAGAAATGTCCACAAAGAAGAAATGGTAGTATTTCAGATGAGGAATGAAATGGCCTGGACCAAGGTCAGCAAGGTAAAGAGGAGAAGCATACGATCATGATAATAAGGAGGTAAAATAGTCAGGATGGGCAGGTAGAACTGTGGTAAATGAGGGACTCAAGAATGACTCCCTAATGGCTTAGTAGATGGCAATACTTTTATCTAAGATATCAAATCCAGAAGGAATCCCAGAATTGAAGCATGTCTAGTTTAGTTTGGACATTCTGGAATTTGAGGTGTTAAAGAAGTATCTTAGTGGAGATGATCTTCTAGGCAATTGAATACATCAATCTGGAATGCAGGAGCAGGATTTAGATGATAATAGGATATAGAGAGCAGCCAAAGATGTATGTACATGCAATCCCTCTGGGAGAGAACTTAAAATGAGAAGATGAGAAGAAACCCCAGAGATATCAGTGCACTGGAGTTCTCCTAAGAAAATAAGGATGAAGGAGGTTGAGCAGAAGGTAAAGACAATGTGCACAGGTCAAAGAAAAAACTCTTGATGTATGAAGAGCTGGTATGTTTATTTGTTTTAAAGATTAGAAATAGTAATGTCTATGTTATATGCACAAGTAGTTAGAAAAAGTTAAAGACACCAGCAAATGTGGAGAAAATTTATGCCATGTAACAAAGTGACTTCAATATTAGATCAGGGTGCGCAATGTTAACTGTTGCTCAGAGAACCCAAACATTTGTTAGCTAGATACCAAATGCCAGGCAGGAAAGATCCACCTATAAATTGTGCAGAGGAAAGTGGCTCTTTGAGGGGAAAAAAACAAAACAGGTCTTCACCTTACAATATACACACAGTAACATGAATTTTACATGGATAACACACGAAAGGAACTAAATGCAAAAACTGCATTATGTTTTCAGTTCCATTACACCAAAAAGAAATCAGAAGTTGGAGCGTCATCCCAAATACCAAAAGGCTATGGGTTCGATTCCCAGTCTGGACTTATATGGGAGGCAACTGATCGGTGTTTCTCTTGTTCCCTCCTCCCCCCACCCTGCTCCCTCTCTCTCTAAGATCAATAAGCATACTCTCTTGTGAGGATTAAAAAAAACAACAGTTCTCTAGAGAATATTTGAATAAGAACCCACACAAGCATTGCCCTAGTTAGAGAGTATAAACCTAAATCTGTCCCCATGAGGTATAGAAGATGAAACAGACAAGTGTGAGAATCCAGAGAGCTTTCTAGAGATTATGAGAAAACACAAACAAAGAGGTTACTACAAGTAAACCGATGACTCTGGAACTGAGGAAAGTATGAGGGTCTCAGCAGTCAGGTTGCTGCCAGGCCAAACAAGCAACTCTAGGGCCTGGAATAAGGACAATGTGGAGATGGACTAGGAGGTCCCCAGACTAAAGACAGAAAGATGGCCTCCACTGTCACTTAAGTTTTATGATTCTTTAACTCATACTTTCTCTTTAGTAAAATATTTACTATAGAGGCAAGTTCAATATGATTGATAAAAAATGAACAATTGTTGCAGGGTGAGTTCTCTGGAGAACAGATACTGCAGTAGACTTAGGCGTGCTAATGACTTATTGGGGAGTAGCATCTGTGAAAGAGAAATGAGAAAGCAGGATTAGACAAGGAGCCTCAGGCCACCACACAGAGCTGACAAATGTCTGCCAGCCTTGAGAGAACTCCGGAGCAATGATGGTGTGTTAGAGAAGCCCCAAGTACCTGAAAATAGTAAGGCCATTGCCTCACTCAGTCATTGGCTGGTGATCATGATAAGGGGTTGCCCATGGCTGGAAAGTTGAAGGCATTAACAGCTGCAGACTGCCAGTTAATCCATTCCTTGCAGCTGGACAGCAAATTCTTTCTTGAAGGGGCATGTAAGGAACAGACCTCTATGTCTGCCACAATAAAGTTCAAATGATTAATTAGAATAGTCTCATCATATTAAGAGGCTGTAGAATTAATAGATGTGTATCGTACTTCAGGGACACAGTCTCTGCTGACAATGTTTCTCATCAGTTGGCTGCTGCCCCACATTGATGGAAGCCTGGGTCCACTGAGTCCTTCCTGTACTTTTTTTGCCTTCTTTCTGAGCAAATGGTACAACAGAGACCAGTGTCCTATTTTCTCACACATTTTCCCCCAAGGGGACTTGGCACATCAGCTACATTACAGGGACATCTTCTGATCCCATCTTGCCACTGAATTTAAAAATGTCTTATAGAAGACAGTGAGAAAATTAGAGATTTGGGATAGATCTTATCTTGGACTAGATGAATGCCTGGTGTGCCCACTGTTCTTCAGATCTTTACTTTAGTCAGGAAAGCAATTTGGCACTGAATCATGCTTTTCAGTTCTCTAAACTACTTATCGGTTTTCTTGGTTTAGGTTTCTTTTCTTAGTATGCAACAAAGAAAAACTTTTTGTTTTTTTTAATAAACAGGAAAATAAAGAATACAGCAAGATGATGTGTATCTAGATGCGTGGATACTGTTGGTTAGACACAAATAGTCTCTAACTTGTTAGGTCAGTCCTATCTGGATAAAAGTGTTCAGATTTACAAAGTGCATGGACTTTAAATACACTCAACAAATAAACTCAGTAATGTGAAATACCAGGCCCAAGGTTAGAGCCACTAAAGAGTATAACCAGACAGAAACTTATACAACAACAAGACTAAAACATCATCCATAGAGAAATTTCTCTTTGTACCCAAATACTGCAAGGGCCAATTTTATATACTAAAGTCTGTAAGGTCAATTAAAAATAAAGACCCACATGAATGATAAGCCTGTCCCTTGAAAGTCCTAGATGAAGCCTACCTTTCCTGAAGCAAATACAATATGGCGTTTCTACCGCAGCCATTATTCTAAGCTACACTACTGTGAATGCCATATAAGCTATTGACATCTTATCTGTAGCTTCACTGGAGAGTAAAATAAAAAAATTCAGCAAAGCCACACAATGTCAATAAATATTACTCTTCTGAAAAACACATGGCTCTGTTTAATGCTCAGTGCTCAGCTACATCTATATGGTAACCCATTATAGCACACCAGAAATCGAAATTAGGTGTTACTAAGTGATCAGCACAACAGGGAATCTGTCATTCTTTTAACTCATTATCCACAGTTCCTTTTTCTTCAGAACCTACTGCATGACCATAAATAATGTGAAATGTAAGCTGGAGTTTATACAAGATGCTATGGTGTACTTTAAAATTGCTGATTCTCATTAAATTTGTGTGGGAAACTTTCTTTTTTCAAATTATTAGCAAATGATTGCAACATACCCCAGGACATTGATACTTGATTTCTACTCCACTTAGAAAAGAAAAACAGTGAAGAACGAGGAAAATATTATATACTAATTCATATAAGGTACACTAAAACAATGACTAACTATACCTAGAGGACAAGGAGAGAAACTCTCCCCGAAACTAGCTGTATGACACAACGGTCCTAGGTAAAGAAAATGTTGACTACAGAGAAAACAGAAAGTTTGGTTTTAAGGAATAGAAGTCTTACTTACCTTTCAAGTTATAAATGTTCAGAAAACTTATGATGAGAACTGGACAGTTAGGTTTAAAAGAAACATTCTGTGAATGCCTGTGCTACAAGGATGGTCTCAGAAGGACCCATGTGAGCAGGAGCCCAGAGGCATGAACATTTCCAGATAGACTTATGGAGAGGGCAAGTTATTCTTCAACTGTCTTGGGCCTGGCCACTCATTTCTTATTAAAAGTGACTCAACTTCCTGACATGGATGAGATATTTTCATTAAACTTTTTGAGTGTCAACAACTCTTTGGGACCTTATAGTTTAAGAAAAATAGGGCTAAAATAAGGAATTCCATAATCTCAAACATAAGATGACTACATTTTTATCTTTTAAAAAAAATGCTTTTCTTCTTATAACTATCTAATCACTAGCCATGTTGTTACTGAATAAGGACAGCCTAGCTCCATCTTGACACATACTTTTCAGTCTTTATGTCCAAACTCAAACATCATTTTTTGAGAAAGGGCCAATTCAACCGTAACTCTCACCACATCCTTTTTCAGCTAGATGGCCACAGGGCCCACTCTACCACTAGATGCTGGATTCCTTGAGAAAAGAGACCCTATATTAGCCATCTTATATCACCAATGTCAAAAACAGTGCCTGGCACATAATGCTCCCTGATAAGCACTCCATGCACAAATAGACAAGTGAAAATGACAAAAAGGAAAACCATGGGAATTATTATTTTAGCTCATACACATAGGCAGACACAAGGAAATGTCCAAACTTAAGGAAGGTACTCATAACTCTAACATGAGAGAAACACAGAACCTAGAGAGTGGGCATTGTATAAAGATAACTGAGAATGAAATTGTGCTTTCAATCACTGTAGTAAATCTAATGCTTGCTTAGAACACCATTCAAAAGGCCACATTTTTCTTGGCTAACAAGAAAATGAATAAAATTACTTCAAAAGAGACACAATATACAAGGCAAAGACATCTAAAGGAAATAGGGAAAAGCATCCAATTTCTCCTTCCTGTATTTTAAATCAACCCATATTATAAAGTTAAAGAAACCTCATTAAGAAATGAAAACCAGGAAAGGGTAAAGGACCCCAACTACACCCAAAACACTTAGAAGATTTACTGCTTAAAGCACAAATGAAACTGCAAAGACATATGAGGGGCTGTGGTGACCCCCTGTCATGAAAGCAGAACACACTTAGAATATGCAGCCAAGGAGAAAACTCTCCTATGGAAGAATGGAAATTCATTCTTCCAAAATAGATTTGCTTTAAAAAAAATAAAAAAGAAACAGGGTAATTTTTTTAGAATTTCTGATTCATGTTCCACTGAAACTTTTTAAGACCTAGGAAAATAAAGGAAGCAGATATAAAAATAAGTAACATTATGAAAAATCAGAAATATTACATGGAAATAAAACACATGGAAAGCATGAGTCTAGAATCCTCTGCAGAGTCTTCCCATTGTAACCCTGTGATGAAACATTGCACAATACATAGGACCTCCCTACAATTACAAAGAAAAATGTCTAGATGTAGTAAATTTAAAGTTGTAAATTCAAATATAATTAAAAATCCAACAAAAATCTAAAAAGAAAAAGTAGTATCCACAAAGGAACAAAAATCATGCTGACCATGGCCTTTCTCTGCAACATTCAGCTCCAGATGACAGTGTTATCAGTGACTCATTACAAGCCAGTTGATTAGAATGGGCACCAGAATATAGACACATAAGGATATCAGCAGTCCTAAAGTAGACCAGGGCATACACAAGAATCTAGTATATGATAAATAGCTAGACTAAATTACTTTGAAAAGCAAACAAATTCAGAGTTTTGAGGGGAAAAAAAGATTGTGACTTGAAAATTATATAAACAGCTATATATGTTTATAGCTAAAAGAAAGATATTCTAGAACTGGAAATGTATCAGCCACATACTTTCCTTCCTAAACATACTAAGTGATTCATATTCCAGCAAACATAGAGATTAATTAATTAAAAATCCAAAAATAAGGGGTATAAATACTGTGACAGTGAACTATATTTATATCATTGGAGTCAATATGGTTGTAAAATATAGTAAATCCTCAAAATTACTATAAGAGAAATAACACCCTAAAAATATAATAAAATAACTGGATATAAAATGCTTAAAGAGGTAGGTGAGAGAAGTGAGAAGTATAAAAGATACACAGGGTTAAAGAAAAAGTATGGGGATATTATTGAACACTGCTTTATTCTTGATATGGATAATTAGAAGAAAAAAGGTTCAAATAGTATTTTCTTAACATAAAGACAATTACTGGAATGACAGAAAGTAGACACTGTATTTTCCCAGTCACAAAATATATTCCATAATGTGAGAGTCAGTAAACTCTCCCCCAAAAAACACATGTAAGAGAAAAAAACAAAAATGTTAGTTATCACATAGAAAGAGTAATATAAATATGAATATAAATATGAACAGTTTAAATTTACCTATAAGATCAAGTCAATCAGAACTGGCTTTCAAACACAGAAAGATTAACCATAAAATACAGAAAAAGATGTATCAGGTACATGTGGGCACAAACACACAATAACACAGCACCAATATCAGGTGAAAGACTTAGGGGGGAGACAAGGTATCATTTCAAAAAGATTTAAAATGTAATTTACAATTTAGCTATCAATACTCAAAAACCTTTATGCAACCAATAACATAGCATGCAGATAAAATAATAAAATACATGAAAATAAAACAAATACAGACACTTACAGGAGAAAATACATTTATAATGGAAGGTTTTAATGATCTATTTTGACATACAAAACAAGCCAAAAGTACAATACAACAGAGTTAAGTATAGTAAGACTCATTTAATAGATATGTATGTAGAGAAATATCACTTCAAAGATCCTCAAAGTCATAAAACATTTACTAGAAATTATTTTTCAAAGCCATGTGAATAAAACTCTCAAAGGAGGAGTTTCACAGGTCATAAGCAAACTCAACATATTAAAGGTCCACCACTGATTTTAAACTAAAACTTCTCAAATATTTGAGGAATTTTAAAATACTCTTTTGAGTGACACTCAAGTTTACAAAAAAATGTTGTAATTATAAACTAAACAATACCAATAATGTAAATGCTATATAATAAAAATTAGTCAAAGCTAAAAATAAGGCAAATTTGTAGACTTTAAACTTCTATAATGCTAGACTAAAATTAAAAAAACTAAATTTTAAACTCAAAAAGTTGAATAAAGGTGATTTTTAAAAATAAATAAAAATAGAATCAATACAATTTTGATATCGATGAAATCCTCTCCAAGCACTGCAAATCAATAAGCTATAGACAGAAATTTTAATTGGTAGTAGTATAAGTAATTAAAATAAATTACCTCTGAATCAACTATTTACTTGATTGAATAAGAAATATTCTTAAGTACCCCTTTTGTACCAGGTACCATGTAGCTCTAAAAGCTGCAGCCCTAACAGGAAAAGGCAAGAACATCAGCAATGTCAATGCATGCACAAGGGAGTAAAAACAAGGCACACTTCCAAAGGGAGACTACCCAAGGCAAGAACATATGATGGGGTAAAGACAGTCTATTCAATAAATGGTGTTGGAAAAATTGGATACATGCAAAAAAAATTAAACTAGCTCAGCTTATTAAACCATACCAAAGAATAAACTTGAAATGAATTAAAAACTTAAATGTAAAATTCAAAACCATTAAACTCCTAGCAGAAAATATAGGCAGTAAACTCTGACATTTTTCTCAGCAATTTTTGTTTCTGATATCTCTCCCCCTTAGAGAAGAGAAACAAAACAAAAAATAAACAAAGGGAATACATCAAGCTAAAAAGTTTTTGCACAGGAAAGAAAACCATCAACAAAAGAAAAAAGCAACCTACTGAATGGGGGAAGTTATTCACCAATGACACATCCAATAAGGCAGTTAATATCCAAAATTTACTGGGTTAGCCAAAAAGTTCATTTGGTTTTCCTGTAAACTGGTTCTAGTAGCACTTAGTTGTTTTTCATTTCATTCAAAACAACTGTGTTAGATTGTATTGTGACAGGTGTCATATCAGCATGCATTTAAAAATACTTATTTTTGTGTAGCCATTTTAATATTGAAGATAGAAGAAAACACACATTATTGGCATATTATGCTTTATCATTTCAAGGAAATTGGGTTGGGGGGAGTGGTGAGGGGAAAATGCAGACAACTGTAATTGAACAACAATAAAGTAATTTTTAAAAAAAGGTAAAAACGCAATTGAAATGCAAAAGAAGATTTGTGCAGTGTATGGACAAGGTGCTGTGACTGACTGAACATGTCAAAAGTAGTTTGCAAAGTTACGTGCTAGAGATTTTTTGCTGGACAATTCTCCATGGTGGGGTAGACTAGTTGAAGTTGGCAGTCATCAAATTGAGACATTGAGAACAATCAGCATTGTACCTCATGGGAGACAGCCAACACACTCAAAATATCCAAATCAATAGTTACTGATGAAAATGAAAAATGTGTTTTGTTGGTTTTTTTTACAGAAACAAACAAACTTTTTGGCCAACCCAATATAAAGAACATATACCACTCAACACCAAAAAAACAAACAAACAAAACTGAAAATCAATTCAATGAAAAAAAAAAGGATCTGAATTAACACTCCTCCAAAGAGGACATACAGATGGCCAATAGACACATGAAAAGATGCTCAACATCATAATCATCACAGAAATACTGTAGTTTTCAGACTATCAGACGCACTTTTTTACCACATTTTTTGCTTCAAACATTTTTTTCCTATTTTCCTCCTTTAAAACCTAGGTGCGGCTTATGGTGCAGAAGTCCAACAGAACAGAAGTCCAGCTAGAATATAAAGAATATAAATATATTTATATAGCATAGAAATTTACATAGAAATAGAATATAAATATAACTAAGAATATAAAGAAGAAGCCACATCAAGACTAACTGGAGGCCCAGAGATGCCGCATAGGCTGGTGCCACATCCATGTGTGGCAGTTAAAAATTGGGAGGGATATATCTGCTGTAGAGGTCCCCCACTTCGGAGCCAGGTGTCCAGGAACCCAGGCTCAGGGTTTCAGTGCCCTGAAGAAAAGTCCCCATGACTTCTGCCTGTGAAAATGAGCAGGATTATGCCTGAGGGATAGAGGGCTCTCTGAAGTCCCAAGCATTCCTCTTAAAGGGCCTGTGCTCAGACTTTGACTCAGACTCACCTGCTTTCAGCTCCAGCACCGGGGCAGCAGATCGAAAACCACTAGGGACATACAGTGAGAAACTGAATTGTCTGGTGGGACAAGAGCTGGAGGGGCAGCTTTCTCCCAGACATTAGTACTAGCAGAAGCTATTGCTCCATTCTGGAGCCCTCCGCCTGCAGGCACAAGCCCACGCCATATCTGAGTCTCCACCACCTGGATAACACTGTTCACCCACCCTGGTGATTCCCTGATCCTTAAAAAGCAGCCACAGAAAAAATGTTAGTTACCTATAATGGATCTCCCATAAGATTGTCAGCTGATTTCTCAACACAAGCTTTGCAGGCAAGAAGGAACTGCCACAAAATACTCAGCATGATGAAAAGCAAAGACCTACAACTGCCCAGCAAAGCTATCATTTAGAATTGAAGGACATACAGAGAGCTTCCCAGAAAAGAAAAAGCTAAAATAGTTCATCACCACCAATCCAGTATTACATGAAATGTTAAAGGGTCTTCTTTAAGAAAAAAAAGGGAAAAAAGATCAAAAATTAAATAAAAAATGGCAATAAACACATACCTATCAACAATTACTTAAAATGTAAATGGATTAAATGTTCCAATCAAAAGACATAAAGTGGCTAAATGGATAACAAAACAAGACCCTTACATGTGTATACTGTCTATAAGAGACTTGTTTCAGAGAGAAAGGCACACATGGACTACAAGTAAAGGGATGGAAAAGGATGTTTCATGAAAACAGAAACAAAGAAAAAAAAGCTGAGGTAGCAATACCTATACGAGATGAAACAGGCTTTGAAACAAAGGCTGTAACAAGAGACAATGAAGGACCCTGCAATTCAACTTCTGGGTATTTATCTGAAGAAACCCACAAAACTAAATCAAAAAGACATGCACCTATATGGTCACTGCAGCATTATTTACAATAGCCAAGATATGGAAGTTGACCTACACGTCCATCAATAAAAGAATGAATAAAGAAGTGGTACATATCTACAGTGAAATACAGCTGAACCAAAAAAAGAAAAAAAAAGAATGAAATCTTGCCATCTGTAACAATATAGATGGACATAGAGGGCATTGTGCTGAGTGAAATAAGTTAGAGAAAGACATATACAAATGTGATTTCACTTATATGTGAAATATAAAGAACAAAATAAACAAACAAAACAGAAACAGCAAACTGAGGATTGCCTGATGGTTAGAAAAGATGAAGGAATTAAGAAGTACAAATTGGTAGTTACAAAACAGTCACCGGATGTAATGTACAGAATAAGAAATATAATCAATAATATTATAATAACTATGTATGGTGCCAGGTGGGTACTAGAATTATCAGGGGAATTACTTCATAAATTATGTGTCTAACCACTATGCCATACTAATATAAAATAATATTGAGTGTCAAAAAGAGAATGTTTACTGAAAAAGCCAATAAGATCTGTTCAATTTACTCTGTTGAATTTTGTTCTCTAAGTTTTAAATTGTTCAAATTAGAAAAAATTTTAAAATAAAAACACCTGAAACTAACACAGAACAATATTGAATGTAAACTATAATTTAAAATGTAAATTAAACTTTTTAAATTATAAAAATAAAACACCTGAAACTAATATAATATTGAATATAAACTGTAATTGAAAAAAATAATTAAAAATAAAAATAAAATTTGTATGAAAGTGAAGTTCCATTAATTTTTCTATATCACATTATGTCAATTCAGAATGATACAAATTTGTATTAAAAATAAATTAAACAAAACAAAGAGAAACCACCCTTGAACTAAATCCTAAAGCATACACTGGAGTGAGCCAGGCACAGAAGGACATGTTAGGCAGACGAAGGAGCTTCAAGGGGTAGGAGTGGGGGAAAACCTGCTTTGACCTTCAAAAGGTTGCCAGATGAGGCAGAAATAAGATGGGTGACAAGGGATGTAGTGGGAGGCATAGGTCAGAACAGCAAGAACCTTGTAAACCTTGCTGGGGAGTTTGACCTGTTCTAAAGGCCATGGGAATCAGAATTACATTGCACAGAAATCACTCCAAGTAGGTGAAGGAGAGAGAAGGGACAGACCAAAAGACTAATTAACAGATACTCCAGTAGGGGGAAAAAACTGAGGCTGTGACTAAGTCTAACAGAGACTAAGGCAGTAGGCAGAATAAGGTATCCAAGTGCACCTGCATGAGATGTACAGAACCTTGCAGTAGAGAAAAACACTTTCAATAGAGATCAACATAAATAGACAGATGCAAATAGAAAACCATTTTTATTAAGTACTAATAAAACTTTGAAGTGTACGCACTTGAGAGATTATAAGAGGTTATTTTTTTCACTTTGTTTAAAATAAGATCATGCAAAGATCTAATCTCTTTTTAAAGAAAATCAAGTTGCACTAGACTCTTTCTTTACTTCTTTTTAATCCTCACCAGATGTTATGTTTATTGGTTTTTTGACACATCCCGACTGAGGTTCGAACCCTCAACCATGGGATGTATGGGTTCGAACCCCCAACCACTGGTTGCCTCCCAACACGTCCTGACTGAGGAATCAAACCCATAACCTTTTGGTGTATGGGATGATACTCCAACCAACTGAGCCACCCATCCATGGCTCTTTGTTTACTTTTAATGAGAGAACATCCAAAGACCTGATATGTACTTCTATCCACAATACACTGTTTTGCTCTGAATAAAGCACTCACTAGAACAAATTCAAGGAGAGTCTTCTTTTCACACAAGGGTCGTAGATGGGAGATCTGTCACAACCAAATCTGTCATACGCTTCGTTTCATCTAAGCTTCTATTTTCTGACTAAAAACTACATTTTTCAGGTCTCTTCAACTTTAGTACCAGTACAAGTTGGCTGCCTTTTCTGCACCATTTTTCACCACACACACACGCACGCACACACACACAAATTCACTTCCAGGGAGCATCTAGGTTACTGATGAGTAGAAATCACAACGGCCCTGTGAGATTCTACCACATGGTTCCCACCACCCCAAAAACTTATAGGATTTAAATTCTCACTTCAACACAATTAGGAAGTATCACAGTCTGCAATCATCTCAGGACTGGACACTCCTCCAAGTTCACTCAATAAATGCCCAAGGTCTGAAGGAACTGCTGATGATCTTTAGGCTTTAAGCCAGATACTCTTCCCTTCCAACCTGTGCAGTGTCACTAGCACATCAAATACTAGGTGTCACTCTGTAACAGCCACCATGCTACACATCCACACAAAACAAGCTATAGAAAATTTATAACAGAGCATATATTCCTACAACTCCCTCTTAGATTATATATACATGTGTATGTACATACACATATATAAGTAATCATATACATACAAATGTATATAAGAAATCATTTCATCCAAATTCTGTTAACACATTAATTCCAATCAATTCAAAGAAAACACTCTTTACATATTTTCTGCTGCTCTAACAATAAATATAACATACTCAAGTTTTATGGTGAGTTTTCCATATATTTAGCCCTGATGCAGTTTCTACCATCTGCCCTTAAAGGGTTTTTGGAAGCATTTGCTATTGCTATCTTCCAGAGGACTCGTTCCAGAGAGTGTCAGTTACCAATGAGTCTCAAGTGAGAGGGGCCAGCATGCCACCAAGCTCAGGGCACCTGGGCTGCAACAGATAATCACAAGAATGTAATTTCAGACTTTCACAAACATCTTGTCTCCAGTTTCCTTTCTCTGAAGATGTATTGAGTAATTCAGTGTATCCTGTTGGTTGAATCCCAGGTTTCACACCTAAGTCCTGAGGTATAAGGGAAACTTCAGTCTTGAACATCGAAAGTAAAAGTTAAAATGTCCACTGAAAATGGCTTCTTTCAACTCAGACACTTGTGATCTAATTAAATTAATATGCTGTAATAAGATAATTGAAATTTTACCACAAACAGTGCACTCAAAGAGTCTCCAGCACTAGATGTTTGTATTTTGTTGCCATCTCCCAGTCTGCAGACATCACAAACATTTCATGATCAAAAGTAGACATCACAATAACCATTTGCTATGGAAATGAGAGACTTGGGCCCTGTGTTTCATTTCCCCAGTACCCTGTATAGGACACAGCACTGAGGAATGATTACTGAGCTAACTCACCACCACAGGCAATACATGAGACCAGTGAGAAAGAACATGACAGGCCACCCAGCCCACTACTGTGATCCCTGCAGAGGGGGCAGGTCACACTATGTCATAAAAATAATGCTGTCGTCTAGAGTTGTTCCCAGTCAAAATCAACATTAATAAAAACAAGTTTGACTAACATTATGAAAAGAGCCAGAAGAATTATATACTTCTATTACCATGTAAAATATATACAAAAGAGATGTGCTCAATGTTGTTAGTACTATTTGAGGTCTGTATTTGATTTTCTTAAATACCCTTTAAAGAGATCTAATTTATGGTTTTAATTTCAGGTGGCAAACACTTAAAATCTACAGCAGTTAGTTCTCATTCTCCATTTTGCTAGTTTTTGTATTGTCACGTGATCAACTAACTTTGTATGTGGGTTTCAATGTGAAGTATGCATACTCCTTTTATGTGTATTAAATCATGAAATGTAATTTTGCACACTAAATGTTTCTTTTGTTGTTTTATATATATATACATAAAACACATTAAAAATATGTCTCAATGTCATAAAGGTAACCCAATATTCTGGTAATAATAACAGTGGCAGTGCCAAGGAACTCAGTATGACTTTGGGAAGGAGAGATGGGTGAGATGGGTGTCTCTGTCTTTTTAAAATGTTCTCCAGGAAATGTAGACTGACATTGACCATTTCTCAGTTCCTATCCATCATTTAGAATTATGGAAGTGACCCAAGAGCTGCATTCAAAACTGGAACGATTTATTTTAGAAAAATATCCATTGAAGGATCCAAATATTTGAAATGAATAGGAATTTAAATTCCAAGGATTTAAGAAGAATCTGTTTGTCCTGTTCATGTTTTTTGTTCTTGTCCCTCCTGCACTCAATACAGTAAAGTAGTCCTTTGCGGGGGGGGGGTAAAGAAATAAAAAGCAACAATGTGAAATGTTTGTGGAAGGAAGCCCTTCACCTGGGTGTGTGGAGGGGGGAACAGGATGGAAGTATTTTTGTACACTGGACATTCTGGAATAATAACAAATAGAACAAAAAAAAGGGGTTACAGAAATAGCTAATTGTAAAAATACAAATATGTTGTCTTGCTATGTGTTACTTGGTTGTAAGAAAAGGCTTTAGCCATTGCATAAAGAGAGAAAAAGAATTATGAAAATCCTGTAGGACACCTGCCCATGCATTTGCATTTGCACTGAACTAAGTTGTTTCCATTTTCAAAGAGTTATAAAAGATACACAGTTTCACCAAAAACAGAAAGGAGAAGGTGCCAAAGAGAGGAGCGGAGATGTTTTGGGGGAGAATGGAAACAAGCATCTCAGAATTGTTTGTAATCCTACCATATTCATAATTCTAGTTGTTCTTCAGGCAATTCTTCATTATTAATATCTGAAATAGAGTGATGGTATTAAATGTAAAAAGTTATAAATAAGTGCATTTGTATAGGAAGTAAAACCAATATTTAAATTACTGGAGGGAGTAATATAAAATGATTAATATACAAAACGATTATATAGAATGAAAAGTGGCCATTTGTTTCACCTTTTGTACAACTCTGGCCACACTGGAATAATACATTGGTACCAATTGTGTTATTATTACCAGGAAAGCTAAGGAATCAAAGGCTAAACCAGCTATCTACATAAGCTCGCTTGGAACAATGAAGAACAACAAACCCTGTGTTGAATTCCATTAAAGTAAGAAAGACTCCATGCCAGCCCTGGATTTACTGCAGGTCAGTTATGACTCCCAAACATAACTACACCCCACAAGACTCTGCACACACCTAGTCCTGCCTCTAATCCAGCATTACCTCCACAATGCAGGCAGAGAAAGGAAATGGTATGTGAGAGCTCTACAGTAATTTCAGACAACCAATCCATCACCCTCAATAGTAAAGGAAAACAAAAACTAGCAACCACAGTATTATGCCCCTTCCTCTGTCTACCCTTGAAGAAGTCCACATATCCTCTATACTCTCTTGGCAGCTCACCTGCAGCAGTCAAGGCTCTTATGCCCATGCTTCTCCCACACCAAAGATGGGGTGAGGGAGAAACAGTATGCATCATCCTGAAATGATACCAAAGTGTTTTTTTTATCTTGGGGTTGAAGATGGGGACGGAGGGTAGTGGAAAGCATGGTGGGTAGATGAAGTACTACATAATTTGTGCTTTATTTAAAATATTATTTCATCTTGACTTCCGGCCAAGATGGAGGCATAGGTAGACGCACTGTGCCCCCTCGCACAACCAAGATAGGGACAACAACGATATAGAAGCAAAATAACAACCAGAAATGACAGAAAATTGAAGTGCCTGGCAGTCCCACAACCAGTGA
>CM052547.1:56114567-56130283 GCA_028533065.1 Trachops cirrhosus | reverse complement strand
AGCAGAGGGAGCATACCTCAACATAAGAAGGCCATATATGAGAAACCTACAGCCAACATCATACTCAATGGGCAAAACTAAAAGCTTTCCCACTAAGATCAGGAACAAGACAAGGTTGTCTGTTTTCACCACTCCTATTCAACATAGTAGTGGAAGTCCTAGCCATAGCAATCAGACAAGAAGAAGAAATAAAAGTCATCCAAATACGAAAGGAGGAGGCAAAACTGTTATTTTTTGCAGATGACATGGTAGTGTACATAGATAATCCTATAGACTGCACCAGAAAACTACTCAACCTAATAAGTGAATTTGGCAAAACAGCAAGATATAAAGTCAATATTCAGAAATCAAAGGCATTTTTTTACACCAGCAATAAAATATCAGAAATAGAAATCAGGAAAAATCCCATTTGTAACAGCAACAAGAAAAATAAAGTACCTAGGAAGGAACCTGACCAAGCAGGTAAAAGACCTGTACTCCGAAAACTAGCCAACACTGACAAAACAAATTAAGGAAGACACAAACAAATGCAAGCAGGCACCATGTTCATGAATTGGAAGAATTAACATCATCAAAATGTCCATATTACCCAAAGCCATTTATAGATTCAATGCAACCTCCATTAAATTAGCAATGGCATATTTCACAGAGATAGAACAAGCATTTCAAAAAGTTATATGGAAGCATAAATGACTCAATAGCCACAGCAATTTTGAGAAAGAACAACAAAGTAGGAAGGATCACAATGCCTGATATCAAACTGTACAAGGCCACTGTAATCCAAACAGCCTGGTACTGGCATAAGAACAGACACAGATCAATGGAAGAGCACAGAGAACCCAGAAATAAACCCAAGTCTCGATGGTCAAATAATATTTGACAAAGGGGGAGGAGGCATAAAATTGAGTAAAAATAAGAAATGGTGTTGGGAGATCTGGACATCAACATGCAAAAAAATGAAACTCAACCACCAACTTACACCATGCACAAAAATAAACTGAAAATTGATAAAAGAGTTAAATATAAGTAACAACACCATAAAAGTCCTAGAGGAAAACACGGACAGGAAAATCTCAGACATTCCATGCAGCAACATTTTCACTGATATGTCCCCTAAAGCAAGGGACATAAAGATAAGAATAAAAAGTGGGACCTCATCAAATTAAAAAGCTTCTGCATGGCTAAAGAAAACAGCATTAAAATGAAAAGAGAACCAACTATATGGGAAAACATATTTTCCAATGATACCTCAGACAAGGGTTTGATGTCCAAAATATATAAAGATCTCACATGACTCCACTCCAAGAAAACAAATTCAACCTAATTAAATAATGGGCAAAGGACTTGAACAGACACTTCTCCAAGGAAGAAATACAGAGGGCCTAGAGACATATGAAAGGATGCTCAGCATCACTAGCTATCAGAGAGATGCAAATTAAAACCACAATGAGATACAACTGTACACTGGTAAGAATGGCCATCATAAATAAATCAACAAACAAGTGTTGGAGAGGATGTGGAGAAAAGGGTTGTTGGTAGGAATGCAGACTGGTGCGGTCACTGTGAAAAACAGTATGGAGTTTCATCAGAAAACTAAAAATGGAACTGCCTTTCAACCCAACAATTCCAGTGCTGGGATTATACCCTAAGAACTCTGAAACACCAATTCAAAAGAACCTATGCACCCCAATGTTCATAGCAGCACAATTTACAATAGCCAAGTGCTAGAAGCAACTTAAGTGCCCATCAGTGTAAATGAATGGATCAAAAAACTATTGTACATTTACATGATGGAATTCTATGCATCAGAAAGAAAGAAGGAGCTCCTACCCTTCCAGATAGAATGAATGGATCTAGAGAGCATTATGCTAAGTGAAATAAGCTAGGTGGTGAAAGACAAATGCCATATGATCTCATCTATAAGTGGAACCTAATCAATAAACCAAACAAGCAAGCAAAATATAACCAGAGACATTGAAATACAGAACTGACAGTAACAACATGGGAGGCGGGAGGCGATAAAGTAGGGAAAAAGGGGAGGGGTTTTCAGGAACTACTGTAAAGGACACACGGACAACACCAAATGGTGGGTAGGATAGAGGGTGGGAGGTAGGAATGGTTGGTGTGTGGGGGAGTAGTGGGGGAAAATGGAGACAACTGTACTTGAACAAGAATAAAAAAATTAATAAAATAATAAAAAATAAAAAAGATAAAAATAAAAGAATAAAAATAAAAATAAAAAATGGTCAAAGAACCTGAATAGACACTTCTCCAAAGAGGACATACAGATGGCCAATAGATATATGAAAGGATGCTCAACGTCACTAATCTTCAGAGAATTGCGAATAAAAACCACAATGAGATACCATCTTACACTTTTCAAAATGTTTATCATCAATAAATCAAAAAACAAGTGCTGGCAAGGATGTGGAGAAAGGGGAACCCATTTGCACTGTTGGTAGGAATGCAGACTGTTGTAGTCACTGTGGAAAGTAATATGAAAGTACCCAAAAAATTAAAAATAGATCTGCCTTTTGACCCAGCGATTCCATTTCTGGGAATATATACGAAGGAACCCAAAACACCAATTTGAAAGAAGTAAGCACCCTTATGTTCATTGCAGCATTATTTACAATCACCAAGATATGAAAGCAGCCCAAGTGTCCATCAACAGATGTGTGGTAAAACAACTATGGAACATTTACAGAATGGAATTCTACTTGGCCATAAAAAAGAATAAAATTTTACCCCTTGTATGGATGACCCTGGAGAAAATTTTGCTAAGTGAAATAAGGCAGTCAGAGAAAGACAAATATCATATGATTTCACTCATCAGTAGAATCTAACGAAGAAACTAAACTAAAAAGAAAAACAGAAACTGACTCATAAATGGAGAACAGATGACAGCTAGTGGGGTTGGGGGAGGCTAGGGGATGGAGGAATTGAGCAAAAAAAAAAAGGAGTCATGAACATGAACAACAGGGTGGTGATTGCTGCAGAGAGAAGGCAGAAGAGGACTAAATGGTAATAGAAAAAATATAATAAAAATTACACACTTAAAAAATAAAATAAAAAGATAAATAAAAATTCTTCAACTAGTTATTTTGTGGTAAATCTGCAGAACACCAAAGAAGAAAAAGAAGGGTTTTAAGAGAAGCCAGGGAGAAAAGGTATTTAAAGGAACAACAATTGAACTGACAGCAGAGTTTAAAACTGCTACAATGGCAACTAGACAATATAGTAAAATGATATCTGTATAGCATAACACAAATACTTTTACTACTACTACCAGTACTACTACCAATAATAATAATGTGCCTATTATAAATAACTGTTTCAAGACAATGAAGATTAATCTAGAGCAGACAAAGATGAAGAGATTGTGACCCCTAAAAGGGTCATGCAAATAAGTTTGAAAACTTCAGTAATAAGAACAAAGACTTATAATTCTTCAAATTCTTAGAAAAACATAAAATTTACCAAACATGAATTAAGAAAAAGTAGAAAGCTAGAATAGTACAAAAATAATACTAAATCTATTTAAGAAAATAATCTTCCCATGAAAAATTAAATAAAAAAGCACCAGTTTCAGCTAGTTTTTACAGAAAAAGACTAAAAACCTTCCAGAAACCAGCCATTTAAAATTTATACAAACTATTTTATGTAACAGAAAAAGAAGAAATGCCTGACAACAGGTTCTATAAGCTTTATAAGAGGATCATTTGAAAACAATATGAGAAAGGGGAGTTTGAGCCAACCTCAGTTGTAAACATAGATCTAACAATGTAAACAATGTAAACATAGATCTAACAATGTAAACAAAATATTAGCTTCCAAAAAATTCAGAACTATAATTCACCACATTAATATTCATGAATAACTATATATATTATATCAATCAATGAAGGAAAAAACATTCAATATCTTCAAGATCCATCTATGATTTTTTTATAAATCTTACCAAACAAAGAACAGAAACAAAAGTTCTTTAATGTGACCAAATACATACCCATAATTTACAGAAAACATTATTCCTAATGTGGAGACATTAATGAAATTCTCTTTAAATCAGAAACAGAATGACCACCTTTATCATTTCTATTTACCAATATATTAGGTCGGTCAAAAGTCTGTTTAGTTTTTTCTGTAAAATAAAAGAAACATTTTTCATTTTCACCAATAAATTTATTGACTGGATATTTTAAGTGTGTCGACTATCTCCCATGTGCTATAACATTGACTGTTCTCAATTAATGTCTCCATTTGATCGCTATCAACTTCTACTGGTCTACCCGACTGTGGAGTACCATCCAGCAAGGAATCTCCAGCACAAAACTTCACAAACCACTTTTTTACATGATAAATCACAGCACCTTCTCCATACACTACACAAATCTTTTATTGCATTTCCATTGCATTTTTAGCTTTCTTGACATAATAAAGCATAATATGCCAAAAATGTTGCATATTTTCTTCCATCTTCAATGTTAAAATGGCTACACAAAAATTCACCAATTTAGATGTTTTTTTAATACATGCTGATATTGTAACTGAATAGCAAGTGGGGTTCTTCTGCCAACCACTACCCTCTAGGCAAAATTCTCAAGGCAGAGGTTTGGTAATAAAGGAAAGGAGTCTATTAAAAAGCTACACAATCTTGGAATAATAGCTTTCCACATGTATTAGTCACTTAAGCCTATCAAAGCTAAAATCTTTAAGTCTTTAGTTATAGCTTTCATCACTTAAACCTATCAATTAAGGCTAAACTCTTTAACACCCAAGTTCTCCTATTATTCTCCCTGTTAGTTTTTAATTGTCTTATTTCTATAGGATTAGTTTGCAAACTAGAAAAACATAAGATACAAAAACTACACAATTTTGAAAGAATGGCAGGCTTCTGCCTCAGAGTCCTCCCCTCTAGAATACCCACAGAAGAATAACCCTGCCACCCTCTGCCAAGCCAGTCAGATCCTAGGCTGTACCTGAATTTCCTCCCCATCCAAAATACTGTCCTAACAGAAATGGGGCATGGAGTGGAGGGAGGCCTTCACACAAGAAAGAAGGACCTTGAAAAGTACAGGTTAGTTCACTAATCCTGGGAAGCAGTGTGCGAAATATCTAAAGGATAGCATTGCTAGACAAGTTGGCATTCTTGTCATACTCTGGAGATAACAAATTCGGCAAGAGAGTTAGAAGGCACAATCGGAATCATAACCACTAAAGGACAAAGGTACAGACCAATTCTACACTGTCTTCAATGAAAGGAGTGCTTTCCTTGGAGGAAGGTGTGCAAAGCATGTCACACCTATCCAGAGCCCTTTTGCCCACTATACTTAACTCAGGGTAAGGGGAAATATTCTAGAATTCTCCCCTTTAACACTTTTGGGCCCTTTCTGTCCAAACCATTAGAACAGAAAATGAAAGCCGTTTTAAGCGAAGCTGACAGACCACCCCATATTTCACCAACTCAACCACTCAGTCCGATGAAGCCATAGAGTCTGAGGAGGTGGCAATGCAGATGGGCTTCTCAAATGAGGCCTATACTGTGTAAATAGTCACCAAGGTAACGAGAGCATAGGCATACGCCCTACAAAAACAGAAGGAAGGACACAGGTTAATTCACACAACAACCCATAAACCAGCCTTTGAGTCCACGAGGCTACCTTTTGAGAAGACATTCAGTTGCATTAACACCATTCTTTTGCTGGGATGATATGAAACAATGACAATCTGACAAATTCTTCCTGCCCATAAATTGAACATCTCTGATGATGTCACAAATACAGCTTAACTTCCATGTGAAAACAAAACTTTGAAGATGGTTAGCTGCACTAGACCAATGTCCCACTGAGCATTGTGATTTTCCTTATAATACGATTTTTCTCCTTAAGATCACTCTCAATATACTCAAAAGGACCGCATTAAGGCCAGTTTTAATTTTTGCCTGTTGATTTGTATAAACACAAGAAGAGCAACAATTAATCACACAGGATCTTTAAGTCTGCTTTGCTGGATCTCACACAAGGCACCTTTAGAATGACCCTTAGTCCATCCTTCAGGGCACAGAAGCCAAGCTACACACCTGCTATCCATCACTGCATGCAGTACCTGCTTCCCTCAAGTCCTTGATGTTCCTGTAGTATTTTAAGGTTCCTCCTTGCCATCTTTCAGGGTAGCGACCTTCATTCCTTCCCTAGAAAGACTGCCACGAACCACACGACAAGACATGGGACCAGGCCATTTCTACAGTGGGCTTTCGCTAGCTTCTTCGAGGGTCAATCTCAAGGCTTTCTGGTAACAACCAGAGCCCCAGTATGCCTCCTTCAGGCATGACCTTCCAATCAAAATCTTGGTTAACAAAACCACCACTGGCAACTAGTTTTATTGATTTATTGCAAAGAAACCTTGTCATCACTCACTCCTACAGAATGCCAAATTCTGGAGGGATCGGGTAGAGAGAAAAATGTAACGCATGAAGGAATCCCTGTCCTAATATCCACCAAAATTTCATTTCTATGCCTTTTACCTTTCATTGTTTACTTTCCATTTGATGTGAAGTTTTAACTCTCCCTGACAAACCTCAATTTCCTTTTGGAACAGAAACAAAGCAAAATCCGAAGCAAAGACAGAGTTCCAAAAGAAGAAAGGGAACTAGAACTAGCCTTAGACTCTTGTCTCATTTTCCACCGGTCCCACTAACTGGTCACACAGGCAACCTTTCCTAGGTCCCAAATGGCCCAAAGTCTCACTGGTAGAGGCACTCTCTCGCCTACCAGTGCATCCACTGGTCTCTTTGCAGAAACATATGCTCTCACCACCCAGTCTCACATCAGAGACATGCTCTCTTGCCCCAAGCCAGATTTCACCAGCACCAAATGACTCTTCCTAGGTCCCAAATGACAAAGGCTTTCTGTCCAACCAGTTTCACAGATGACCTCTTCTAGATCCCAAAGGCCAAACAGAAGAGAGAGGATTCCTGATGTACCCAAAACAGTCAATTTCAAGCCATGTCCCCATAAAATAAAAAATGAACAAAGAAACCAAGCAAGCAAAAAATAACCATATCCAAGAGTAAGATTTCCTTTCCTCCAGGTTTAAAACTTGCACAACCTCCTATACATACCTTTATACTCATTTAGATTTAGCCATAACTCACTTTCAATCTTCGTTCTTTTCCCTATTGGGAAGGACCACATTCAAATTCAGTACCTGGCAATTAAAAGTCTCTAGCTTAGAAGCACTTGAATAAAGTAAAAGAAACAATGTCACCCTGTATTAGGGTCCACTGTTCTTGTCTGGAAGAGGAATTTCAAATCTGCAGGAGTGCAGGTCCAGCTTTCTCTTTCAGCATCAAACACAGCAGCAGGGTCTGTGTTGTCAGGTGGTACCTGTTTTATCCGTGTGTAGTGGATCCAGAGCTTGATTCCTGTTAGCTTTAGGGAAGAATGCGTTGTCAACAGGACATCATAGGGACCTGTCCATTGTTTTGGTTAGCTGATGTTCAGGGCCTTGAGTCTTCCAGATCTTTCATCTGTCTTTGAGTGTGGTTAGTACAAATAGTATTAATTGTATTTCAGTCATCTGTTTCCCTGAGTAGGGTGATTTAAGCTATTTACCATTTGTTTGGGGAAAAGTGTAAACCATTACTCTTAAGTGTCCTTGGTTTAGGAAAGATAGGATTTTGCAATTTACTAGATAGCTGTGAATTGCTTGGCCAATTAACAATTTACTTAGTTTTCCTATTCCACTTGTTCTGGCTTACTGGCTTGTCTCATATTTATACAACTGATACAAGGACATGAATAAATCTCAAAAATATTTCTCTAACCAAATATGCCAGGCACAAGAAAATACATACTATATGATTTCATATATACAGAATTCTAGAAAATTCAAACCTAATCTATTTCTTTTTTTCAGTTCAGGCATTCCCTTCTCTGATGGCCCTTCTCCCTACAATACACACATTGATTGGCACTTATGGGGTCTTTCCTCCTTCCTTCAGGGTCCTGCCTCTTCTTCTGGTCTCACCATACTGTTTCTAAGAACACCATGGCCTACTTTATCTTCCTTGCTTCCTGGTCATTGTAAACTTTAAAGACTATGTCTATCAGCTGAGAGGGATTCATTCCTAATGTCCTACCTAACTTTTGGCATTTCCTTCTAATATCTGGGGCACTTTGCCCAGTAAATGTCATGTTCACCATCCGCACATTTTCTGGTGCCTCTGGGTCAGCATCAGTACACTTTTAGTGTACTATAGCCCTGATGGATCCTCTCTAAAAATTCAGAAGGATTCTCATTTGACTTTTTCTGAAGGGCTTGTATCATATTCAGACTTTTTTGTTTGGGCACCCTCTTCTAAAGCCCTTCCAGTATATACCTTCTGTAATATTTCGGGAAGATTAGGTCACCACCATTTGGGTTCCAGTTAGGCTCTGTCAAGAGAATTGCCCCAGCTGAGTCGGGGGTCCTATTGAGATGCTCTTGGTGGAGATGTTGGGCCTCTTCATTATCCCTATGTATAACCAGCCATCTCTCATCTGCAGTTAATAAGATATTTAGGGGAGTCTATACATCTGCCTGTCTCTTCAAACCCTGAATAAATTCTAGATAACCAACAATTAACTTTCAGAGCCCATAATTTGGTTCTGGTTTAGCTCCCAAGGTACCAGTAATCTGGCCATTTGTCTGATACATTTGGACAAAAAAAAAAGATAATACTAAGACTTTAAGCTTAATTAACAGATCAAAAATAAAACCCAAAAGTCATTTCAACTTTGAAGAGAATATATAATCAATACACGTGGATACATGGATACATACAAAGGTTGAAACCTCACCAGTAGTCAGAAAAATATGTATTAGAAACAATAAGTTTTTTCATGTCAGTTTGCATATATAAAAAAGACAAATCATGTCCAGTGTTGGTCAGTGAAATTTATATAAGACTTCCAGATAAGTTTACATATAACTTTACATGACCTTTTTGAAGAGCAATTTGGCATTATCAACATTTAAAATGTACATATGTTTCCATCTAACAATTTCATGTCTAGATACCCACACAGAAAAAGTTCTCCCACATATCTACAAAAAAAAAAATCACAAGAACACTTTTTTTGCAGTATTGTTAGTAAAAATGGAAGGAAGGAAGGAAGGAAGGAAAGAAGGAAGGGAAAAACTGTCCATTTTTATTTGTCTTCAAGTAAAATCAAAGATATAAAATACCAAATTTTCATCAAGAATCTTAAAAGCTAAATGAATTAATAAAAACTTACCTCAAAAAGAAAGAGGATGGAGTCCAGCTCCTCCCTTTGTGACTTATTATTCCCTGGAATATTGAAAAAAGATAGTTATCATACAATGTATAAATTTTAGGATATTAAAAACTTATGTTAAAAAGTATCTTAAAACATTAAAAGCCTCAACATACATTTATTTATTCAAATAATACTGGGAGGTAGTGTGGAACCCACGTTAAGAATGCAGATGGACTACCAACCTAGGCTCCACATCTAGCAGAGCTGCTGCTTGCTAACTGTTTAAACACAGCTTCCATGTTTTCCAAGTTGTTAACAACCCATGACAGGTAATTTATTCATTTCTCAATAAGTTACTTAAGAGGTCAAATTATGATATAATGCACAGTAAAAAAGAAGAAAGAGTTTTAATTTTGTGATATGAAGAGGTGTAGAGCAGTAACAGCCATAAAAAGTCACATATATCTTTAAGCAATTGCACACTGCTTTTTTTGATAAGAATAATAAAAACTGTAACACCTGCAGCAGCAGTTACCATGTATTGTCCAGTCTATGTACCAAGCACTGTGCTAAGTTCTTAGCATACATCATCTAACTTAGAAAATAAGCAAAATTTTTCTGTAAAGGTCCAGATAATAAATATTTTAGGCTTTTAAGGCCTCTCTTAAACCACTAGACTCTGCTGTTATAGTGCAAAGGTAGTCATAGACAATGCATAAATGAATGGATATGGCTGTGTCCAATAAATCTTGATTAATAAAAACAAGCAGCAAGCTGTAAGTTGTGGATGCCTGATCTAACTGAATCCTCACAGCTCTATGTAGTAGGTATCATTCATTCATTGAACAAATACCAAAGAATGTCTCTATATCAGGGATTATTGCAGGAACTGAGAATATGGAAGTGAATAAAACACGACAACCCTGAGGAGGCTTGCATTCTGGCAGGAGGAGGCATTCAAAAAAATAAGTGAGAAAACCAATAGGAAAGGCAGATGAGGAATGCCCAAAAGGGTGGTATGCAATTTTGACTAGTGAAGTCAGGTAACACCTTGCTAATAAGGTGCATGTGTGCAAAGATATAAAAGAGGCTAAGGAACAAACCACATGAAAATTTGGGGGTAAGAAAATAAGCCATATGGAAATTTGGGGGAAATGTTTTCCAGGTAGAATGACTGAACAGTGCAAAGTCCTATGGCTGAGCAGATTTGGCATGGTCAGGAAGGAAGGAAACTGCAAGGCCCTTGTGTCTGGAGTAAAGAGGGAGAAGTGTAGTAGGTGGATGGAGTAAAAGAAGGCAGATAGGGTCTGAAGCCATTGTAATGACTTAAGGAATGGGAAGCAATCTGAGGGTCTGGAGAGCTGGGAGTCATAATTTGACTCACATGTTTTAAGAATCACTCCAGCTGCTCTTTTGAAGAGACTTTGGTAGGGATTAAAGAGGGAGAGGAGAGCACAATGATCAGATAAGAATAATGGGAGCTCCAGGATTACCAGCATAGGCAATGAGAAGAGGCCAATGATTCTGGATGTATTTTGAATGCAGAGTCAACAATTCAGGACCTGGCCTAAATAACCGAAAGGCTGAAGTTATCCTAGGATGAGTTCATTATTCCTAATAAACTTTTCCCTTGATTCTTTTGTTTTAGTATACTTTCTTCCCTGTATTCCTATCAAAACATGGTTGTACCAATATCAAGAAACTTCAAAATCTCACCCTGTTTTTATTGGTTCTTTGTAATGATTCTTTGCAATAGATTGTAAAAATGGAGAGAGTTTTTCCCTTCCTATCTGAAGATATCTATTTCTCCATCCCTTGAATCTGAGATACCATGTGACTTGCTCTGGCCAATGCCAGATATAAGCAAATGTGAGGAAAGCACAGACTTGAAAGAAATCTTCCTCAGTTTGGAACCCTAAGACCACCATCTAATAGGCCAAGATAGCCTATTAGCTGGAGAAGAGGGGCTACATGGAGGAGAACTAAGGCACCCTGGTCAACAGCTTACTAATAACCATAAGACATGTAAATGAGGCCATCCCCACCAGCTAGTATCAGAGGCATGAGCTAACTTAAACCAGAAGAACCACACAACAGACCCAGAAAATAATAGCTAAATGACTAGCTATTGTTTTACAGCACTCAGTTTTGGGATGGTTTGCTATGTAGCACAACCTAACTGATACAATCTTAAACAGCTATATTTTTCTAAAAATACAGAGGAAGAAAAAGGGGGAGGAGTAAGGGAGGGAGGACCCTTTAAAATGGGATTTTTAGGTTGTAGCGTTTTGTTTTTTTTTAAAGATATGGGACTTTAATTTTTTCTTTGCTATTTTGATTGCATGTAATATCACACTACTCTCCTCCACACACCTGTAAAAGGGAAGTGAATTGGAGCAAAGCTAGAAAGCAAAATAATTAGATGAATTCATATTTGAAATATCTACTGGTTTGGAAAAAAATTAAGTTCAAGATTTATATCAATTTATAAATCACAAGGGAAAAATAGAGCAATTCATTAAAAAAAAACAAATACTTGTTGGCATTGTGGGCACATGCCCATGTATGATGACCTACTAGAGGCCTGGAGCATTCTGTAAGACTGAGCCATCTGCTATATGTCAGAAACCACCACATTGCCTCACCCCAAATTCCCTGACCCAGTTTCAACCCACTTCCCCCATTACCTTCCACCATCAGTTATCTCCCTTTCCTCAGCCTGCAAACAAGCATTGCATCCTTTAAAACCTTCCCATGACCAAGCTACATCTTGAGATACAATCCTTTGTCTTCATCATTACACTTTCGAAAACGGTATTCTCATGTGTAGCCTTCATGGTCTCACCACACAGTTACTCCATTTCTCTCTGTCCAGATTCTGACTGCACTACTCAGCCAGAACTTTTCTTTCACTAGTAAATGACAACCTCCTCGGTGCACTATAATTTCCTAGTCCTGTTGCTACTCACCTTTTTGCATCAACAGGCACTGCTGATCTTTCATTCTTTGAAATTCTCTGGGCATCTGTGACCAAACACTTTCCTCCTCTCACCCACTACTCCTTTATCTTTCCTCTTTGCTGAATAAAAGAAGGAATTACCCCAAATCCCTGACTGCCACTCTTTCTCTGCATATACTTTGTTTCTTGACAACAGCATGACTACACCTCTCCCCCAAGCTCCAGTCCCTGTATTTTTACTGCCCAGCCAGAACATATACCTGGGTGCCCCACAGGACACTTCATGGATATAAGGAAAAGGGATATAAGAGGGAGAAATCAAAGATGCACGCAGGATGTTGAGTCTAGTTCATAAGCTGCCATTACAGCAGTGGGGAAACCCTGGGTTAGGGTTAGGGAAGCCAGGTTTGGAAGGTAAGAGGATGACTACAGCTTTGGGAAGTCTGAGTTTGAGGTACAGGAAAATCTGAACGTTTGAAAAAATATATGTCAAAAAATTGCAGAAATGCTTACCTTTTAATTTTAAACTATTTTCCAGTGTTATAAAATTTTCATAGAAGATGAAATATATCTGAGAATAGTTGGTCTCAAAAAACTGCTTAAGTTCACTTGCATCCACATTATCTGAAAGAAGAAGTTTTCATTTATGACAATAACCTTATACAATCATCAGAATTCACAACTTTTCAGAAATGAAAGTAAAAACTAGCTTTATTCCTTCGTAAGACAAAATTTTAAAAAATAGTACTTCCATCCATTTATTCCCTATTAAGAGAGCTCTGAATGGGCTTAGAGCACCCTCCCCCAAAGCTGACCCCTGCAGGAGACTGGAGTCAAGGAGATCAGAGCCATGTGGGCACAGCATTTACAGATCAGTCAGAAGGTCAGAATTAAGTGAGGGACTAGGGAAAGAAAAGATGACTTCCTGTTAGGGGAGGGACAAGTATTTGTGGCTTTTGACATAGGCCATTAGAGGGATAGGTTTGCACATCTGAAAAACAACTTTGCTGGTACCGTCATGGCCCAGTCTGTGCCCTCCCTCTACTGACATAAAACCAGCGAGAGAAACCTAGCAGGTGAGCTCCCCACCACACCCATCCATTTCCATCCAGGCCACGGGTCAACACCTTCCTTCCATCTTTTAGATGACCTGTCCCATTCCTGTTTGGATGTAGTGAAGCCCTCCACAAGTTCCTAGAGGTGCTGTGAATAGTGTTTCTCCCTGCTGCACCAGTTGTATGGGAACTTAGCCCAGCAATAACTATCTAGCTAGGGCAGAGCCAGCAACACAGCCACTTCTAACAGGGGCCCAATCATCCCTCACAACTCCCATCAGAGATGTTCTCCACTGTCAACACACCTTTGCACGTTTCCCTTAGCAAACAAGGTTGTTTGTGCCATTTACAATAGGGTCCTGACAAGGTGTTATTTCTTTGGATATTATACTAATAACCTTAGGAAAATGAAAAACAGCTTCCTTAAAATTACACAATGGGGAAAATGTGTTGCTATTCAATCTACAATAGAATGGCATCAATTACTTTTGGGGTCCTAAAACTGGGAATATATGTGAACACACCCATTACTATGCTTAAATTCTATATAGTCAACACTACTGCTGGTGCATCTAAAGAACTATTTTCCTCTCATGACTATATAGAGCCTTTCATGCAAAAATTTGCCCTGGTTCTTTGAAATAATGCACATAAGGTGTGTTTTAAGTCATATAAGCTGCCAATTTCACATTCTATTTCCTGCCCCAAAATGAAACTGAGCATAAAACAATGAAAGCTCCTAGACTAACAAGTTAACCTAACTGAAAGAAGGTAACAATGAAACTAGTATCACTAATCATATGAATATTATCATTCTTATGAGTTGTACAATCTTGCCAAGGTACAATCTTGCCACTCAGTCCTTGAGTATCTTCTGTACAATGTGCCAGTTTCAATAACGTTTTGTCCATTTTCACTCCAATATAAGCTGCTATCCTGCCCACTACTACCTGTTCCCTCTAAAGCACCTTACCTGGCCAGCTCCTACTCACCACTCACTGGTCAGCTGAAACATCCCCAGCCCACCCCAAGACTAGGTTAGTGCCTCTGCTAAGTGTCCCATCGCTGTCTTCTTTACCTATCATAGAACATATCTTACTGTACTTAATCTCTGATGGAATTCCTGAATTGATTTTCATTAAATGGTCTGTTAGAAATATTCCCTACCTTCATAGAACTCCCAGTCTATCTCATGTGCCATTATGTCCTCTGCATCCAGCACAGTATTCAGTTCAGTAATTTCTACAAGGCATCCAGCACAGTATTTCGTTTAGTAATTTCTAGAATGAATTGGATGACAGAAACAGCCTATAACATACAATAACAGGAAATGACCACAACATGTAAGGCCATAGGGAGAAAAAAAGCCTAACTCTCCTTCAAATCCTTCTGTCTATCGAGAGAAAAAAAATTTTTTAAGGTTTTATTTATTTTTAGAGAGAGGGTAAGGGAAGGAGAAAAAGAGGGAGAGAAATATCACATATGGTTGATTCTCACATGGCCCCCACTGGGGACCTGGCCTGCAAACCAGGCATGTGCCCTGACTGGAAACTGAACCTGCAACCCTTTGGTTCACAGCCTGCGCTCAATCCACTGAGCTACACCAGCCAGGGCTCAAGAGAAAAATTTTATCCCTCTGCTGAGGACTCCTGATTTCTACCTGTAGCCCTGACACACCCCTTGTACACCTCCTTCCCCCTCAAGCTCACAGCCTGCCACCAGCTGGATTCCTCCACATTAAAGTCTAAAAGACTTCTCCAATTAAACATGCCCAAAGGAAACTTTTGTTTTCCCCACTCATATTCTGATCTGCCCTCAGAGACCACCATCACCCAGCAGCACATGGCAAAACTTAGACATCAACCTCTCTTCTTCTCAGTCCTTCACAGCATCACCTGCAGGGTATTAGTTCCACCTCAAAAATATCCCAGTTCTCAACCTCTTTCACCCTTCACAGCCTTGCCTGGTATACAACACCATGAATCCTCACCCAGGCAGCAACCATGCTGGCTGCCTGGGCTCACTACATCAACTCTTTACCTCTATAATCCACTCTCCACACTGCTGTCAACAAGAAAATGTCACACTGAAAATTGAATCAAACAATTCCTTTCTAAAAAACACCTTCCAAAGGGCCGCAAGTAGTACTTCAAGTCCAAATTGTTTTCTTTTTATTTTTTATTACATTTTTTCATATTTCTCTTGCTTTTTAAAAAAATTATTGCTCAAGTAGAGTTGTTTCCATTTTACCCCAAACACTCCCCACCACCCCAGCCATCCCCACCACCCACCCTCGATCCTATCCCCCTTTAGCTTTGTTCATGTGTCCTCTATTACTCTTCCTTGATGACTCTACACCCTTTTCCCCCCATCATCCCCTCATACCTCCCCTCTGGTTACTATCAGTTTGTTCTTTATTTCAGTATCTCTAATTACATT
>CM052547.1:56096302-56114067 GCA_028533065.1 Trachops cirrhosus | reverse complement strand
CCAGAGGGGAGAGGGGAGGGAATTTCAGGGGAGAAGGGAAGGGTTTACAGGAACAAATATAGAGGACACATGGACAAAACTACGGGGCTTGGAAATGGAAGGGAGGTGGGAAGGGATGGTGGGTGGGCTGGAATGGGATTAAAAGATAGAAACTGTACTGAATAATCTAAAATAAAAAAATTTAAAAAATAAAATAAAATAAAATTTGAACAGAACAATATGAGAAAAAAAGTTTCCTTCCACTATCACATGTGGACAAAGATGCAAAATTGACTAAAAAAATAAAAAGGAGAATAGTTAAAGATAATCTAAAATAAAGGGGCTGTTTAACAACTAAGTAAATACGAGAAATGAGCATTTCCTAGGAGACAATAGAGGAGAATATGAAAGTGCAGAAGAGTCAGAGTTTATTGATCATAAGGTTCTGGAGTAGCGGAAATAGATAAAATAAAAAATAAAGTTTAAAAAGTTAGCATTGCAAAATTAAAGGGCCATGTATTGTTCTGAATCAGGAGGAGGGAAGGAAAATGGGTGACAATACAAAGAAATGTTACATATAATAAGGCTTTTTCTATAGCAAAAACTACAGTAGAGTAGTGACAGGTCAATTTTTATGAGAAATCAGAAGATCTGTCTTTTAGTGGTTATGTTGTCAATAAATTGCATGAACTTTAAAAAAAAAAAAAGATGGAGGCATAGGTAGACACACTTGACCTCCTCACACAATCATAGAAAAAAATTACAACTATATGTATTAAAGCAAAGAACATCCAGAATCATCAGAATATTGAGCTATGTGGAAGTCCAACAACCAAGATTTAAAGAAGCCACATTCACCCAATGGGTAGGAGGGGCAGAGTGGTGAAAATGGGCAGGGAAGCACAGTGATGCGGTGTGGCTCGGAGAGGCAGAGGTGGCAGAACAGACAATCCCACATTGACATATACTGGATAAAAATCAGGAGGGATACATTGAGAGAAAGTAATACTAGTCCCAGGACAAACTGCACAGCCCAGGATTCCAGCATCAGGAAGATAAATCCCCATAACTTCTGGATGTACTAACCACTGGGGGTTAGGGTGACAGAAGAAACTGCCAGATTTTCAGGAGACTTGGCTTAAAGCACCTGCACAGACTTGGAACATACACAAACCTGCCACTCTGGGATTCACTACCAGGGCAACAGCTGGAAGGGCGCCAGTCACATACAAGAAGTGAGTGAAGTGACTAGAAATGGGGTAAGAGGTGGGCAAACCTCCAGAAAGCCAGACAGTGGCACTGTCCCCTCTTTAAGTCCTCCTCCCACGCAGCCACAAAGCAGTAAAGTAGGCTGCACGCCCTGGCAATTACCTAGGGTTCTGCCCCATACAACTTACATGTGCCTTTTCCACAATAGGCCACACTACTAAGATAGGGAATCAAAGCAGCTCTACTTAATACACAGAAATAAACACCAGGAGGCCACCAAGTTGAGGAGACAAAGAAATATGGCCCAAATGAAAGAACAGAACAAACCCCATAAAAAGAACTAAACAAAACAGAGATAACCAACCTATCATATGCAGAGTTGAAAGCACTGGTGATCAGGATGTTCAAAGAACTCATTGAGTATGGCAACAACATAAAGGAAGAAATGAAAGTTATACTAAGAGGGAGTATTCAAATCAATGAGAAAACTTCCTTAATTTGGTGAAGGAAATAGACATACAAGTCCAGGAGGTACAGAATCCAAAACAAGAAGAGGACACCACCAAGACACATCATAATTAAAATGCCAAAGGTTAAAGATAAAGAGAGAATCTTAAAAGCAACAAAAGAAAAGCAGTGAGTTACCTACAAAGGAGTTCCCATAAGACTATCAGCTGATTTCTCAAAAGAAAATTTGCCGGAAAGATGGGACTAGCCAAAAGTATTAACATGATGAAAAGTAAAGACCTACATCCTAGGTTACTCTATCCAGCAAAGCTATCATTTAGCATGGAAGGGCAAATAAAGTGCTTCCCCAACAATGTAAAGCTAAAAAAGTTCATCATCACCAAGCCATTATTACAAGAAATGTTACAGGGACTTATTTAAGAGAAAGATCAAAACTATGAACAGCTAAATGACAACAGATTCACAACTATCAACAACTGAATCTAAAAAACAAACTAAGCAAACCACCAAAACAGGAACAGAATCATAGATATGGAGATCATTTGAAGAGTTATCACCCCCAGTGGGAGAAGGGGGAGAATGGGAGAAAAGGCGCAGAGATTAAGAAGCATAATTGGTAGGTACAAAATAGACAGGGGGATGTTAAGAATACTATAGGAAATAGAGAAGCCAAAAATGTATATGCATGATCCATGGACATGAACTAAAGTAGGGGAGACTGCTGGAGGGAAGGGGGATACCAGGCAGAGCTGGGCAAAGTGGGGGAAATTGGGACAATGTAATAGCATAATCAATAGAGTATATTTGTTTTAAAAAGAAAGTACTGAAGGACTGCTTTTTAACAAGGCCAACTTCAAGAAGTATAGAGCTATGGTAGGAAGACTCTGTTCAGGTGGGAATATCTGACAGCAAACTTCCTGTAGACAGACATTCTTTACCCACTCATTCAAACATTACTGAGCCCATATCCATACCACTAGCCTTTAAGCCAAATGCTAAGAAATTTAAAGTGAGTAAGATTCAGGGTCCTCAAGGGTACACAGGTAGACAAGCAAGTAACAGGACAGGCACCATGACCAGAGCTTATGCAGGGCATCAAGACAGGGTTTGAACAAGGCCACTTGGGGAAGTTGGAAATATTAATAATGCTACACAGTTATGCTTTAAAAGACTTTCATTTGACCCTCATCACAACCCTGTGAGGTAGATGTGGCAGGTATGATCAAGATAAAGAAACCTCAGGTTCAGGATCTCATGTGACCTGCCTAAGGTAACATAGCCAGTCAGGGATGTGGGCAGAACTCCAGTTCATGTCTTCCAACTAAAACCTGAGCTCTACAGAGGCCTCAGAGACAAGTGAAAATAAATCAAACTAGAAATCAGGTCATAAATACAAAGAAATAAGTTATCACCTTGTGGATGTGCAGAAGAGCCAGATGAAAAAGCACAGGTGATAAGAAGACAAGTAAGAAAGAAGAGGAAATAGAGTTGTATTGAAAATGGGAACTGCTGATTTCCCCAAGAAGGAGCTTATGGTAATCTTCCTGTTCATGGGGGCTAATAAGGAAGAGAGAAGAGTAAGTCCTGAACCATAAAGCCCAGATTGTAAACCATCTTTGACTTTCAGTGTGTTTGGCACAGACACTAACATGTCACCTTATTATATAATCCGGAAACTCAGAGAAGTACATTCATACTAACCAGATAAGTAACCAGCAGACAGCATTATAGAGCTAGAAGTCATTCCTGATTTTTTAAAGAAATGTCCTTTGATTTCTCATTCTTCCTTACCACCAACAGCCAATAAACTATTTCTATTCTTTTCCCCTTATACCTCAAAAAAAATCTTCTATATTCCACACCAAAATCTACCCTGACCCACACATTTGTCCAGTAAAACCTCTTCTTGACAAATATTTCTCCACATTTAACTGAAAGGCAATAGCAAAGCTTAAAGGCAAAACTTTTAGAGCAGACTCCCTATGTTCAAGTCCAGAAGCTACAGGACTTTGGGCAAGTTACTTAAACACCTTATACCTCAATTTCCTCATCTGAAGTGGTCCACACATCACAGGACTGCAATGATGACAAATATGAACATATGCAAAGTGCTTTTAAGAGTGTCAGTTAGCATTATATAAATGCTAGTTGTTTTACAATTACCTAGCTCCTGGTCAAGGCCATCTCACTAGGTGGGAATAATGCAACTTCACCTACCTATAAAGCCATAAAACTCAATGACTCATGAAACTCATATACTTAATGAGACCATCCCTTATTAAATGACCCTTAATCCCAATATAGGAGAAAGCACTACTAATAAACATACCTATGAAACCAGTGGGATTATCCCTCCATTTCCTTCCACATATACTCCTTTTCAGTAACAATTCTACTCCTTTTTAACTGGGAGGATCATAACAGAGCCTCACAAAAACCTGCTTCAGCAACCTCTGGGAAGCACCAAATGAAGGGGAAAATGTCCTTCTCCCACTCGAGAGCCCCCAGTGAACTTCATCAAGAAGAAGAAAGAGCTCAGTTCAGCTCCTCCCTGGTAGAGAATGACCCCCGCCCTCAATCCTCACATCCCCTCTATCCCTCATGCTCATCCCAGAGTGAGAGCCATCCCAGCTCTGCCTACACATTTATGTACAGATGAAGATAATATCATTTACTATTTTACTCCTATTCCCTAGATACAGCACTGAAGGCATGATGCTCAAGACCACAGGCTGGTGACAGGGAAAGAGAGAAGTGAACAAATTCAAAGTTAACTTGACAACTTAATAAAGCATTACTTACACATAGTGAGAACAAAGGAAATGAATTACTCAGACACAAGACAGGAACACTGACAAGATGAATGTTATTAGTAATGGGCTGTTACTTAAAGGTTAATATGATTCTGGTGATTTCACCTTTTAACAGTGATCTAGATCCCTGCCCTCTTTCCCTGTTGTGGTAGTTTGTAGAAATACCACATATTATTTCTTCCCTCTTCCCACCCAAAATGATTTGGGGCTGAATCTCCTGACTTGCTATGGCCAACTGATCATTAGAAATATGATCCAACAGTGGCTGGAGAGCCTCAGGTCGTCTCTGGTCCAAGGGAAATGAGGAAACTCATCGAGTAGAACTGGACCCAACTTACAGTGGAGCCAATCCCAGGCAACCTGCAGCCAGAGGCAGAATCACCCCAACCAATGCAGGCCTGTGAGGGAGAAAAATAGATGCTTGTTGCCATTAGGCCTACACAAGCTGTGAGGTTTGGGGCGGATTGTTATGCAACATCATTGTTGAAATTTCAGTGAGGAATAAATTCATCACCAAGCAGCTTCACTGGCCATAAGGGCAAACAATTTCATGAAGGGGCACCCCTGAGTATAACACATTGTCACCTCCCTTAAAGAGGAAAAGTGGGGAAAAAAGGATCCAAATAACAGAAGTTGCCCACTGATATAAACTTTCTGTCAACTGTCACCATACTCAGCAGAGTGCAGGCAGGAACTCCTTTTCCTGATATCAGCCAGTAAGTAGGTTTTAGAACCTCCTGTGTATGCAGAATTGCACCAAGAGCAGGTAAATGACCTGGAGCTTACCTGGTAAGCAGATAAAGCCAACACAACTGAAGCCCTTTCAAGACTCAGGAGATAATCAGTCATAAAACAGAAGGTATGCTGATTGTACTTCAAGGTAAATCAATAATTTTATCATCATTATTATTAAAGAGAAATTCATATCTGAAAAATGCACCTATATACAGACCTAAAAATGTCCCTGGTACTAATTATATACAAATACTAAATCTTCCTGTGAATGGAAATACAAACTTACACAACAACTGAAAGGCTCCAGAGGGCTCTGGAATGTGAGATCTGATCAAAGATGTGGCATTATGGTATGAGAAGCCATGGAGAAGAGGACGCATCAGGAAGTGGACGTACTCACCCCCCAAAGTCAGCTGGCAGGTAGGGATATTTTGCCTGACACCCACCCTCTCAACCCCCAACCAGGCATGGTTATTTATAGAGTATCTGTAAAGCTTTAAGAGCTAAAAGATCAAAATCCATTCTACAAGAACACTTTTTCTAATGCCATGGTGACTTTAAATTTCAGAAAAACTCTCTCAAGTACCATGTTTTTAATCCATATCCACTTATAGGCATAAACATCACTGGACATATTTGACATGGAATTTCTCCTGGAGTCATCCAGAAGTTAAGTAACAATGTACGGAATGAAGATAACCCTTACCACACTCCACCAGAGTGATAGGAGACACCCAACCCCTCTTCCTTACTTCCCCACCACAAGCTGCCTAAGAGATCAGACTCAATAAGGAAACTATAATTAGCAGCAATCATGAGCCATCTTCTGGGCATATACCAGTGAAGACCCTCAGGCTTTGCACTCTGGTCTCCATCTATCTCCCTGGAAATCCAAGCTTCCCAGAGGACCCTCACCTCTGACTGTCACCTCCACATGGCTCTGGGCATCACCTAATCTCACCCGTTTCCTAATCCCAACCCTCCACTCACTATATAAATTAAAGCTCACCCTATCCCCTCTCTTCCACTACATCTCTAAAGATTCCCTTCCCTTTCTGGCTCCACCTGAAAATGGGCAGTCCCCTGAGGACACTGCTTCCCTGCAGACTGTCAGGTAAGTCTTTCATTTGCTCCTACACCTACATACCAGTTGATCTAAGACGAGGTTGGTATTTTCCCTACTCACACACTGCAATATCCAAACCATTCTCGGGCTTCCCCTAACACACAAAATGCTTCTGTGCTGATCACATCATCAGACTAACAACTAGGCCCTCCAACCCCAGTTGCACACAGTCTTTCACTCACCCCAGCATGCTCTCCTAAAGATATCAGGACCTAGTTCACTATCTTTCTGATTCAATATTTATATAGATGCTACCTGACTTTATGTCAAAGGAGGCTGTCCTCCACGCCTATCTCTGTCACCCATGCCCAACAGTCATATCCTAGACCCAGTCATTACTTATAACCTCTCTGCCTCCAATATCTCTGTTTCAATCCACTCTTCTGCCACCTGCCATTTCTGATCTTTCTGGTTCACTCCTTCTGGGAACCTAATCCAACAACTCTTCAACCCTACCAGGACCTTGAACCTGGTGACCCCACCATCTTATCACTATTTATGATCCCCCCTCAAGTTTTTACTTCTTTTTTTTCCTAATCTGGTTTCCACTTTCCACAGTCCATTTTTTCAATCAGCCCTTTCATTGTCCCCTAAGCCTCTCCTTTCCCCCTTCCATCATATTTACTCAAAACCCCAGTTTCAATTTTGACCTTGACTTAATTGAAAGTATGTATTTGAGCACAGGCCATGTGCTAGACACAAAAGATTTTTTAAATTGTTGTTTTAAATATTAAATATATGTAAAAGAATAAGTTTGTATATATGTAACTTACGATATATAATAATAAAACCAACATTTTTTTAATCCTCACCTGAGGACATTTTGTCATTGCTTTAGAGGTATAGGATGGAGAGAGAAGGGGAAAGACAGAAATATTGATGTGACAGAGAAACACTGACCAATTATCTCCCATGTGTGCCCTGACTGGGATCAAACCTGTAACCTTTTGGTTACAGGATGATGCTCCAACCAACTCAGCCACACAAGTTGGGCTAAAACCAACACTTTAAACCCACCTACCTACCCAAGCATCCAGGCCAATCAGGCTTTTGCCCCACCCACCACTCTAAGTTGCTCTCCACTGTTAGCCCATTTTCAGTCCTCTCCACAGCCAATAGCTGATGCACACATACCTCTATGCCCAAGCGGTAACCCGGCCTAACAGAAGAAAAAGGAGATTAGAACTTTGGAATACTTTTAGAAGCACACTGGGACCTAAACTACATACTCCTGTTTGCATGAAATGAAACAAACTTATCTTTTAGTTTCACTGATAGTTTTGTTTCTTACCGATATTACAGCCATGTTGTACATACCAGTTATAGTTTTAATTTTTTTTAAATTTTCCTTAAAAATGTATATATATTAAAAAATCTATCATAATGATCATTTATTTCCATAGGTGTTCTCCATAGTATTTAAACTAAAAAGTGAGAGTGACCTGGAGCAGACAGTGCTTTCCCTCTAGTCCCCTAACCCTAACCAACAACAGACCCTTCCTCTTCCTGTTGGATCATCCTCCCCCACAAAGCCATGACTTTTAGTGAGACTGGCCTTTCTCTTGCTCTAGTGGATGGAACCTGATGCTGCTGAGCCAATTATTGTGGCAACTTTGCTCCTTGCCAGTAAAGTGTTTAGGCTCATGCTGGTCAATAAAGGAAAAAAAAAAGAGAAGAGTTCTGATGAAGTCTGTAAAAGATAAATTGTTCTTAAAGGGACACAAAGAAAAAGTAGTTCCTTTTTCCCTGCCTTGGACATTGTTTTATCTGGATTCAATGCTTGCAATGGCTATGATCATTTTACCACCTGAGGGACAAACCTGCCACATTGAGGACACTAAGGACAGCAGAGTAAGGAAGCAGAGAAAGTCTGGGCTTTCAAAGTCCCAAACTGCTGAATTAACTGACTCTGGACCCACCTTGCCACAGGACCACTTTTTATAGGAGAAAAACATTCTTTATCGTTTACATTTATATTTGGGTTTTCTATTATTACCTGCAACCAAAAACATCCTTGAACATACTGAAATAAAATCTGACAGTAGAATAGGAAACAAATACTAGCATAATTGAAAAGGTTGTAAAAGTTATATTCACCCCACTTCATTTCATAAGATGTATTATTTTCATCTAGATATAGAAAATAAAATTCTTAGAAGTCAAAAAGATGTTAACTTTGTTATCCAGGACTGATAGGTCATGTGTAAAAGTAATTCTGTATATGCGCCAACTATCTAGTGCTAGAGTTTTAAAAAGTAGATCTATTTTTATCATAAACATTTTTCACACATATCTCAAACACAGGATTCTATAACTTTGTTCTTAACAGAGATATCAAGTATCAATATAAAAAACACAACATAAACACCAATGAAATATAGTGTTCAAATCAAATGTGTTTTATATACATTTTAATGTATATAAAACATTAGGAATCAGTTTCTTCTACTTTTCTTGCTCTGAAATAGGGCTAGACTATATTACAGTCGAAAGCACTCAGTAAAGAGTCAGAGCTAGAAATAAAATAAAGCAGAAGCTAAATGGTGACCTAAACCTCCATTTCCAACATCTAAGGAAGAAGTGGTATTGAGGATAGAGACATCTTACTTATGTCAAATTATTATTATCAATAATTACAGTAACAGCTTACCAGAGTTTTATATAAATTATTAACTCAAGCAAATCTCCAACAGTCCTACTAAACAGATACTGTCCTTATTGCCAGTGGAAGATCAGAGAATTTAGGCCACTAACAGGACTTTAACCTAGGCAGTCAGGCTCCATGCTGCTCATCTAATTAAGTCTAGTATTAACAGAAAGTGATCAAGGAGGCTCAGGAAGCATACCTGGAAATACAACTGTTTAAGAGTACATAAGAGAGACCTGGTATAAGTTACAGAAATAAATAGTTACAAAATCCCAAAGAAAACCCAGCAGTTGGTTCATTTAGGACACCAGAGCCAGCTTGCAAGTAGAATGAGCTTCCTTCTGAACTGTTAAAAGGGTAGCTTTCTGTGAAATTAACTCAGCAAACACTGAAATGGCCTTCTCCAAAAGGCTCACTTTACCATCAGAAAATCATTACACTGTCCCCTGCCCTGTCTGCAGCCACAAACACTATCACATCTGCTGTATCCCTCTCACAAGAAGCCAAAGGCTCCTCTGGTTGCTGAGCACACTCTTCTCACTCCTAGGCCACAATCTGCTAAGTCTTGGGAAGTCCTGAAACTCACAACCCGTAAAATGGTGGGGAACAATTTGTTATATGAGTCCTACGATATGACCATTTAAGTATTTTATGCCTTCAATTATTGATGTGGAAAAGAATGTCCTGGGCATTTCAAGTCAAAAATATAGTGTTACACCATGTATAAAGACCATTCTTGTAAAACTGTGTTTATGTGTGTACGCATACCAGACAGACAGAGTATGAAAAACAGAAGACTGCACATAAACAAGAGCAAGCACAGAAAGCATGTTCACCAAAATGTTAACAGTAATTACCAGGAGACTGCTGAATTTGAAGAGCTTTTCTATATTTAAATTATATTTTGCTTATTTGTATTATTCAAATGTTTATAATGAGGAAGTAAAATTTTATAACCAGAAAAAAAAGTATACAGCTATTTTTCATTTTGGGGGGGAAAAAGGTCCCAGAGTGTTACAGAAAGAAATATTTTTCAAAGTCTGGCTATTTGCCACAAAAATGAGAAGAAAAACTCATCAGAGATGATACCACGCCATAATTTTCTCCAAACTTCTCTTACTTTTCAACTTGAAAGAACACTCAAAATCAAATCATATATGAAATAGTATCTTTACCAAGACTAAAATGTCCTCAAAACAGCAAATAAATTTAAATTTCCCCTGTCCAACATTATAATTAAGCTTCTGTAATAACACATACAATGTACATAATGCTTTGTAATGATCGAGTTATAAAGGACTCTTGCTATCTTTAGGGAAAGCTATGTTTTTCTAATCATCACTTACTGAAAAGTGTAGTAAAATCATAGAGCCAGGCAGAAAGAAATTACGTCTGTCTAGCTATTCAACACCTTGCAGAGGAGGGACAAGCAAATGTGTGACACCTCTGAATGAAAAAGTGTGATGAAATTTCCAATCATGCTAAGATTCATTTGTAAAACCTAGTAGCCTTAGCACATATTAAGTCGGCACTGATTAGCAACTGCAAATACAAAATCTCCTTCAGTGCACACTCAGCAACATTGTTTCATAAAAATCACATTTTCAATTAACACTGAGCCAAAGTTCAAGACTCCCTCAGGCCTTTCTATTAAAGACACAATAAAAAGTGCAAACAGGGTTCTAATTTAGCTGGGTACCTAAAACAGGGCTAGACTGCAATGTTTGCTGACTTTTGTAATCATTTATATGGATAAATTAGTAATGTACTGTCCCATTAGCATTTTCCTGTGCTCATTCTTTTTCAGCCCCTGTCAAAGCCCCATTTTATGTCAGCATCAGAGGCACTTTTTAATGTATCTGCTCTTTGCCTCTCACTAGAATTTGGAGTAACACAGCAAGCTCATCTCTATATCATTACAAGATCTAGTTTTATTGTCCCATTTGCCAATGTTCCTAGCCTGTCTACTTATCACTGCTCACTGTGGCAATAAGAAAAGACACAGGCAGGCATGTGTGCCCATCTTCCTCAAAACTGGGCCAGCCATAGCTTCCATAGCCACTCATTTCTCTTCTCCATCACCACTTCTTTCTCTTTCCTCTTCTCTTTACTGTCCCCAGACACTTCAGTTTTTGGGCAAAGGATCTGACTTTTAAAAAGTAAGCCAAAGAAAACTTTCTTTACAAAGATCAGACCGAAAGGTCAATTCAGGTCACGTATCTGCTCTTAGCCCCAGACTAGGGCTCCCCAAATCACTGAGACCTATAAGCCCCACCTGGTTTTACCTTTACCTCTGCTTTCTCATTCATGCTCCTTTCCTTAACTTCCCTACTTCAGGGGTGTCAAACTCATTTTCACGGGGGGCCACATCAGCCTTGTGGTTGCCTTCAAATGGCTGAATGTAATTTTAGGACTGTATAAATGTAACTACTCCTTAACAGTTAAGCGAGAGCTTGGCGCTGCCACTGGGTAGAAACAAGGTGCCAGGCTGGATAAAACAAGGTGCAGGGCCGGATTCGGCTCTCAGGCCTTGCGTTTGCCACCTGTGCCCTACTCCTTCAACTCTGTTGACCTCCATGAGATTCCCGAGGCCATTATTACTCAGAACCTTTGCAACCACTGCTGTCTCTGTTTGGCCACTATTCCCAGAAAATAATCACAAACTGTTCCCACTTAAGCCAAATGTTGGCTGTAAACCCCTCTTCAGAGAAGGCTTCTCTGACCCTACTATCTAGATCAGCACACTCACACCCTTATCAAGCTTCATTATTGTATAAACATTACCTGAAATTATGTATTTGTTTTTTATTTGTTTATTGTCCATCTTCCTTAACTGAATAAAAATCTCATAAAGCTAGGCCTCATTTGGCACATGGTAGGCACTCGGTAACTATTTGTAGAATGACTTAAAAACAATGTATATGATCTAACCTAGACAGACTCAAGAGTGATCAATCCATTTATTAAAATGATAACCCTGACTTCCCTTGAATTACATAAATTCTCAAGTATAACTCCCATAGTCTTAAATAAAACTTACAGAACATCATTTAAGATGTTTTCAATGATCCAGGATTATTAACACAGAAGTCAACTTCACCTTGGGCATAGGCAAAATATAAGCAGTGCTGCTTTGTGTGGGCATGTGCCAGAATGCCTGTCCAGAACTATTTTCTCAGAAATACACGAGCCACAATGAGATTCAGTCTATAGGTACAGGGCAAGTGATCCAGGCTGGCCAATCAGAGTACCACATCTCCCTCACCCAATGATTGGTACATGACCCGAAAAGTGCCAGTCAAAATGGTCTCAGGAACTGGGGTGAGCCCTTAGGGAGGGGCCACACTCATCTCAGGAGTCACTAGCATTCAGGGACCATGTCACCTGCACCTGGCAGAATCAGCCTGAGAATGAAGTAAAGAAACACAAAACAAACACAGAACCAAGAGTGGAGAAGAGTAGTTTCCACCAAGTGGGGAGGTGGAAAAAAAAGAAAAAAGTGGGTGAGTGTCCTAAACACCACTTACATCCCTTTCAATAGCCATACCTAAAACCAAATGTTCCCCTAGATCAGTTGCCTGGATCTTTAAATATTTTCTTCTTAAATTAGTTTAAGCTAGATTTCTAACACTTGCAACCAAGAGTCCTGACTAGTACAAATATGTGCAACATATACTACCATTCTGGTGGAGCAAAATAAAAGCCCAGGCTGTTTAAACACATATACACACAGGCGGATACCAGGGGCTACAGGGAAGAATGAATAAATAAGAACTGACAGCTTATGGTTAGTTTTCAGATGGGGTGATGAAAATGTTCTGATAGAGGTACTGGTTGTACAACACTGTAAATATACTAAAAGACACAGAATTGTTTGCTTTAAATTTTACATAATGTGAGACTGACTTCAGTAAAAAATTTTTAAACAAATAATGCCATAATGCATTTCTTAATACAAGAGTCTTTAAGTATATCTATCATAATTTCCAAAAGAGGAAATTGGGTCAGATGTTATGCAAATTTTTAAGATCACTGATACATATCAACAAATTACTTTCCAAAAAGACCATACTAAATAATAATCTGATCAAAAATGTGTTGGAGAGCTAACACAATGTATTATTATTGGAAAAAATATTAAAAACCAGCAACTTTACTAATAGGTAAATTTATTTTAATCTGTAAACTTATATATCTTAGATTAATGACAAGTGACTTTTAAAACACTGAGTGTTGTCATTTCTTCATTCATGACTAATGTATACACATATTTTGAACACTTACTATAATTTTTCATGTTAATATGTAGGAACTCTTTATGTATTAAATATATAACTATTTCCTCTCCTGTAAGTTCCAAATATTTTTTCAGTTTATTATTTACTTTTTGGGTTAAAGGTGATGTGTCTGTTTGTATATGTATTTATTTTAGAAGTCGGAAGAGAAAAATGGAAACATTTCTCTCAAAAAAAACCTCCAAAAAACCCACCATATCTATAGTATGACACATACACAAACACAGAGAAAGACTAAGTGGTATTTTACTTCCCCACTAGGAGTTCAGCATAAACTCTCCTACCTCAAGTCTATCTGACCCAAACACACCCTCATTTTATCTGATATAAAATCTATAAAATAAAGAGGTTGGCACTGTTTGCACCAGAAATATGAACAGACAGAAATAAAATGTGTCAATCCCTTTAAAAGGTTTAAAATTAGCCTGGCTGGTGTGGCTCAGTGGATTGAGCACCAGACTGCAAAGCAAAGGATCGCTACCTTGATTCCCAGTCAGGGAACATGCCTGGGTTGCAGGCCAGGTCTCCAGTAGGGGGAACTCAAGGGGCAACCACACACTGATGTTTCTTTCTCTTTCCTCCCCCTCTCTCTAAAGATAAATAAATAAGATCTTTTTTTTTAAGTTTAAAAATAAAGGAGCCACATATGTCATTAGTTCCCCTTTCTTCCATGCAGTCTTGAAAATACTACCAAAGATGTCATTGAAAGCATTTTCACCACTAGTTATGACAGGTCCTTTTTGGCGGGTAGTGATGCAGTTTTGGTTTTTGTAAATTTAAAATTTTATAATAGTTTCTCTCCAATTTAGTTTCTATGAAAGAATATCTGGAGCACTTGCCTAAGCCTCACCCAAGCCTGTCCTTACTACCAAACAGCTCTCTGGCCCTGCTGACTCTTCTCTCCCCACCCCAGTCAAGGTTTCCCAACCTCTTCTCCCTCATGTTTGAAGAAATAGTCCTTTCTTACAGCTATTCCCCTTGGGATCTCAGGGGTGAGTCTGAGACCTTAATTCATGGTCTTAATCATTACTTTAATGCAGTGATTTTCAACCTTTTTTATCTCATGGCACACATACACTAATTTCTAAAATTGCTCAGCACACCAAAAAATATATGTTTGTTGATCTGACAAAAAAAAAGGTATAATTTTGATTCATTCACACTGGACAGATATTGTTGTGTTGGCCTCTGTGATTTTTTTATTTGACAGTCTAAGGGAAAAGAGGTCAGTGTCCCTGACTAGATAGGTATTACATGTTTTAAAAATTTTGCAGCATAACAGTTGAAAAGTGTTGCTTTAATAATAGAAACTTCTGGCTGGTGAAAACAATCTTTCAGGCAGGAAGGCTTCAGGAATTTTTCAAAGAATCCGCACAGGTGGCTGCTACTCCCCCACAGATTTAGATGTATCTATTTGGAAATCATATTTTGAGTTTTTTTCCAATATTTATTCCAGACTTGGATGGAAAGCTCTGGTGTCCCCAGTGCTGTATACAATACCTGACTGTATTGTATGGTTAGCAAATGGTTGGTATTGGATAAAAAAATACCTACTAATGAATAAGAGGCCAGCTGCCTGAGTTCAAATCCTGACTCGGTCACTTACTAGCTGCATGCATAATCTTGGAAAGGATTCCTAATCTCTGTCTCATCTGTAAAATGGGGATAGCAATGTTACCATCCCAACTGGAGGGATTAAATGAGTTAATATATGTAAAATTATTTCTGGCAATACTTGGCACTTGGAAAGTGCTGATTAAATACTAATTATTATTATTACAAATAAGGAAGTATGTTACCAAGAGGAATCAAGATGAACAAGAAGCCATTCATGTTCTCAGTGTACTTATCAACTAGTGGGGGAAGTAAGGCAGAACACAAATAAGAAGAATATAAAGCCAAAGGCTATAAATACCAAATAAGAGGTACAGAATGCTATGGGAATTCTGAGCAAAGATCATTTTAGGTTAGAGGGGTGAAGAAAGCTTATGGAGAATATGTAATGTGCTTGTGTTATCTCATGGAAGAATTTTAGATGACAGGATGGGCAACACCTTCCAGGGAAAAAGAGGGAGTATATTAGTTTGAGCTCTCTGAGAAGTAGACACCAAGACAAAATTAGACATACAAAACATTTATTGGGGAAAACTGTCTGTGAAGGATAAAGGGGAAGACCTAAGAAGGCAGGGAGAGGCTTCAGACCACAATGGATTTCTGATTCCTGTGAAAGACAGGAGGAAGGAGGGAGGGGAGAAGAAATCTCAGACTTCAACACATTTCTGAGAAGGTCTTGGTCAGGCCAATGCGGAGTCTTCAAGCCAAAGCCACCTTTCAGAGGTAACTGGGTCTCACAGGAATGGGCCACATTAGTACTCCAGCTTGCTTAGTAATTGACTGGGAGTAGCCCTAAAGAAGCTCAGCTTTGGCTAGAAAGTGGTGGTGAAGCCAAGGACAGCAGCTACAGCTCTGAGTGGTGCATTCCCATGGTTCCCACAGTTGGGCACAAGCAATGTCATTAGTACCTTATGTGTCCATGAAAACATGGTTGAGGCTCAATGAATATGTGCCATCACTTAAAATCCAACACAAGACAATACTAATGGGGTGCTTATCTTTTCCAAAAGGGATTTTTTAAACTAAACCACAATTGTAATTATGAAGTCAAAGTACACATTTAATGTTAAAGATTACAACTAACAGGATTCAATATTTTCCAGATGTGGTTTCAGTTTCTAAAGCAATATAGAAGATACAAAAGTGATTATGATACATCTAATTTCTAAAAATTAAAGTTAAAGCCCTGAAATGAGAATTCAGAACTAACTCAGAAACAAAGCTTTCCTAAGAGAAGGTAAATCCTTTATGAGCTGGCAGCAATTTTATCAAATGAGAATACGAGAAACCACTGTACAAAAGTATAAAGTACTACATTAATATCAGAAATCAAGGTGAAAAAAATAGCCAAAGAACACACACGCATAAGTCACAGAGAGAAAACAGAGTGGCAATGGCCAGAGGGAAGGGGGCGGAGGCAGGGGCTGGGCAGAGGCAGGCAAGGTGGGAGAAAATGGGGACATAATTTAAAAAAAAATCAAAGACTTCCGGCCAAGATGGAGGCATAGGTAGACACACTGTGCCTCCTCACACAACCAAGGTAGGGACAACAACAATTTAGAAACAATTTAGAAACAAAATAACAACCAGAACTGACAGAAAATTGAACTGTATGGAAGTCTGACACCCAAGGAGTTAAAATAGACACGTTCATCCAGACCGATAGGAGAGGTGGAGTAGGGCAGTTGGGCAGGGACGGATCGAGGCACAAGGAGCTTGGGACCTGGCGTGTAACACCACAGCGGTCCGACCGTGGGCACGCAAGTGGTGGATGGCAGACCCCAGCCAAGGGGTGGCAACAGGCAAACCCAGAGAGGTGGCAATTGTGAAACAAGGCACTGCGCCCAAACCAGGATCCCAGAGCTGGGAAATAGAGCCTTGAGGCACTGACTGAAAACACCTGGGGGGTTGAGATGCAGGGAGAGACTCCCAGCCTCACAGAAGAGGTCAATGGAAAGACCCACGGGGTGCACAAGCCCACCCACACAGGAATTAGCACCAGAGAGGCCCAGTTTGCTTGGGGGAAGCGGCAGAAGGGACTGAAGTTTGACAGAGAGCAGAGCAAGCACCATTGTTCCCTCTCAGACCCCGCCCCCACATACAGAGTCACAATCCAGCAACTGGGGTGCCCTGCCCTGGTGAACACATAAGGTTCTGCCCCTCATATGTAACAGGTGCGACCAGACCAAAAAAAAAAAAAGAAAAAAAGTTGTTTCAGAACAACTGAAAGCTCCAGAACCAATCCTTTTAAGCAACCAAGAGATAGCCAACCTATCAGATGCACAGTTCAAAACACTGATAATAAGAATGCTCACAGAATTGGTTGATTTTGGTCGCAAATTAGATGAAAAAATGAAAGCTACAATAAGTGAAATGAAAAATGCACAGGAACCCAATAGTGATGGAAAGAAAACCGAGTCTCACATCAGTGCAGTGGACCAGAAGGAAGAAAAAAACATATAACCAGAAAATAATGAAGAAATAAGAATTCAAAAAAATGAGGAGAGGCTTAGGAACCTCCAGGATATCTTTAAATGTTCCAACATCCAAATTATAGGGGTACCAGAAGGAGAAGAGGAAGAGCAACAAGTGGAAAACTTACTTGAACAAATAATAAAGGAGAACTTCCCCAATCTGGCAAAGGAAATAGACTTCCAGGAAGTCTAGGAAGCTCAGAGAGTCCCAAAGAAGTTGGACCCAAGGAGGAACACACCAAGGCACATCATAATTACATTAGCCAAGGTAAAAATGAAGGAGAGAATCCTGGAAGCAGCAAGAGATAAGGGGACAGTTACCTACAAAGGAGTTCCCATCAGACTGTCAGCTGATTTCTCAAAAGAGACCTTCCAGGCAAGAAGGGGCTGGAAAGAAGTATTCCA
>CM052547.1:56074667-56095802 GCA_028533065.1 Trachops cirrhosus | reverse complement strand
CACAATGGAATTCTATGCAGCTGAAAGAAAGAAGGAGCTCATACCCTTTGCAACAGCATGGATGGAGTTGGAAAGCATTATGCTAAGCGAAATAAGCCAGGCAGTGAAAGACAAATACCATATGATCTCACCTTTAACAGGAACCTAAACAACAAAACAAAGAAACAAGTAAAATATAACAAAAGACACTGAAATAGAGGACAGGTAATCAGTGACCAGAGGGGAGAGGGGAGGGAATTCCAGGGGAGAAGGAAAGGGTTTACAGGAACAAGTATAGAGGACACATGGACAAAACTAGGGGGGTTGGAAATGGGAGGGAGAAGGGGAGGAATGGGTGGGCGGGCTGGAATGGGAATAAAGGATAGAAACTGTACTGAATAAACTAAAATAAAATAATTTTTTTAAAAAATTTACCCTTATCTCTCTGTTGCTTAGTTAGTAGTAACAAGCAATTTTGTATTAGACATGTTGAAGTACATTCTACTTCTAATGTCTTATCTGGATTTAGTAAAATTTTCTTTAGGTGGTGGATCACCTTTCAGGTGTCAATTAATACTTCTAAAAGTCAGCTCAATGTAGTTCAGTAGTTTAGTACATGTTGACTTAAGACTAAAGTGTTTCCCAGTACATTGGGTGCCACTCTGCAAAGAGGTGAATAAAATCACTAGTTAATAAAATTGTGGAAATATACAACTTTTCATTAAAGAATTGAAATTAATATCAAATATTCCCCTTAAGTATACTAAAATTAAAGTCTAAATAAATAAACAAATAAATAAAACTACCTTGCTGCTAAAAAACAAAAAACAAAAACAAAACACATGGTTTCCATCCGATTGGGACCACACAACTGTCTTTTCATCTGAATGAACTGTAACTTGGAGGATGAATCAGAGATTTACACAGCTTTGCATTGATCATTAAGCACAGTATTTGGCCTCTGGAAGCACTGAATAAAAGTTCATTAAATAAAAGGGAATAAAAAGCCAAAATGGTGCTACATATTTTTTCATACATGCAAAAAGAAATCTCATAATTGTTAAAGCCTCTAGTTTTACAGTTGTCCAAATAGCATTTCTACAACTGGATTATATTCATACTGAAGGACTATTATTCAGCAATGAAAAGGAATGGAATATTAATACATCCAGTAAAATGGAGGAATCTCAGACCCAGAGATGAAAGCCCCATACTCAGGATGATGGCAGAGCTGTCCTACCAGTTTGGGTCCCTAGATGACACCTCCTTCAGAGCTACAAACCCCTCAAGGCTGTTAAAAGAGAGAAAAAAATATTTTAAGACATTTTGAGTGGCCTTTTTACAGCAACTTAGCCTGTACTTGATTATACATAGTAAGTCACAATATTCATTGCCAGATTTCTTTAAAATGATACCTTTCATTACATTGATTGAACAAAAATAGGAGGCACTTGCCTTAGGGAATTCAATTTTTTTCTATCATAAAGTAACCTGTCATTATAGTCAAGCATTTATTGAGCACCTGCTATGTATAAAAGCATGAGTCTAAATCTTGGGGATAAAAAGATGCAGCCTCCTGACCCCCAAAGCATACAATGTAGTTGAGGGGCAGAAGAACTACATAAATAACTGGGTAAATGACAGTGTATGGTGAACATGTGACAATGTCAAAACCTGGTAGTACCACATATGATTTCACTTATATGTGAAATCTAAAGGACAATATAAATGAACAAAAAAAGTAAAAACAGACTCATAGATACAGAGAACAGACTGATGGTTGCCAGAGGGGAAGAGGGGTGGGAGACTGGGTGAAAAAGGTGAAGGGATTGAGAAGTGCATACTGGTAGTTACAAAATAGTCATGGGAAATATAGTCAATAATATCATAATAACTATCTATGATGCCAGGTGGCAACTAGAAATATCGGGGGAACACTTTGCAAGGTATAGAATTGTCTAACCACTATGCTGTACACCTGAAACTAATACAAAATAATATTGAATGTAAACTGCAATTTAAAAAAAAGAAAGAAAAAACTTGGTAGAACCAGAAATAGGCATTTGTGCAGATAGATTCACTTCTTCTATCCTATCAAGCTTCTAGTTACTGATGAAAATGTAGAACTCCAGGTCTTCTCCAAAAATTTAAGAAACATAAATTATCATTTTGTTGCTTTGTTCACCCACATGTATGAAATAAAAATAAATAAAATACTTACTCTCCGTAATCATTCCTCCTATACTGTGAACTTGGGGGCATCACTAGCTCTATAATTAATTCTTTATCACTGGAGGTTCAGGGTGTCAAGTAATTTGCAGACATTTAAGTGTTATTGAATAAATGTCCCACTTCCATCAATAAATAAAGATAATGAAATCAATAGTTAAAAATTTGTGATGCAAGTGAAAACCACCCTGAAATACCATTTGAATTAGGAAAAAACAACAACATGGTTTGACAACAAATTCTGGTAGCAAATCTACAGAAAAACAGAGCTGATAGGAGTGCAAAATAGTACAACATTTACGGAGGAGAATTTAGCAAAATTACATGTTATTTTCCCTTCAACACAGAAATTCCATTTATAAGAATCTATTGTGAAGACATACCTCCACAAATATAAAACCACATGTGGAAGGTTATTCCTTCCAGCACTATTAATTGCCAATGTAGTGGGTTGAACAGACGTGTCATTAGCTTAATCCCCAAAACCTGTGTCTGTGAGTTTTGGACAAAGCATCTTTGCAGATGTAATTAAGTTAGGGATTTCGAGGTGAAATCATGGTGGATTATCTGGGTAGGCCCTAAATCTAATGACTATTCTTATAAGAGACGAAAGAGGAGAAGACACACAGAAAAGACCATGTGAAAAGAGGTGGAAATTGAAGTCAAGTCACCACAAGCTGAATGAACTTCGCAGCCACCAGAAGCTGGGAGAAGCAAGGAAGAATCTCCCTGGTGGCTTTCAGAGGGAGCACAAATCTGAAAGCATCTCTATTTCAGATTTCTGAACCCCAGAACTATGAGAAAATAAATTCCTGTTGTTTTAAGCCACCTAGTTTGTGGTAATTTATTGCAACAGCCCCCCAAAATGAATACTGGCAGATAGGGGAGAGAACCCAGTGTGCTTGTCTAATGGGATCTGATTGGGTATGGTGCATGCGTACGCATCTAAAAGTGGCTTGTTGAAACCAATACTTCTATATAAAGTAGTGCTATGTGGTACAATGCAACCATAGAGAAAAAGAGAAAATGCCCTAAGTTTCCTCATTTGACCTAATCTTACATATACACTGTTAAGTATAAAAGAAATGGACAGAACATAAAATACATATTTATTTGCTTTTTTTTTCAAAAAGAAACTTTGGAATAGTAAGTCAAAAACTAACATTAATGCTTACCTATATGGCATGGAGAAAGGAGTGGAACAGTTAAAAGTGGGCCAAAGGGTCTTCCCCAAGTATACCTTTTTACAGTTTTGACTTTTGAACCATTTAAATGTTTTACATATTCAAAAATTAAAATAAAAAGATAAAACCTGATAATTGAAAATAAACAGATAAACAGAATGAACAAATGAACCCAATCATATATCTAATTGGTAACATAACTATGTAGACAAAATAATTATTTCAAGTAACTTTTAAAGATAGTATTCTGATTGTACCTTCCTAGAGGAATATATGCTAAGGGCGAAAAAGGATCTGCAAAGAAAAATTACTGTTTCTAGGACTAAGATTTTCAGCATATGAGAAAGGAGACACACAAATATCAAAATCAAAGAAATTAAGTAAAAACTGTAAAATTAAAGTTTACCTAGAAATATCAATTTGAATTCATGGTTTAAAAATACATGCATGGGTCAGGGTTTATTTTTTTCATATGCATATATAGTTGTTCCTGCAATATTTATAAAAAGACTTTCCCCTATTGAATTAACTTGGTACCTTGGTCAATTATGAATTAAACATATGTGAGTGCCCATTTCTGGACATCCTGTTCTCTCCCATTAATCTGGTTGTTTAACCTTAAACTATTATCCCTCTATCTTGACTAATAAAAACTTTATTGTAAGTCTTGATTTCATGTATTGTATTTTTCCTTGTTCAAGGTTATTTTGCCTTTTAAGTCTTTTCCAATCCCATATAAAATTTAAAATAAATTTATTTATTTACCAAAAAAAAAAGAAAGAAAAGCTGTGTTTCCTAGTTTTTCTAATCTCTGAAATGACCTGGAAGCAATGGCATCCAGTGGCAATGAGTATATCTAGCACCCAGACCTTGATTTTTAAATATCATTCCCAACCCAAAGTAACCAGGGTTCTTTAAAGAAATGGCAAATTCCAGATCTAGGGTGGGAAAATATAGAATAAATATTATACTATGTCCAAAGATCAATGGAAAGTCTCTAAAACATAAGAGCCAGCTTAAAGTGGCTCCTTATGAACAAATGTGGGATAATTTGATCATCAGAAAGAATAATGACTGTTATTGATTATAACACTTTGAGTAAATGGAAATTCAGGAATTCATAATGATATTCAAAAGAACTTTTTTTCAATGTATTAGGTGAATTCAAATAGAAAACATTTCTTGAACATTTCAATCATCTTTGATGATTTCAGACAGACTTAAAAAAAGAGAATTTAAGGACCCTCAGGTGGCTAAGACCTTTCTTTACTCAGTAACAAATGAGGAACCTCATCTGAATTGGGTATGTATGAATATTTCAAGATCCTGATTAGGGAAGAGTGCAAGACTTTAGAACTTTATAATCCCCTGCCTTCATTGCTTGCTAGAAAAGCAGCATGTTTTCCTGATGACAACAAATTGAATTTGATTGTTCAGGAAGACAGTGGCCAAGTTGACCATGGCAAAATAAGGAAAATGAGATGAGAGACCAAGAAGGCTCAAAGAATAAATAGAAACACTAATCAATTTCTGATGTCGTTGGAGCACAATTTTAGATTTTTTGGCACACTATTTACATAAATTTAAATAAACATATATTTAAACAACTATTATAGCTAAATTGTGATGATCATAGTTTTACACTTTCCCACTCTTTTCTATTGTACTGAAAATTGGTCTTTCAAAGGCCTGTGTGAAAACTGCAGTTCCTGTCATCATTGATGGTAAATAGTTATCAAACAATTCTACAATTCATTGTTGCCACAATTGTACCCAGCACAGGGCCAGCATCACATTTAATCCATATTTATTAAATGGATGAACTTACTCATTCTCTGCGTCAGTAATATCTCAGTCAGCATATTTTGGGAATGTTGCTCAGTACGATATTCTCAATCTAACTATGTATTATGCACAGAGATTTTAAAATTTTACCCTTATTTTCTTAGAAATATTTTGGGCTTTCTCATCTTAAACAGATCATTCATCATTTATGAAACCATAATTTATCTCCCAGACAGCTCATGCCCCCTTCATCTCCTCCAAAATTGGTGTTGCTGCTAGCAACAAAGAATAAATGTCTGGTAGGCCTTCCCCATTTAATTTCAGCCACCTCTTGCTTCAAAATTCAGTCATTCTTATAAGACAATTTACTTACCTTGTAACTTACATAGTTGGAATCATTCTAGATGATTAAACCTGCCAGCTGTGTAGTTTACAGAAAATCTAAATGTTAATGTATTTTATTTCCTAGTTTTTCACTAATCAGTTTTTCCATTTAGAAAGATTTGTTTTATTTTGTTTTGTTTCAAATTGACTAAAATACCCTGTGCCTGCACATTAATCCTGAGTGTCATGAATATTATGTTAGTTTTAGTATATGGAAAAATTCAACCTCTAGCCACAAATTTTCTTATCAGCTGAGCTCATTGTGCCTGTCCTCAGGAAAAAGATCTTCAAGCATGTCAAACTGTGAATCTTCATTTGGATGTTATGGCCACAAAAAGCTGACCCTTAGTGGACCCCTGTGTCACACAGTCTGTTTTTATTCCTCACAGGACCCTTTGCATTCTTACTTAAAAAAAAACCTAAAGTGTAATAAATTCAAGTTTTTTCTTGTAGTTTTCACCCTGAAATGTTGACTTAACATCTGTTCAATATGTGTGTTGTGCTCCTGAGAATCCACACCTACCTAAAATTCCTAAAGAAGGATGACAAGTTTTCATAAAAATGAAATGCCAAACTCAATATTTAAGAAACAGGAAAACGAATGTCTCTGTTTTCCAAATGATATATTACTGTATACACTAAAAGTATATATATTTCCTATTAGTTCCTTTTCTAGTAGGAAACTATTAGTTTTTTTCTCTCTAAATATCTGTTAAGCAAGGATATTTAATACTTAACTTTAAAATTGACTACAAATCATTTTATATGAAAATTTCACTTCAAAAAGATTTGAAAAAGTTTTTGAAAATGTATTTGCCATTTTGATATGTCTAATGAACTCCTGATAACAAAGTAATGCCTTAAGGGAAAGAAACCTAAACATTTTTCTAAATTTATTCAAGCAGATGTTTTTACAGCTATGCATTTCAACCACAGTGTCATCTGCCTTAGATACATTTTCATTTTTTATCATCAAAACAGTCTTAACATTTCAGTATTGAATCATGGATACACATCAAATTAAAAAATATATAAGCCCATAAAAGGCATTTTATAAGTAAAAAAACATTTTTGAATGATAACATTGGAAAGAAGAATCAGAGAAACTATCTAAATAGTAAGTAAAACTTAAATACAAGGAGATGCACAAAGTCTACAGAGAAAAATGAAGTTACATAAGGTAAGAAGCCTGCAAACGTTCATCATTACCTCACACCTGCCCCCAATACACATACTGCATCCATTAGGTTTGTTTTAGATCAGACTGCTGCCCTGACTTAGAACTGGGTGCTAGATTTCCTAAAAATGAAGGCAGATTATAGAATGTCAACAACTTTCATTCAAAATAGAGACATTCATCACACAGTTTGTTTTACTTATAAATTCCTATAATTTCTTTAAAAAACAAACCTCAAAATAATTGTTAGGAAACAATAATTCTTGAGAAACACTAAACAAGATTATAAATTATTTTACCAGTTTACATATGAATGTCTTTTTTTAGTGAATTTCTTGGCGTGACATGGGTTAATAAAATTATATAGGTTTGAAGTGTACAATTATATAATCCATCGTTTGTGTATTGTATTGTGTATTCACCACTTTAAGCCAAGTCTCCTTCCATCACATTTAACCTCCCTTTTCCCTCTCTTACCTCCCCCACTCTGGTAATCAACATTCTGTTGTTTGCCTATGAAGTGTTTTTGTTTTGTTTTTTAAAGGTTTTGTTTTGTTGTGTTGTGTTGTGTTTGCTTAATCCCTTCACCTTTTTTACTCAGTATTCCCCAACTCCTTCCCTTCTGACAGCTATTAGTCTGTTCTCTATATCTGTGAGTCTGTTACTATTTTGTCTGTTATTTTATTCTTTAGATTTCAAATATAAATGAAATCATAAGGTATTTGTCTTTCTCTGACTGGCTTATTTCACTTAGCATAATTGAGACTATTTTTACCTGGTATTTCAGACAAGATTCTCAATTGTATGAATCAAAAAATGACTGGCTATTTAAGTGAAAGACAATTAATTCATTAAAAGAATATTAGGCTTACAATATCAATGGAAGGGTGGAGAACCAAGCCTAGAAAATAACTAGAAAATCAGGTACCAAGGCATATCTGGGAGGCCTGGGTAGGTAATGTGGCTTCCAAGATAGTGAAGGACCTCCCACCATCCCTGCATTTTTAAGTTCAAAGTCTCGAGAACACCCAGTTAGCTAAGCCCTAGTCAGATGCCCAGGATATGTGTCCACCCTCCCTCGATGCCCTGGGTTAGAAAATCCGAGGTGCTAGCCCTCTTTGGAAGTAGGAAGTGGGTACTACTTCTTACCAAGACTATAACTGGATAAGACATCCGCTCCCTCCCATCCCCAAGAAAACAGTAGAGTGCTTTGTTGAAGAAAGGAATACTGGGTACTGATTAGCTAAAATAATAACACTAACAAATCAATATATCTTCCACAAACCAATAAAATGAACAGGATTATCATTATTTATAATTCATTTGATATAAATTAAGATATGCCCTGGAATAAGGAAAGTGTTTTCCTACAGGGCTGATTTATAATTAAGATCTTATACTTTAGTAAGATGATTGAAAGATATAGTTTACGACTCTCAGTAAATTTTTTAAAAGTTTAAAAATATGTTTATTGACTTTTGAGAGAGAGAGAAACATCAATTGGTTGTGTCTGATACACGTCCCGACCGGAGATTGAACCCACAACCTAGGTATGTGCCCTAACTAGGATCAAACCCCCAACATTTTGGTGTACAGGGCAACACTCTAACCAACTGAGCCACACCAGCAAGGGCTACTCTCAGTAAATTTTTAGGATTACATTTGATTTTTTTTTTCCAAATTCTAACTGGGAAATCACTGATGTGATCACTTAGACATAAAGTATATGTGAATTATGCCATTATTAAAATCATCAGGGTGAATAGTCAAAAAGAACTCAATTACACTATTGGTTTTGTTTAATCAAAATTGAAGAATTCAACTTTTACAGAGAACATTATTAAGTTCCTCCCTTTATATTATCCATCTTTGTATGTTCTTATTTTTTTTCTTTTCTCTGAAGTATCCCTTTCTGAGGGACACTAATATTTATTGCATTTTATTTTCTTTCTTGGTAATATTTTTAATCCAGTCAGTAGACTTAACCAAGTCCCAACTCTGTGATAGTTTTATGCACAGTAATGAAATTACAAATATGGTAAGGACACAGTCTCAACTCCCAGAAAAGTTATAGTCTAACGGAAGAGACAGACACGGCCCTGACTGTAGGGAACTCACAAACTAATGTGGGTGATAGATATCTAACTAGATAACGTAGGGAGCGAGGAAAACTTAGACCATGAGAAAAATAAGAACCTAGCTGAAGGGCAAAAGGAACTGGTTAGATCCCAGGGCACAATCGGTTACTAAACAGACATTTTGCTCTCCTGCCTCGTGCAAGAACAAAGGATCGTAAAACAGATGTAATTTAACACGTTTGGTTTGAATTTTTACAACCGGTGAGCCAATGCCTAACCCTGTTCCCGTGCATGATATTTGTAAGCAAATAGTTAACTGCCACGTCTGCTTCTGTATAACGCTTGCTTGCCCACCCCTATATAAGGACGTAGCTGAAGGCGCTTGGGGGGACTCTCATTTGCAGCTCTGATGAGCACTGTGTCTCCGGACACATTTGGGAGAGTTCGCCCCTGCGCAGGTTAAAAGAAAACTTGGCCAATAAAGTAACATCTTTGAAAACCAGAAAAGTCTCCGGCATTCGTTCTCGTGGTTGCTGAATATAACAGATAACAGTAATTAATAATAGTGATATGTGTAGTGTATTATGGGAGATATCAGGAAGGACTGGGCAGTAGGGATAAGGAAGGATTCAGAGAAGATTTCCTGGAGGAGGTGACACCTGAACTGAGGGATGGAGCTGAACACTCGAGTTCCATACAAGGCAAAGAAGTATGTTGCAATTGTTCTACTAAATGAAACAACCAGACACCAGAGAGACTCAGGAGCACAATCCTTTATTCACGTGTGGACCCAGAGGAGCAGAACTCCAAATTCTGGGCCCCAAGGAGAAAGGGGTCAGGGCTTATACACTTTCTTTCTTCCGGGTTACATGGCACAAAGCAAGGTACAGAAGCGGAATGCGGAAGTTAGTTTGGATTCCCTTATATGGCTTACTGGCTTGTCGTGCGCAGGTTAAACTGAAACCGAAAGTAAGTTTGTACTAAGCTTCTGGGCAAATTCTCTATATTATTCCCCCCTTTGGAGGCCTAGACACAATGAGCTCAGTAAAGATCCCCAGAAGCAGTTTGGTGTTGTGAGGTTGCTACCCAGGTTTGTGCTTGTGATTGTATACAGCATACCTTTGGGGTTCTGAAAATGTGCCTATGTTCTCATAGCCTAGTGAAAAGAGCAGGGCTGAATGACAGTAAAAGGTGATGATGCCAAAGTGGGAAGAGATAAGTGAACTTCATTTCAATCTGTGAAAGACAGGATGGGATGATAGCAAGTCCTCTGATTCCCAGTCCATCCCCCTTACTAGCTTTGTAATCTTAAATGGGTGGCTGAATTCTCCGAGCCGCAGGTTTCCTCATCTATAAAATGGAGATAAACTTTCATTGGGCTATTTAGTCTAAGGAGTAAATGAGCATAAAAAGAAGTGAAGCCCTGGCTGGGTAGCTCAATTGGTTAGAGCATCATCTTAATATGACAAGGTTGTGGGTTCAATCCCTGGTCAGTGTGTTACAGGGTGCAGCCAAGAGCGGGGGCCAAGTAGGGATTGGGACCCAGAACTCAGGGTGTCCAAGAAATATTAGGATGTCCTCACCCCTTCCCCCACAGGTGTGAGATGGGGTAAGGGACAAATGGAGCAGGGCCATTGAGAGCTGTTTTGCATAGCAACAGCTTTGCAGCTAACCTCTGGCATGGACATTTAACATATCTATAACTTTTAACTGCTTACATAGATATGTTAAATAGCTGTGGCCCTGCTCTGAGCTAGGGGGATAGAAGTAACTTCCGCACCAAGACCTACCTGGGGGGCAGGTCCCCCCAGTTACAGCGCCTACGTGGGAGCTTGGAGATGATTGGCTCCATGACATGGGGCCACGCCTGCCCAGACTCACTGTGGCAACCCAGTAAAGCTGGAAGGATCTGAGAGTGCTGGCAAGTGTAGCCGGTAGTGGGAGGAGTTGGAAATGGGGCTGCAGAGGAGGATTGGTACAGGGATTTAAACCCAGACACAGCTGTGGCAATAGAAAGGAGAACTATGCAGCTTTGCCAGAGTAGGGACCCCCACAGCTTTAGAAGGGGGAACCACCACCAAGCTTTAGCAGAGATTCCAGTGACACAGCTGATGGTGCCGGGAACCGAGGGAGGCCTACCAGCTGAGACAGATTGCTGGGAAGAACCAGGGGCTGCCTGAGCCACGGACTTCTATTTCTTTTCCTGAGATATGGTACCCCACACCAGGCAAAGGGGAAAGGAAGGACTGTGTGTGTTTGTGGGCATTTTAAGGGACTTTGGGGTTTTGATGAAGACATTAGGTCACTACTTTAAGTCTGTACAGCATTAAATAAACATTTTCTTTCCTTTTCACGAATCTCTGGCATTGAGAGATGTCTTTCCTATAAGGCAGTGGACATAACAAACCTGGGGGGTTCCTTTTGGTATAGTATATTGCCCTTCCCCCCCCTTGTTGTTCTGTAACAAGTGCACACACAAAAATCAACTAATAAGAGTTCCAGCCAAGATGGAGGTGCAGGTAGAGACCCTCAGCTTCCTCCCACAACCAAAAAGAGGATAACAACCAGTTTGAAATCAAACAACCAAAAGCATTAGAAAATAAAACTGCATGGAACTCCAACAACAAAGTAATTAAAGAAAAAATCAGCCAGAACAACCAGACCAGTAAGGCAGAGGACCACTCCGGCTGACTCAGAAAAACTGAGACCATGCAGTGGACCTTGGGGGCAGGGCTGGCTGCCCACAGGCTGTGTGGGAGGGGCTGACTTAAGGGGACTCAGAGGTGGCTGTGGGCTACTGCGGTTGTGGTGGTAGGAAAAGGTCCCAGTCTCACACAAGAGTCTATTGAAAAGTGCGCTAGGTCCCAGTCTCACACAAGAGTCTATTGAAAAGTGCGCTAGAGAGGAGCAAGTGAGCCCATTGTTCCCTCTTTGGCCCTGCCCCCACAGGAAATAAGAAAAGGAGGGTTGCCCTGCCCTGGTGAATACCTAAGGCCCCGCCACCTTACAACCTGTCAGCTGCACCAAGACAAAGAAATAGGGTCCAAATGAAAGAACAGAGTAAAGCCTCAGAAAGAGAGCTAAGTGAGGAGGAGATCACCAACCTATCTGATGGAGAATTTAAAGCTCTGGTAATCAAACTGCTCACAGATCTGATTGAGCTTGGTCGAAAAATGAAAAAACAAATGAAGGATACCCAAAGTGAAATAAAGCAAAACATTCAGGGAACCAACAGTGACAGGAAGGAAACCAGAACTCAAAGCAATGATTCTGAGCAAAAGGAAAAAATGAACATTCACCCAGAACAAAATGAAGAAACAAGAATTCAAAAAAGTGAAGAGACTCTTACCTCTGGGACAACCTAAGACATTCCAATATCTGAATTATAGGGGTGCCAGAAGGAGACGAGGAAGGCCAAGAAATTGAAAACTTATTTGAACAAATAATGAAGGAAAACTTCCCCAATCTGGTGAAGGAAACAGACTTCCAGGAAGTCCAGGAAGCCCAGAGAGTCCCAAAGAAGTTGGACCCAAAGAGGAACACACCAAGACATATCATCATGAAGTTACCCAAGATTCAATGTAAAGAGAGAATCCTAAAAGAAGCCAGAGGAAAGGAGAGCGTTATCTACAAAGGAGTTCCCATTAGACTATCAGCTGATTTCTCAAAAGAAACCTTGCAGGCAAGAAGGGGCTGGAAAGAAGTATTCCAAGTCATGAAAGGCAAGGACCTACATCCAAGATTACTCTATCCAGCAAAGCTATCATTTAGAATGGAAGGGCAGCTAAAGTGCTTCCCAGATATGGTCAAGCTAAAGGAATTCATCATTACCAAGCCCTTATTATATTAAAGGGACTTATCTAAGAAAAAGATAAAAAATATGAACACTAAAATGACAACAAACTCACAACTATCAACAAATGGACCTAAAAGAAAAGGAAAAACAATGAAAACAAAAACTAAGCAAACAACTAGAACAGGAACAGAATCAGAGAAATGGGACATCACACAGAGGGATTTCAGTGGGGAGTGGGAAGGGAGGAATAAGGGAGAAAAGGTACAGGGAAGAAGAAGCATGGTTAGTAGGCATAAGGTAGATGGGGAGAGATAAAAAATGGTATAGGAAACAGAGGACTCAAAGAACTTATATGTACAACCCATGGACATGAACTAAGGGGGGAGAATGTTGGAGGTTGGGGGGGCAGGATGGAGGGGGGATAGAGGGGGAAAATTTGGGAAAAATAATAGCATAATCAATAAAAATATAAATATAAAAAAGAATCAACTAATTAATGCATAAATAAGTGGAACAAAAAATGAGTGTCTCTCTCTCTTTCTCTCTCCCCCATCCTCTCCCTTTAAAAAACCAGGAAATAAATAAATATAATATTACAAAAATTGAGCCATAATGCCTGGTACAAAAATGTTCAATAAATATTATTTTGTTTTTCTCTTCTCCCCTGCTCCCAGAAAATATGAACAAGGTAATTTCTGTTTGCTAAGATTATCCATTTGTGTGCACACTTCACTACTAAATGTGTTGAATGGGAGGGGTTTATGCACCTAAGGTTTCCTATGGTTTTACATAGTCCACACTGGACACCGTCAGAATAGGTAGAAACACCGTCCCCAAATCCTTTATTTCCTGTTCTTGTTTTACACTCCTTGGCAAGGAGGTGTATTTTCAGTAATGCCTCCATCATACCAGGTGAATATCTGCTTCTTTCTAGACCTTAAATTATACTGGATTGAAAATGTTGGCCAAGAGCTCATGGACCTAAATGTGTGCCTCGGCAATGTGTTGCAGGGTGTATTTTACCTCTTCTGGTTATCATAAGACTGAACCCATAAAAGTTTATAGGTCCTTTACAAAGTTAAGGTAGTAATTTATATGATTATAAATCAAATTAGTAATGTAAGATGTAACAGTCATAAAAACAACAAAGTGAAACCTCAGAGACTAAAAAGTTTGGCTTCAATAATCTATCCAAAAGATGCAAATTGCCATTTTTCTCCACCATTTAACTGTTTATTTTAAAAATCAAAATAATAAACTTGTCTCATTGAGCCCCTTCACAACTCTAACTTTTTTCTTATTCATTCAACATACATTTGTTGAGATTCTTTTAGCCAGGCACATATTCTAGTCACTGAATAGACAGAGATAAAAAAGAAAAAAATCTTCTTCCAATGAACTCATTATCTGGTTAAGCAAACTATCCAAAGAGGACACTTTGCAAAATAAATATGAAATAGTTTTATTTTTAAATTCCAGAAAGTCTTAACAAAACCCCCTCATTTGCTTTGCCTTTGTGTGATTTTGTCTCCCTCCATTCCAGCCCTGGTCTTGATATTACCTTCTATAAATCTGGGCTAAATAATTTTATATAATTATCAAGAGTTATCAGCAAGAAAATCCTGGAATAATAGAAAGTTTTGAGGGCAAAATGTGACTGATAGATGTATTTTCTCATTATAAAGTGGAAAAAAAAGGAACCCAACTTGGTTAGTGATTCGTTGTTACCAGAACTGGGTATGGAAACACTCACCTGATTCTGCCATGATGCTTCTGGTGTTGTTAAGATGGCTGGAAAATATCATTACTTTTGAATACCATTTTTGAAAAGCAGTTTCACGCATCTCTTCCCATTTAATCCTCACTAAAACCCATGAGGTTGGGATTCTTATCCCATTTCACCTAGACTCAGAGTTGTGTGGCTGATTCAAGGTCATCCGACTCAGAGTTGTGTGGCTGATTCAAGGTCATCCAACTCACAAGAAGTAGGTCAAAAGGGCAAATCAGAAGAAGGACTTAGAATAGCAGAGCATAGAAAGTAAATACATGACTTTTTTTTTTTTGTCTCCCCTTAGTTGGAGAATAGCCCATTTCAGGGAATAAGAAAGGCTCTCATGAAGGAGAATAAAAAGCCTCAGTCAAGAACTAAAGACCCACTGTTACCAAACAAGGACCAGCCTTGAACAGTTCTGCCTCAGGCTGGCCTGTAGCATGCAGGTTCTTGATTTTGCGTAGGAAAGATTACACAACAGGAACCCAGGTGCTTTTGAGAGTATGTTTAAGGCCAGGGACAGTGAAACAAAGGAAGGACATATGATAGGAGAAGTAACAAGACAGAGCCTAGGAGATGCTCTGCTTTGGCTCCCTAAAAAAGTTATAGGGAAGGAGTGAGCCAAGGAAGGGCTGCTGTTACTTCACCAAGAAGTTGGAGAAAAAGGGAGTCCTGGAGACAGGATCAGGGGGTAAGTTCAGGATGAGCTGTTGCTGCTCACTGCTCCCCTGGCTGCAAGTCTCCTGGGTACCCCTAGTGTTTAGGAGGAAATAAAAGGTTCATACCTGGGAAAGGTCATGGACAAGCTCTAGAGAGAGCCCATACTGAGCCTTTGTCCTGAGGGCTTATTATCTTTTTTTTCTGTGGGTAAGAATCTTAGGGTAGGGTTTTAGCAGAATATTCATTAGCTTTCCAGGTGCATCTTTAATATGCTGGGGCATCAAAATGAGTGTATAGGGGGCTTGGGGAATATTCTTTGGTCTGCTATACTATTTTACTTTTATCTTGGGTCTGTCTGGCTTTTAATATTGTAGGGTTTTTTTGTTGTTTTGTTTTGTTTTGTTTTTGTTATTTGTTCCCCTGATTTCATCTGTCCTTGGGTTTAGCTGGGACAAATGACATTAATTGGGTCTCTGTTCTCTATTTCCACAGCCCAGGGGAGTGTCCTTGGTTAGGAGAGATAAGGTCTTTGGATTTACCACCTGGCTGTAAGTTGCTCAAACTGTTGGGCCTTGTTTAATTTTCTCTTTCCCTGTTCCACTTTCCCAGGAATTTTGCTACCTTCTTATTATCCTGTCACTCTACCAAGACCTAGGACTCTGCATTTAGAGCCAGAAGCTATGTTATAATTCATCCAGACAAGGAAATTTACAGAATTAGTTCACTTCTTCAAGTCTCTAAAGCTAATCAACAGTCCAGCTAGGTAAGAAGTTGACTCCTAAGCAATGTTAATCTAACCACATCATTTGCTGGCAGGAAAGGTCAGTGAAAGTTAAATTTTTAAATGAAACTTATGTAGAGTGGGCTAATCTTTTAAAATGACTGCTCTCAGTGAACCACACTTCCCGGTATTCATACCCTTGTACTCCTTTCTCTTTGAATCTGGGCTCATTCTGTTACCTTCTTTAACCAATAGAACAAGAAGGAAGTGACAGGGTATCAGTTTCAATTCTAAGCTTTAAAGAGGCTTGAAACCTTTTATTTTTGCACTCTGGAGGAAGACAGCTACTTCTATGTAAGAAGTTTCACTATCCAGAAATTGCACTCTGTGAGAAGTCTAATCTAGCCATGTGGAGAGGCCATGCTGAAAGAAACTGAAACCAATGGCTAACAGCCAACAGCCAACCCCAATTTTCCAGTTATGGGAGTAAGACCCTCTTGCAAGTGCATCCTTCAGCTCCAGTCAAACTGGTCAGCCATGCAGAGCAGAGATGAACTGTCCCAGCAAAATTTTCCCAAATCGCAGGATTGTGAACATATAAAAAAAATGTTTTGTTGTAGTTAGCTGCTAAGTTTGGAGATAGTTTGTTGTACAGCAATAAGTAACTGAAACAGAGAGTGTCTGCTTGTGGCCCCAAGGGGGCCTCATCTCAAAGGCTCATACATCTCCTCAGCTGGACAAAGCCAGATACTGTAGCCAGTGGTTTATCTCTACATTCTTCTGGTTCTAAAATTCTTTAAGCCTGTGACTCTCTCCTTGGCTCATCATGTGATCTCAGATAAGCCTAGTGTCTACATGATAAAGAGATTTTTGTTCCCAGAAGGTGACTGACCTGAGAAAGATTGCTTTTCCCACCAAGGAGTAGAATGTAGGTAACAATATGGGAGGAAAAATGGTCTTTCAGAGTTATAAGCATACAAAAGATGAAGCTCCAAGGGACTGGGTAATGAGTGGTAGCAAGAAAAGAAAACCTAAAGTTTATCTCCACGGCAGACATTGGGGTATTTATACAGTAATTAACAGACTGCCTATAAGAAAATCACCAGGCAAGGCTGAAACCGGCAAGTCAACAGAAACTGACTTCAGAAATTGACTTTTGATTCATTTAGCATTACAGAAGCACTTAAAAATGCACTGGGCTTGTAACTAGTTACTTGCAGCTGGTGAGCAGGCAGGAACATAGAGGGAGTCTCCAAAGGAATTGGGAAGTGAGTGTATGAATTATCTATGCTGTTAATATATTGCATGGTAAACAACAACAAAATTTCAGTGGCATACCAATAAGCATTTATTTAGCTCATGAGTCTAAGTCTAGGTTCACCTGATCTGAGTTGGGTTTGGTTGATCTTGGCTGACTTTGCTTACCTATCTAGGATTTTACTAGTCATTGACTGATCTTGGGTGGCTTTGACTAGGATGACTAGGGTAACTAGGCTTTGGTCCATATTTTTTTCATCTTTCTCTTGGGACCAGTGGATTGGCTTGGTAATGTCCTTTTTACAGTAATGACAAAGGGCAGGAGTGAGCAAGCCCAACTGCCCAAGCAGTTTCAAGCCTCTAATTGTAACATGTTTGCTGTTATTTTATTGGCCAAAGCAACTCACATGGCTGAGCTGAAAGTTAGAGAAGGAGGACAAAACAAATGGATATAGACAGGGATTAAAAATTATGACCATTAATCAGTCTAACAAGGAAATGCCAAAGGGAGCTTCTTGAATGATCTATAAGGAAGTTTTGTTTGATTAGGCAGCATTATTAGTGCCCAGGGACTTGAAGCCAAGAAAACTTTCCCCTTTAACAAGGAGTACCTGCTGCTCTGCATAGTCTTCAGTCCTTTAATCATATTAAAGGAATTCATATTTCTCCCTGGCCATTCATATTACTTCCCTTTTGTGAACATTCTTCAATATATTCTGACTTTTTCAAGGCACATAGAGATCACTGGACTTTGGGGTGTGAGGAAAAAGGTTGTCCCGAGAGACAGGGAATAAATGCAGTAATTGCAATAATAGTCAATATTCCAAGTCTCTGTTAAGAGACCCAGGTATAGTCTCAGGAAGGAATTGCTGAAATGAGAATGATACAACAGACTTCATTATATTATACTTTAACTATTACAATAAAGGTTACTTGGATAATTTATTGAAAGGCAAATTAGACAGTAAGACATTGCCAATACAGGCATACTTTGGAGATATTGAGGGTTTGGTTCCAGACCCCCATAATAAAGTTTGTCATAATTTTTGCTGGTGAAAGTTCTTGTCTTCAATTGGTAAAAGTTAAAACATTTGTGAAGCTCAATAAAGGGAGGTGCAATAAAATGAAATGTGCCTGTATTTATCTGAAACTTCCAAGAGAGAAAAACAGTGTACCTGCCAATCATAACTCCAGTGGTTACTTAGAAGGAAAAACAGTTGGAAAGTGGGAAGCATCATTCAAGAACTGCCAATTCCCATTGTTATTTATAAAGTATTTCATTAATTGGATTGATTGGCATGGGCTACTTACCCAAAGCTTGAAAGCCACAAGCAGACATTACCACACTGAATTTCTGGACCTGCATAACCAAACATCAGACTTATGGTGATCAAACCAATAAATTCAGACCTTATAGGGCTCTCTGGGACAGCAGCAGTCCTCCTCAGTTGGTAATTGTTTAGCTGCAGATGAGTTTCTAATGACAGAGACCCCACCAATAGAAGTTCTGACCCCCAGAAATATGTTCACTGTCCTGACACAAACAAAATTTTTCCATAAAAGTGTGGCATTCAATGCAATATTTGTAGGGTTAAATGTTTCTAGCTCTGGAAAATGAAATCTTAGTAAATAGTAACTTTTATTATAATAGCTCTGGTAGATGACACGATAAGTTGGAACTTGACTAGAAAATACTGGCAGAGATACAATTTCCCCCATGGAAATCCATGCTCAAGAAGGTGAGAAGACTAGGAAGATGGTGGCGAGATAGGTGGGAGCTGAGTCCACTTCCCCCTGCACATGGGTGAAACACCTAGCCAATCTTCTGAGGAACAGAGCAAACAGCCAATGGTATTCCAGCATATATGAAGATTGGACACCAAAAACTGTAGAAGACATTGAAAAATCAGACAGTGAGACAATAAAACTGTGAGCTGTGAAAAGACCAGAGTTAGACCCAAAAAGGGGTCATCCTAACAACAGAGTCAGTGAGACAAATTTCACTTTACTACTCTGAGAACTTGCAAGGTGGGAGCGGTGAATACCAGTACACCTGCCAGAAGAGGAAACCCACCAACAAAGGAACCACCAACAGATAACAACAGAAGAAGGTGAAGGAGGGAGTTGAAGTCACACTAACCTCAATCCAGGACCGACTGGAAATACAATTAAATGGTGGAGAAGCTGAGGCTAACAAGAAGAGTCTCACAAACAATGGGAAGACAAAGAAACAATCTACAATACAAAGGAAAGGAGGGTGCCTCAGAAAGAATGCTAAATTCTAGCTACATAAAGGCAAGTCAACGATCAGATATTGGGTTCACGATGGTTACCAGGAAGATCAATGAGCTCACAGAGAATTACCAGAAACTACAGGGAAACTACAATGAACTCACTGCAAAATATGTCAACAGGAAAAAGGAAATAGAAACTATCAACAAGGGCCAAGAGGAAATGAAAAATACAATTTCTGAACTGAAGAACACAGTAGAAGGAATCAAAAGCAAGTTCACTGAAGCAGAGGATCGGATCAGTGAGGTGGAGGACAAGATAGACAAAAAACCCAGAAAAAGCAAGAAAAGGAAAAGAGGCTCAGAAAGAATGAAGAGGGATTAAGGGAAAGGCAGGACAACATGAAACATAATAATATCCATATAATAGGGATACCAGATGGAGAAGAAGAAGAGCAAGGGGTAGAAAACCTATTTGAAAATGTAATGATGGAGACTTCTGGCCAAGATGGAGGCATAGGTAGACACACTGTGCCTCCTTGCACAACCAAGATACACATAACAACAATTTAGAAACAGAATATCAACCAGAACTGACAGAAAATTGAACTGTATGTATGGAAGTCGGACAACCAAGAAGTTAAAGTTGACATGTTCATCCAGACCGGTAGGAGGGGTGGAGTAGGGTAGCCAGACAGAGAGGGGTCCTGGCACAAAGAGCATAGGGACCAGCGTATCCCAGGCCTGCAAGCAGCGGCTGACAGACCCTGGCTGAGGGATGGCAACGGGCAGACCCAGCGAGGCAGCGATTGTGAAGCAAGGCACTGTGTGCAATCCAGGATCCCAGCGCTGGGAAATAGAGCCTTGGGGCACTGACTGAAAACACCTGTGGGGGTTGAGATGCAGGGAGAGACTCCCAGCCTCACAGGAGAGGTCGTTGGAAAGACCCATGGGGTGCACAAGCCCACCAACATGGGAATTAGCACCAGAAACTCCCAGTTCGCTTGGGGGAAGTGGCAGAAGGGACTGAAATCTGACAGAGAGCAGAGCGAGCACCATTGTTCTCTCTCAGAACCTGCCCCCACATACTGAGTCACAACCAAGCAACTGGGGTGCCCCGTCCTGTTGAACACCTAAGGCACCGCCCCTCATACATAACAGGTGCGACCAGACCAAAAAAAAAAAAAGATGGCTCAAACAGAAGAAGAAATGAAAGTCTCAGAACCCATCCTTTTAAGCAACCAAGAGATAGCCAACCTATCAGATGCACAGTTCAAAACACAGGTGATCAGGATGCTCACAGATTGGTTGATTTTGGTCACAAATTAGATGAAAAAATGAAGGCTACAATAAGTGAAATGAAGAAAAATGCACCAGGAACCAATAGTGATGAAAAGAAAGCTGGATCTCACATTCATGGAGTGGACCAGAAGGAAGAAAAAAACATCCAGTCAGGAAGAATGAAATAAGAATTCAAAAAAATAAGGAGAGGCTTACAAACCTCCAGGACATCTTTAAATGTTCCAACATCCGAATTATAGGGGTACCAGAAGGAGAAGAGGAAGAGCAACAAGTGGAAAACTTACTTGAACAAATAATAAAGGAGAACTTCCCCAATCTGGCAAAGGAAATAGACTTCCAGGAAGTCTAGGAAGCTCAGAGAGTCCCAAAGAACTTGGACCCCAGGAGGAACACACCAAGGCACATCATAATTACATTAGCCAAGGTAAAAATGAAGGAGAGAATCCTAGAAGCAGCAAGAGATAAGGGGATAGTAACCTACAAAGGAGTTCCCATCAGACTGTCAGCTGATTTCTCAAAAGAGACCTTACAGGCAAGAAGGGGCTGGAAAGAAGTATTCCAAGTCATGAAAGGCAAGGACC
>CM052547.1:56012060-56074167 GCA_028533065.1 Trachops cirrhosus | reverse complement strand
ATAAAGGAAAGAATAAACAAATGGGATCTCATCAAAATAAAAAGCTTCTGCATGGCTAAAGAAAATAGTATTAAAATAAAAAGATAACCAACTGTATGGGAAAACATATTTGTCAATGATACCTCAGACAAGGGTTTAATCTCTAAAGTACCAAAAGAACTCACACAACTCCACTCTAAGAAGACAAGCAACACAATTGAAAAATGGGCAAAGGACTTAAACAGACACTTCTCCAAGGAGGACATACAGAGGGTCCAGAGACACATGAAAAGATGATCAGTATCACTAGCTATCAGAGAGATCCAAATTAAAACCACAATGAAGTACCACTTCACACCAGTCAGAATGGCCATCATAAACAAAGCAACAAACCACAAGTGTTGGAGAGGTTGTGGAGAAAAGGGACCCCTAGTGCACACTGTTGGTGGGATTGCAGTCTGGTGCAAGATCTGTGGAAAACAGTTTGGAATTTCCTCAGAAAATTAAAAATGGATCTGCCTTTTGACCCAGCAATTCCACTACTAGGATTGTATCCTAAGAACCCTGAAACAGCAATCCAAAAGAACCCATGCATCCCAATGTTCATAGCAGCACAATTTATAATAGCCAAGTGCTGGGAGCAACCTAGGTGCCCATCAATAAATGAATGGATCAAAAAACTATGGTACATTTACACAATGGAATTCTATGCAGCTGAAAGAAAGAAGGAGCTCCTACCCTTTGCAACAGCATGGATGGAACTGGAAAGCATTATGGTCAGTGAAATAAGCCAGGTGGTGAAAGACAAACACCATATGAACTCACCTTAATCTAATCAACAAAATGAACAAACAAGCATAATATAACAAAAGACAGTGAAACTGAGAGCAGGCTGACAGAGGGGAGAGGGGAGGGAATTTCAGAGAAAAGGGTGAAGGGTTTGCAGGAACAATTATAAAGGACACATGTACAATAACAGATTGGGGTAGAAAAGGGAGGGAGGTGGGGAGGACTGGGGGTTGGGCCAGGCTGGGGTGAAATGGCAGAAAACTGTACTTGAACAACAATAAAAAAAATAAAAGAAGCTGAGCAGACATTTTTAGTGTACACCCCATTCCTTCTACCATCACTTCTGTACCCAAAGTCCTCTTACTAAGAAAAACTGTAACTCTGTGCCCGAAGGGCTTTTTTCTCACTATGGAAGCATGCTTGGTCCATGTATAGGGCAAGCTGAACATGCCAGAGAGTTAGTGCTTCCAGAAGCAGCCCTGAACCAATGACGGGCAGGGAGATGATGGATAAAGGTCCCAGTTCCCTCATCTTTGGAGGGTAATGACTCTGACAGATATATTCTATGCAATTGCAGTGGTTACCTGCTTGATAATGAACCCCACACAGGCCACATTCCCTGCCCTAATTTCCCCAATCTGCTACCAATGTTTCCTTGGGATCCCCTCCAAATCAAGTACTTGTTTGCAAATCTGTTTCAACCCAAGAAAGCATTCAATCTCACAAGAGAGCTGTGGTTACTAGAGTAATAACTAGGATTTTCATAGATTTTCTTTGTTGAATTCAGCAAAGTAGGAGCTGGTATTACAAGCTAAATAAAAGTGATTTAAGTTGATGAGATTCTAGTAAGAAAAATCCCAGGGCTTCTAGGTGGGTGAGAGATAGACAGACACTTAGAGAAAATGATGGGTCCTACTATCTATGTGACCTGTCAGCTTGTGTCTTAACCTGGGGGTCAGAGGTAGGCAAACTGGAAATTTAAGGAAAGACAGCCTCCAGTTTTTACCACCTATCTCTGTGAAAGTTTATAAAGCCTTATAAAAGGACACCACCATTCTTTAAGGCTCATCTTGCAACTTGCTTTTTTGGCTCAGTATTATGTTTCTGAGATTTTTTTCTATATTGGTATATGCACTCACATTTTTAATTGCTTCACAGTAGTACATGTGCATGAGTACAGTACAATTTACTGATTTATTCTCCTGTAGGTGGGTATTCAGAATGTTCTAATGTTTCATGATTGCAGCCCATGCTATAACAAACATTCCTAGCCTACTACATGTGTGCCTGTGTGTACATGAATTTGCTAGGATATGAATGTGGGATTGGTCATTTTGGTGGTGGGCGTACTGAAAATGGGGTCCTTGGAAGGATTGCAATTGTTTAATGATTTTTGTTCTCATCATTCCATTACTTCTTTATATGTCTGAAATGCATTGTTCATAATTTGAAAATACATGAATCTACTCTGGCTTTGAACTGGCCCAGATACAACTTCTGGGATTTTTTTGTCATCGTTACATGTTAAAAGTTTCTCTCCAGCTCATTGTAATTAGTGATGCCTCTAAGCAGCATGTACTAAAAGATATAGAATCAGTTCTGTGTGGAGTTAGCCAAACTACCAATAGAAAAAAAATTATTTAATCTAACAGAAAGTTTTTCTCTGACTTTGTTCCTTTTCACCCCCATCCCAAATTTTTTTAAAAAATCTGTTTTCAGAAATTGACTGGTGTAAACAGTCTTCACCTCTTGGGGAATTCCACAATATGATTCCCTGAAACTGAGCAGCTCCACAAAAGTAAACTAGGTCATTTCAGGATTTCATCCTTTGTTATTTCAAGTCAATAAAAATAGTTGACCAGGAAGGTGACTCAGGCTTTGGCTTGCTCTATCTTATGTGATTAAAATAACAGCAGGTTGATTTGGCTTATTTCATTCCTTTTCACCTCTTTATTCTTGCTAGAAATTAGATAAAATCACTATTATTTCTTTCCTACCTCCAATCAGTTGACTTTGAGCAAAAACTTATTTTCACCAAATTTGATGTGATTGCACACAAGATTTCTGAATTAGATAAGCCTGCTTATTCTTCACTTCCTCACCGAAAATTCCATCTATGAAGGTATATTTCAAAAATAGAAAGTAAGCATAAAGAGCCCAGAGACACATGAGAAGATGCTCAGCATCACTAGCCATCAGAGAGATGCAAATTAAAACCACAATTAGATATTACCTCACAGGGGTCAGAATGGCCAATATAAACAAATCAACAAACAAGTGTTGAAGAGGATGCGTAGAAAAGGAAACCCTAGTGCACTGTTGGTGGGAATGCAGACTGGGGCAGCCACTATGGAAAACAGTATGGTATTTCATCAGAAAACTAAAAATGGAACTGCCTTTTGATCCAGCAATTCCACTGCTGGGATTATACTTTAACAACCCTGAAACACCGATCCAAAAGGACCTATGCACCCCAATGTTCATAACAGCACAATTTACAATAGCCAAGTGCTGGAAGCAACCTAAGAGCCCATCAGCAAATGAGTGGATCAAAAAATTATGGTACATTTACACAATGGAATTCTATGCAGCAGAGAGAAGGAAGGAGCTTATACTGTTTTGTGATAGCATGGATGGAACTGGAGAGCATTATGCTAAGTAAAATAAGCCAGGTGGTGAGGGCCAAATACCATCAGATCTCACCTTTACCTGGAACATAATCACCAAAAGAAAAAAGCAAACAAAATATAACCAGAGTCATTGAAATTAAGAACAATCTAACAATAGCCAAAGGCGGGGGTACTGTGGGGAGAAGGATTTTCAGGAACTACTATAAAGGACACATGGACGAAACCAAGGGGGAGAGAGGAAACAAGGGAGGGAGGTGGGTTTGGAGGGGGTTAGGAGCAGTGGTGGGGAGAAAATATAGACAACTATAATTGAACAACAATAAAATAATTTAAAAAAAAGAAAATGAGCCTAATGACCATGTGACTTTCATTAGGAGGAATCGGGGCAATGATTCAACTGCTTGGTGGGCACTGATTACCTAATCAAGGCAGCAATGACTCTGCTGCTATTTAGAAGTGGTACCCTGTTAATGAATTTTTCGGAGTGCGCCCTTTAATTTAGAGATCAGAAAGTATTTTAAAATATCAATGAGACTTCCATTTTTATGCTAGCAGATATCAAGGCATCAGTAGTTTATCTTAATTACTCAATAGCAATAACACTTTAAAAATCTTAATAACTAAGATTCACAAAGCACAAAATATGTTGTGAGGCACTGTTACTGTGTTTTTGTTTTTGTTTTTGTTTTTACAATTTCTCATTTAATTCACCCAAACTCTTATGAGGTAAAAGTACTATTATCTCCATTTTATACATGAGGGGGTTGAGGTACATAGAGGTTTAATAACTCTCCTCAAGTTACACAGCCAGCAAATGCTTGAGCTAAGATTTGAACCCAGGTAGCCTGGCTCTTTACCTCATGTTTTTTATTTCTTTGTCATTACTGAGATTCAGAGGTTCTAGATAACTTGGAAATGGTCACACAGCTATAGAATGATGGAGCCAAGTTTTAACCCAGGGCTTCTTGTGAAGCCTGAGAAGTTAATTAGTACTTTTCTAGAAAAAAAACTTAAGTCATTACTTAAAGTCCTTACTTAGATTATTGGTAATTCATATAAGAATCCCATTTCTCACAATTACCAGGTCACCTCTGAAGTCATAGCCAATGACTTCATTTGACAAATATTATAGAGCATGGATTATATATGTAAAAACTCTACAGGTCAAAAGTAGAAGAAGGAGGTAAAATATGTTCTTATGCACCCCCAAAAAAGAAAAGACAAAATTCTGCTTTTGGTGTCTTGGAGATAGAAATGATCCTTACTCCTCTTCCACTTTAGAGCAAAGATAAGAAAAGCTAAGTGAGTAGCCACTGGAGTAGACACTGTAAATAAGATGGTTTCAGAACCTAAGTTCAAGTGATAATTTTCTCTAGGAAAATCACCAGCTCTCTTAATATGACTCAGTGCAACTTGTAGCAGAAGTTGAGTCCTGGGCAAAATCCCAGTGTGGGTACAAGAGGAAATTGGCCCAAGTGATATACCTAGGGCATAGAATTTAAGAGGCATTCACTCTCAGCACCATGCAAAAGGTGACTTGCACAGAACTAAGTTTGCATAATTTTTCTGAGTCTGACTCTTGAGTGTAGGTACAGGGCAGTTTCCCTAAAATATCCAGCCTGAGGTCACCACAGGTAGACAGAACAGAGCCAGAAACCAACTGACACAGGGTCTGGATAGTGCTCTAGGACATGGCTCAGATCTTCTCTTCATCCCAATGGGCCTGAGAGGAGGATGCCAGGTGACACAGGGAGGAGAGGTGGAGAAAGGGAGAGGCCCACCACGTAGGCTGCATATCAGGGATGACCCCTCCTACTCATGAGAAATTCTAAGCAGTAAACACCATACTATGGCTGCAAAGTCCTGCACTCCTGGCATGCCCTAACATCTCAGATCTCTTTTCCTACCCTCTTTTCCTCATCTGTTCCACTTGGTCCACATTGGTTTTCTTTCCTTTGAATGTTCCCATCTCATGGTTTTATGTTTGCTGAAAACTAGTTCCAGCTCAGGGCGCTGACACCCAGTTGACTCACCTCTACTCCAGCATCACTACTTCTGGGGCCTTTCCCGTTCTCCCAGACTAAAGGAGTGCCTAGACTTCCTGCATGCCTTATTTTCCTCTGGGAACTTTTTGCAATCTGAAATGATCTTATTCTAGTGTGTGTGGACAATCCTCCATAACCAAAGAACCTTCTGTAATGTGAGCTCCATGAAGGCCTGGCACATAATGGGCACTTCATAAATATATGTTGAATTAATGAGTTCCACTTGCCTATTTCATTCAGGAAAGCCTATCAACTTCAGGTTCCTCCTTGCCCTGTGGAGTATTTATTGGGTCCATCCTCTCTGATGAGCATCTACTTGAGAAACCAGATCTTGGCATCTAAGTTTTTATATCTATGATATTATGGGGGTATACTGGGCTCCTGAGTTTTGTGTGACATGAATATGAAAAAAATATGTCATCTCTGAAATAATGCAAATATCCAACAAGAAAAAGGATGGACAACTGTCTACCAATACCACAGAACACCACTCAGCAATAACAGGGAAAGACCACTAAATCATGCAACAACATGAGTGAATCTTAAAAACACTACATTGAGTGAAAGAAGATACACCCAAAAGAACACATATTTTATTATTCCATTTGTACAAAGTAAAACAGGCAAATCGAATCTCTAGTTATAGAAATCAGAACCTGATTCTTCATGTAGTGCAAGGAGATTAACTTTAGAAAGAGAGTAAGAGAACTTTCTGGGGTGAAATGAACAAATTCTATATCTTGTTTTGGGCAGTTGTTACATAGGTATATACATTCATCAAAAATCATCAAACTGAATATTCGAGAACTGTGTATTCTGTTATATGCAAAAAAGCTCTTTTTAAAAGCCCACTCTTAATAATGAAATAAGATAAAGCTATATCTTGAATTGTAAGAAGGAATTAAATATGTTGGAGTATTTTTGGAGGAAAGCAGACTAACAGTGTCAGTGAAGACTTTTTATGATGTAGTTCTGAGGAAGCACAACTCCAGCTGTTGGAAGGATTAAAAGGGAATTTATTATTTCATGCAACTGAGAAGTCTAGGCATAGAACTGATCCAGGAAATAGTCTAAGTGTCCAGCATTAGATGAGTGGATAAAAAAGCTTGATACAGTTCTGGCCTAGATGGATGTACAGGTAGAAATGTTTTACTTCCTCACACAATCAAAAGAAGGATAACAACCAATTTAAAAACAATAAACAACCAGAACTACCAGAAAATCAAACTGCATGGAACTCTGACAACCAAGGAGTTAAACAAACGTTCATCCAGACTGGTAGGAGGGGAGGAGACAGGCAGCGGGTGGAGACAACCCTAGAAAAGCAGTGGGCCACAAGGGTGAGGTGGGGCTGGCCGAACAGGAAACCAGAGACTCAAAATCACTAGCTATAAACTACTTCGGGGGTTATGAAGGTGGGAGAAACTCTTAATCTCACAGGAGAGTTCTTTGGAAAGTGGGGCTAGAGTGGAGTGATTGAGAGGCATTGTCCCCTCTCTGACCCCTCCCCCACAGACAGCACCACAGTGCATCAAAGAGGATTGCCCTATCCTGGAGAATACCTAAGGCCCTGCCCCCTTACAACATAATAGGTGTGCTGAAACAAAGAAATATGACCCACATGAAAGAACAGATAAAAACAACAGAAAAAGAACTAAGCAATGGGGAGATAAACAACCTATGTGATGCAGAGTTCAAAACACTGGTAATCAGGATGCTCACAGAATTGATTGAGATTGGTGGCGAAATGAAGGAAGAAATGAAGGCTACCCAAAGTGAAATAAAGTAAAATATACAGGGAATCAACAGTGAAGGAAAGGAAACCAATATTCAAATAAAAAATTTGGATTAAAAGGAAGAAATAAACATCCAAGTGGACCAGAATGAAGAAACAAGAATTCAAAAAAATGAGGAGAGGCTTATGAACCTCCAGGACAACTTTAAATGTTCCAACATCCAAATCACAGGTATGTCAGAAGGAGAAGAGGAAGAGCAAGAAATTGAAATCTTACTTGAACAAATAATGAAGGAGAACTCCCTACAAATCTGGCAAAGGAAATAGACTTCCAGGAAGTCCAGGAAGCCCAGAGAGTCTCAAAGAAATTGGACCCAAGGAGGAACACACCAAGGCTCATCATTAAGTTACCCAAGATTAAAGACAAGGAGAGAATCTTAAAAGCAGCAAGAGGAAAGGAGAGAGTTACCTACAAACGAGAGCCCATAAGGCTATCAGAAGATTTCCCAAAAGAAACCTTACAGGCAAGAAGGGGCTGGAAAGAAGTATTTGAAGTCATGAAAGGCACAGACCTGCATCCAAAATTACTCTATCCAGCAAAACTATCATTTAGAATGGAAAGGCAGAAAAAGTGCTTCCCAGATAAGGTCAAGTTAAAGGAGTTCATCATCACCAAGCCCTTATTATATGAAATGTTGAAGGGACTTATCTAAGAAAAAGAAGAAGATCAAAAACTTGAACAGTGAAATGACCACAAACTCACAACTATCAACAACTGAACCTAAAAAACAAAAACAAAAATGAACTAAGCAAACCACTAGAACAGCAACAGAATCACAGAAATGGAGATCACATGGAGTGTTATTAGTGGGGAGGGGGAGGGGAAGAATGGGAGGAGGTACAGGAAATGAGAAGCATAATTGTTAGACATAAAACAGACAGGAGGAAGTTAAGAATAGTATAGGAAATAGAGAAGCCAAAGAACTTATATGTAAGACCCATGGACATGAACTAAGCATGGAGGGAATGCTAGATGGTGGGGGGGGTTCCAGGGCAGAGGGGGATAAAGGGGAGAAAAAAAACTGGGACAACTGTAATAGTATAATCAATAAACTATACCTTTTACAAAGCTTGGTACATTTACACAATGGAATACAATGCAGCAGTGAAAAAAGAAGGAACTCTTACCTTTTGGGACAACATGCATGGACCTGGAGACTATTATGCTAAGTGAAATAAGCCAGTCAGTGAAAATAAATACCATATGATCTCACTTGTATGTGGAATCTAATGTACAACATAAACTAACAAGCAAAATAGAAACAGAGTCATAGATACAGAGAACAGACTAATAGCTGTCAAAGGGGAGAGAGGAGGGAGGACTGGATGAAAAAAGGTGAAGGGATTAACCAAAGAACATTTATGCATGACCCATAGGCATGGACAAGGGTGTGAGGATTGCCTGAGGGAGTATGGGATGTGAAGGTGAGCAAAGGGGGAAAATGTGGAGACAACTGTAATAGCATAAACAATAAAGTATGTTTTAAAAAGAAATTAATAATTATCTTATAGGAAGATACTTTGAGATTATGCAAACAATTTGTTTTCATACTTTCATCACCACCTTCTTTTCTACTGATGTTTCTTGTCTAGAATAATTATTAGTGTGATATTTTCTAAATAGTGATTTTCTAATTCTATCATTCCTTCTTCATTTATTAACTGAAATTCTGCTGTAATGAAAAGCTTTCTCTTCTCATTTATTTATTTAACTGTTCATTCATTTATTCAATTATTTATATCAGCATGGACTCCTAGATATTTATTGTACTCTGTGGGTTTTAATTCATTATTATCATCATTTATTTTGTTACTCAAAATGTCCCAGACCTAAGTACCACATTTTTAAAATGTATATGCTACAAAAAAAAAAGGTATCATATCTTTCCAACTTTCCTTTGTCTCCGTACCCCCACCCAATGTACCAGCACTACTTTCAGGACTGGCTGTCTAGATGTAGCTGTGTTTTCTGCAAATGGTGCCCCTTCTGTGACTTCAGCTGTAACCAAACTGTTTTCTCCCTTGCTCCTTCAACCTTCGATTACTAAAGGCTGGTTGCTGCTGCTATTCCCTGGACACTTCACCATCCCATGTTGGTCCCCCAGCCCTGCCTTGGCCCCTGTAAATGTCCATTCATTGAACTCCCTTCATTTGAACTCTTTGAGCGCCACTTGTTACCTGTCAGATGCAGACTGCTGGGAATAAATAAATGAATGTCCCTCCAAAGCACTGGATACATTACCTAGGACAGAGAAGTGCTTCAGAAGTGTTATTCATGGAGCTGTACTATAACTCCTTACATCAGTTTTGGGAGCTCAGCTGGCTGGTGACAAATACAGAGTTGCTTTGGAAGGGAGAAAGGGAGGGTAATGTTCTCAAGCATCCTGTTGTAAATGGGCCAACATACATAATCTTGAAAACTGAGCACTGCAGGATTAAAGTCAACATTTGAGAGTTCTTTTCTGGAACTCTGGGCATTATGTCAAAAGCAATTCATGCAAATAAAGTTTGGCAAGGATCAACAAGGAGACTTAACACTGATATTATATAACCTGATTTATGAAGAAAAACCTAACTAAAATAATTTAAAAATTCACCTTTGAACAAATATCTTAGAGTCATTCTGTTGTATTCTTATCCTAGAGCAGAAGAAAATCCAGCAGAAACCTATCAAGTAGCAACTTCTGTTCCCTAAAGTACACAAACATTTTTAATATAATCTTTATTATATTTTTTCCATTACCATGTAATCCCCTTACACCACTCCCCACCCCACACCCCCAGCAATCACCTCACAAACATTTGAATAATACCTTGCTAGGCCAACTTAATTTTCTATGACTAGTTTTGGGAAGTAGTCCTGCTGCCTTGGTGACAGTAGGCACATAGAAATATGAGGTCCAAAATAATCATCTGTGGGATACCTGAGTGAATAGTGTGGGCTACTGAAAACAAATTCACATTCAGGAATTTGTTTTACTGAATGTAAATGCAGTAGATTTACATTCTTGCTGCTGTTTTTTGCAAACACTTGATATGGAATGTGAATATATGATTTCCATGTAAGATAAAATTGATATGGTTGAAACCAAACCACAGGTACAAATGAATATAATCTGAAGTATAATGTGAATTCACTAATTTAAAAATGCTATAAGGAGAAAGACTAAGGCATTCATTAACCTTGTCTGGGTGTGAAAAGTGAAAATGTATTTAGTGGAATACCCCTATAGATCTGCTTCACTTGGTGGTGGCAGGTGGTGGGAGCAGGTGCTGTGGGAAGGATAATGATAGCTTTGTTTCCTACCTTGTCTTTATTCCTTGGCCTTATTTCTGGAACTGGAGCAAGAATCAGTGTTGAGAGGTAAGAGAAGAAATTCTGTAAAGGAAGATTCAGCATCTCAGAGACTTCAAACAAAGGTCACCATGTTTATTTGCCAACATGAGAGGAAAGTGGGACTGTGAACAAAAGTTTTCTGAAAAAAAAATCATGTAAATAGAAGTGAATATTTCCAGCCCACTCACCCTATTAACCTTAGAAACCAAATTAATGGCAGGTGACAAAATCCAGCTTTCCGAGACAGTACAGAATTTTGAAATATTCTTTTATTTTATTTTATTATTTTTTTAAAGGTATAATTCTCTTTTTTTTTTAAAGATTTTATTTATTTATCTTTAGAGGGGAAGGGAAAGAGAGAGAGAGAAATATCAATGTATGGTTGCTTCCTGTGCATTCCCTGCTGGGAACTGGCCTGCAACCCAGGAATGTGCCCTGACTGGGAATCGAACTGCGATCTCTTGTTTCGCAGGCCTGTGCTTAATCCACTAAGCTATGCCAGCCAGGGCCAAATATTCTTTTATTTTATTAAACTCATGAGTGAAGTGACTTGATTTTAGACTTTTGGGGAGAAAATTGTCAACTGCAAGTGTGTGTCTCAATTTTCATTTGTAAAATCAAAGGTTTGGAAGGTCCATAGTGACAGAAAGATGAGAGGGAGAGAATAAATACAGATAGTGAATAGAATAGGACTATAATTCTGGCATTCTGGCTTAGTCAGCCAGAAAAACCTAACTAAGTTGTTGGATTGGAATTTGAGGCATATTCTTTTTCTCAGCCCAAGTTTGCTCAAATGTAACAATGATAAAAGGGGTTGTCCTGGGTGCAGGGAAGATGCTTAATGTGGCCTGGCATATAGAAGGGGCTCAATGCATAATTCCTACTTGTTGGTGTTCTTGTGGCTGTTATGGTTACAACCTCCCCCTACCAACTCCATGTTTAAAAAGTCACTATTCTTCCAGTAAAGGAAATAGCCTGGAGCTCTATTCTCAGATATTGTTCAGGACATAAGAACCATACTCACTGTGTGTTTACTCAAGCGAGAGGGTTCAAACTGCTTCCTCTAATGATCACAGAGAAGGGTTAAAGCTTTGTCAGCTGAATATTTGTGATCTGGCTGACTGGGAATGAATAATTAAACTCCTGCCAACACAAAGTGCCAACACAAAGTGTAAATTCCTTAGAGCGACCTTGTATTTTCTCTATAATGGCATGTTTCCCCACTTCCCCAAATAATCATATCAATGTTGTTTTTTAGAAGCTCAAGTTTTAAAGCTCACATACTGCCCTTTTCCCTCATAGGCAGTTTCACAAAAGCAGGCTTAACTCAAGCTCTCCATGCCTTGCAGGGAAGCCTGTGACCCCCACTGACCTGGCCAAGAGGCTAGAATGGGTCCCACCAAGCTGAGTAAGGCCAGCTTCTATTTTAGTGAATTGCCAAAAGAACCACTCAGGCAGAATACAAAATAGAGGAGACAACAAGTGCCTTTTTGTATATTTGATACTCTTGTGGAAGTGAGCCCCGTGGAAAACTTGACCTATTTGTATAACATCCTGTTCCTGGAGCGCCAGAATTCATGGATGGAGAGGTACTTTAAACAAACGAAGAGCCACTCCTGAAAAATGTGCTAGGATTGAAAAGAGATCAATTCAAATCCCAGCATGTCAGCAGATAATATGAAGTATGTTTCCTCTAATCATCAGCGGTGGCATATGACATTTCTTGAAGATTTTTTTAGTTATAAGGGAACTAGCTTCCAGAGGCCTGCAGCTCAATCCCACTGGCTGCTCCAGTGGAATCACACATTTCTATGTACAACACAGCTTGTCTGTGCAAAGAAAAAGGAGCTCCTTTTCTTATCTGACTTTGATCCTGAGCCTCCTCTCACCGATGAGTGGGGAAAAAACAATAAACTTTTAGTTCCCCCAATGTGATTGTTTTCATTGTCTTATGAAGCAATGCTCATAAGTCATTTAGATTTCTCCCTCCTCCACTTCTTCCCCAGAATCCTTTGCAAGATGGCTTCAGAAAATTTAAGAGTAAGATTTGGAGTCCTTGGGGACAGTATTCTCTTGCTCCCTCTTGGGGCAGTGGTCCTTTACTCCCGTGGTTCCTGGAGACCTTGCTGGCCTTTGGGCGTCAGTCTGTATCTGTGTCTATCTCCTGCCCACATCAGCCATCTTGTGGCTGATCAGCATCACCTTAGCTCTCCCTGATGGCCTACCCTCAAATCCTGCCCAGGACTCCAGCAGCCTACTGCCTGAGCCCACCCTCTGTGGAGGCATTACCTCCTTCTACTTAGCAGGCCCCAGGTACTTAGCTCAAGCTCTCAACCTTTGTGGAGCCTAAAAACAATATTACTCAGGGCCTTCCTCACCACAGGCACTCAGCTGAAACCCTGACACAGTGTGTGAGTGCAAATAGCTATTTGGGATGTGACACTATGAACACTGGCAGGAAGTAGGGAAAGGAGAAGTCATTAAAGCCTTCATTGTAAAGCAAATTGCCTCTGAGGGCAACTAGAACTTAATACCCACCCCTGCTCCCCCAACTGGAAACTCTGAGAATAAGTGTAGAACCTGCCTCAGAGTCATGGGCAAGTTAAAATAACTCATAAAGTTAATTGTGGAGATTACAAGAAATATGCACACAAAGCAATATGCACACAGAGCCCAGACATAATAAGGGCTCAGTAGATGTAAGCATACTCTGGTTTCCCACAAACCCTCTGCTCCCAAACTCTGACTTGCCAGCTCTTTCCATGGCTTCTTCTTTGGGTATTTCTCTTACGTCTTTGACCACTTCTTTCTGTTCCTCACTCACTTTTTAAAAAATCCCCACCTAAGTACATATTTATTGATTTTAGAGATAGAGGGAGGTAAGGAAGGAGGGGGAAAGTGAGAGTTTGAGATAGAGAGAGAGACAGAAACATGTATGTGAGAGAGAAACATCAATTGGTTGCCTCCTGTACGTGACCCAAACAGATCAAACTGCTTTCCAGGTAAGTGCCCTGACCCTTTTGGTGGACAAGATGATGCTTCAACCAACTTAGTCACCTGGCCAGGTCTCCTTATTCACTTTTAATTTTACTCCATGAACTGCAAACAGGTGTTTCCTAAAGTCTAGCTTGAGTTTTCTGCTCTTTTCCTGCTAAGTGAATTCATCCATTGCAAAGTTAGTAGACAAATATACTCAAGCCTCTTTAAATGTGTGTGCATAAAGATCTCTCTGGGATATATATTCTATCCTACCTCAGCCAGGGGACTGAAGCAGTCTTTGTTAAAATAAAACTTTGTTATTTAAAATGTTTTAGGAAGTATAGTAAAAGTATAGTGATTATAAGTTTGATAATATGGAGTATTGCAAGATATTGGAAAAAATCAGTATTTTCACACCATTGTGGTAGATGTTCGAATTTATGTGGCCATTTTAGAGGGCATCTGGATAGTAATAATTAAAACTGCAAATGCACACACTTTTACCACTCAACAATTCTACTTTTGCATATTTGTAGAGAAACTCATTCAAATGTGTGCAATGATATTCATGGCTATTTGTTTATTAGCAAAACATTGAAAACAACCTGATGTTCATTAGTAGGGAGCTTAGACAGATGAAAACTGGTATATTTATACATGATGGAATAACCAAATAGCAGTTAAAAAGGAATGAGAACTCTACATATCAACCTAGAGAGATCTAAAAAAATTAATTGAAATAAAAGCAACTGGCAACAACTAATATGCTTTCTAATCTTATAGTTTTTTCTTCTCCAGAGTGTTGTTGAATGAAATAATACAGTATGTAGTCTTTTGAGTTTGGTTTCCTTTACTTAGCTTAATGAATTTAAGATTCATCCATATTGTTGCAGATATCAGTAGTTCCTTTTAATTGTTCAAATGTTTTGCCTAACTTTTTAATGGGCCTTTATGTACATAACACTATTTTAAGAAATAAAATTTTGGAAATGCAGAAACCAAACTTACAATGATGAGCTCTGGGAGGTTAGAAGAAGCCAGGGCTGAGGAAAGAGATGGTTAAAGATTTAGCTTTATTTGTAATATTATTATTACTATTTTTAAATAGCAGATTTCTGTATTACATGTGTAATTTTAAATTCTGTTTACAAAGGTGATAGATGAATTTGATAACTGTGCTAGTTACGTAAGAGAAAATCTCTATTCTTAGATAATATATGATAAAACATTTAGGGTAAAAGTCTATGATGAATATAACTTACCTTCAAGAAGGAGGAAAGAGGGATGAAGGGGAGGCGAGAGAGAGAGAGAGAATACATTTAAAAATCCTGATATCAGCTGAAGAAGGAAACTTCTAATTGATTAAAAACTTGAGGTTGATGGAGATTCTTTTTATGCTCAGCTGTGAATCAAGAGACAGGACTGAGAAAAACAGATAGACACTCAAAGTCCAGAAACAGGAAAAGAGGCAAACTGGGAGCAGCATCTATGTTTCATGTCAGGAGAAGAGAGAAGAGGGTAGGACCTCACTCCTCTGGAGACACCTTGGGGATGCAGCAGGCTCCTTGTAGAATGGGAAGGAAGAGGGAGGATGAACTAATCTGAACTACCACCTGAGGTCTCAGGTCTAGAGGGTCATCAAAGTGTGTGTGCATAAGGGGTTGTGAGGGTTTCAGCTTGTCCTTCCACTTGTGACATATGGCTGGGATCCATGGCTTCAAATTCACTGAAGACTGAGCAATGTGATTTATAACCATATTTCCTCAGACCTAGTAACCAGAACAGTTCATGCTGGGTGATGGAGATCAGATGTGCAACAAGGGAGTCCACTTGAAAACTCAAAAGATTCAAGGCAAAAGCTGGAATCATGGGGCTCCCCATACCATCCCTGTACCATCTTCTTTCCTTCCCTGCCATTTTACCCTTGACTCATAATGGTAAAGATCAAACTCAAGGTGGCGCAGGAATAAAGGTAAATACCACTGGCACAGGATTTCACTTCTAAACAAGGGATTTAGTCTTTAATGTTGCCTTTCCTAACTTCTCATTCCACTTCCAGGCTCTTTTAGATACTCCTGCCAGAGTCCTAAGTGCTACCATAGATTCAGTCTGTATGATATTCAGCTTCCCTTCCAAGCTAATCTTCTTTCACATGTCCTTCTTTTTGCCAATGGCTCCAAAATTTTCAAAATCCAGATGAATGGTTTCTAATTTATCCTTTCTCCTTTTCTTCTCAAATGAACCTTTTATTAAAGTTCATTTCTTCTGCCTGTGAAATTTCCTGAGTTATCCTTCTTTATTTCAGCACCCAGATGAGGGAGTCATTACTGTTTAACTAACTTTTCTTTTCCTCTGGTCTCTCTCTGTCCATTGCTTTCTGCACATTGCAGTCAATAATTTCAACCCCCCTTCCCCACGGCCCACATCAACTTTCCATCATCTATCTCATAATCTATTTCTTTCTCATCTTTAGTTTAATTTCCCATATCCTAGGAGTCACTGCCCTATAAATTGTTTTCTTTCAATTGTGTCATATCCATTTTTATCATTTCTATTACAGTCTTCTCAGTCCTATTACTCATTATCTATGAGCCCAGTAACCACTGACCTCCTTGATTTTAGTTTTTCCACCCTACCCTACATTCTACCACTGCACTAACCTTGCTTAAACATCATTTCACCAGGCCACACCTCTGCTCTGGAATGCACAGTGGCTTCTTATGATATCAAGTCTAGATTACTTTGCTTGACTGTCCTCTGGCTCTACACCCAAATTTTCCTACCCACCACCACCTTATTACTCTTCCAAGCCAAGTTTCCTCTTTCCTGTCTGTTATATAAGCATCCTATTCTTAGTCCTAATAGTACAGCTTTGCTCAGACTCTTCATCCTGTGTTCAATCAAAACCTGTTTAACTTGTTAAGAACTATGGGATCTTTAATGGTTATCCATCCACTCCAATCCCGTGCTCTATTGATGTTAGAATCAGAGTGTTGGAGCAACAAATCAGATTCCACATGGACAGGCTGAAACTAAGGGCCCATGAAACTCCACAGAGGTAATTGGGTATCAGGGCCTAAACATGGCTCTGAGACAGACCCCATTGGACTAAGGATAGTTCTGTGAGGCTGGAGTACAGGAGAGAGAATCAAGCCTAGGAAGAAAGTGCATGGCAGAAGACTTTTAGTCGCAGGAAAGAATCAGGCATCCTGAGTTTAGAATGAATTTAGAAGTCATAGATTTAGTTCACACAAGAGAAGAACAGAAGGGAAGAAGATAAAGACAGGTAGCAGAGCTAGTGACAATGGCTTTGGTAGTTTAACCAACACAAAGGTCTTTCATTTACCATGCATATCTTGTGTATTTGCTTGACTTGTGTGTTAGATAGTCTACAATGATGGCCAGCATAAAAATCTTCCCTCACCATTCTGTCACTCTGCCATTGAAAGGTGATATTTATTTTTCCTCCCTTTCACCTAGACAGACCTTGTGACAGCTTTGGTCAATAAACTATGATGGAAAATGATTTTCTGAGACTTCTGAGACTGAATCTTAAGAGCCCAGGCATTTTCCATATCCTTCTTAGAACATAGTCACCATCTTCTGAGGTTCCCAAGCTATGTAGAGGAGAACCAAGACCTTCAGCATGTGGTCCCAGCTCAGCTCCCAGATAGTAGCCAGAATGAACCACCAGCCATGTGAGTTCTTCATTGTGCACTTCCATTTCAGTCAGTCAAACCCTTGCACAGTTGCCTTTGAGTCCTAACCAATAGCACAAGAAGCAGAACCACCCAGCTGAGTCAAGTTAACCCACAGAAGTGAAAAGGTAATAAAATGGTTATTGTTTCTATGATACTAAGTTTTGCAGTGGCTTGTTTTTCTGCAATATATAACTGGAATAGATTCTCAATAAATTTCTTGACTTCTAATGAGAACTTTCTTTTATCTATCATTCATAACACTTACTATGCTAAGAATCCAAAAGTCAAGGTACTTGGTATGACCAATTCCTCAACAACTTGGGTTTGTCTTAAAAATTCTCTTTTCTGCTACTGTAGCACAGATAACCTCATCTGACAACTGGTTATATTCCATTTAACACTTTATTTTAAACTATATTCAATAATTCTCTAATTATTTTATTAGCAAATCTCACATGCTCCCAAACCAAGCCCATATTTATATTATCTTCTTTTCCTCTCCCATTGCATGTTGCAAAGTAAATATGCAACATATACTGATGAATTAAAAGTTCATTTCTGACTATTCTTCCATGCATATGGAATTGTCTTTTACATCTAGCTCAAGTGACCAAGAGACAACATCCACCTTAATTCATCCTTATGTGTAACAGATTAACCATTTAAAGCTTCCTTAAAAGATAAAACATAAAGCCACTAACACACATTCAAAATATTAAAAATTTATCAAGACAAATGTTTATTCAGAGGTTCCCAGGAGTAAAAATAGATAATGGCCAGTGACATAGGAATCAAAACCTGGTTCAGAAAAGAATGTTCACTTATTGTTAATTCAAGCATACTTACTAATAAAAACTTCAAACATTGAATATATTTTTCATTGTTGTATTTTTTCTTTTGTTCATGTGCCTCATGGTGGAGATCAGGTTTAAAATGAGGCCATATGTAACACAAATGAGGTCACCAAGATTTTACAGATTTGCCTGAGAACATGTAAATTCTCTCAAACAGAGCTTTTTCTGGAACATAAATATAATTAGAAGGTTACTATATTGCCAATATGGGAGTGTTCAAGGTTTTGGTTCATGTGGGTGTGATATGGTGACTGGGAAGGATAAGGATTGAGACATAAGGAGCAATGATCAACTTAATCTAAACATTCTGCAACTGTTTATGTGATAAAGGATAAGCAGGTTCTTCAACAATGAAAATCAATATACTCTTGAAGTCATGAATTATGATAAGGGATAGCTGAACCTGTTTGGTTAAAGAACTAGTTCAAACACTTGCCAGTTCTTCAAGCCAGCCTAATACTTTGCTGAAGATCTTCTCTTCTTACCGTAAGAATTAAGATATTTCTCCTGATGGCCCTAAACTATCAAAAAATCAAAACCAGTATCTATGGTTCTTAGTACAAAAGAAATATAAAATTAAAGAAAAATTAGGTTCTTAGCACTAAGGAAATATAAGATTAAAGAAAAATTAGGATTCATGTAATAATAAGGTTACTTCAAATAAGCCCTTGTGTAGCCTGGAAAAATTTACTAGAGTATGCAGAGACCCACATTCCTGGGGTTCTATAGCTAGAGAATTTCATTAATAGAATTAGGGTCACATACAGCATAAGAGAGATTAGGGAAGGTAGGAGGTGCTTATGAAGATTATGAGTATGCTTCAAGTCAAGATGGCTTCTGGAAGCCAGTATTGTAATCTTGGGTAGGTATGCCACTTATTCCACTGAGCCCATTTTTACTTTTATAAAAGTAGAAAATGATGATATCTGTCCTATTTAATTCACAGGACATTATAAAGTTGGACTGAGATAATATATAATAAAACATGTTGGAAACAAAGTATGAAACACTATAAAAGGCTGGTGTGGCTCAGCGGACTGAGATCTGGCTTGAGAACCAAAGGGTAGCCAGTTTGATTCCCAGTTAGGGCACATGCCTGGGTTGCAGGCCAGGTCCCCAGTAAGGGGTGCATGAGAGGCAACCACACATTGATGTTTCTTTCCCTCTCTTTCTCCCTCCCTTCCCCTCTCTCTAAAAATAAAAAAAACAAAATCTTTTAAAAAATTTTTAAAAAGTAAGATCTCAGGTATGAGTCAAACATAGAGATGCATAAACAAGAAATAAACATCGAACCAGTACATAAATCAAACAACCGGATAAATAAATAAATAAATTTGTGATTGATTTCATGATAAATGTATAGTAATGTGAGTCATGGAAACTTATATATTATAATTGCAAGGGAAACTTGACATGTAAATTGTATCTCCTAAATAGATGGAAAGGCTATATTGGGAAGTGGAATTCTGGGGCCTGAAGGAAAGAAAGAAAGAAGGGAGGAAGGATGAATGCATGAAAGGAAGGGAGGGAGGCATATCAAATTTGTTAAAATGTGAGAGACATTCCAAACACTACATTCAAAAATAAGGACTAGAGCTCTGTCCAGTGTGGCTCAGTGGATTGAGCTTCAGCCTGCAAACCAGGAGGTCACCAGTTCCATTCCCAGTTGGGACATGTGCCTGGGTTGAGGGCCAGGTTGGGCCCCCAGTGGGGGGTGCAAGAGAGGTAACCACACATCTCCCTCTCTCTCTCCTCCCCTTGCCCTCTCTCTAAAAATAAATAAATAAAATATTTAAAAAAATAAGGACTAGATGGTAGGAAGAATCACAGGCTGAGGAACAAAAGGTGACAAAACATTATGTCAATGGTGAACAACTACATGCTTTTCATACCTTCTTCATTTAAGCCCCACAAACCACCCTAGGAGGTAGATATTATGGTCCCCATTTGATGAAGGACAAAACTGAGTCTCAGAGTCTCATCTGGTTCAATGCTACACATTAAGATGAAACTACTAAAAACTCAGGTCTTTCTGAGGTTATAACTGATATTCTTCCTTCCATGCCAGTATTTATAAAGTAATGAGAGTCCTAAAAGTCCCAGGAGGGGTGGGGTTGAAGGTGGAATGGTTGGATGAAGTGGGATAAATATGTTGTGAGCAATGAATAAATTCTTCCTTCCCTAGAGTCTTATTTTGGTTTTGAATAACTTGGTTTCTTTCCAATTATTTTAACATGCCCATCTCCTAAATCGTAGAACTTGTCCAGGTTTTTAAAATTTTTTTCTCCCTGCAGCAGAAAGAAAGAGAAGATAATTGGCTTCAGGCTAACCTGTGCTTTTTAAATACATAGAGAACAGCCTCTTAGATTTCCTCTTCTTCCCCATTGAAAAGACTGCCTATGGAATTAAAAACATTACCAACACCACAGTTGCTACGTGACCAGAATTACGGGACAATCAACAATAGGAAATGATATTGCAAATACAATTGAAAGCATAATACACTTGAGAGCCTTGACAAATTCCTCTTACAAAACTTCCTCTTACAAACATCCTCTCATCATTGTGGTATGATCCACTGGCCAAAATAGTTCATCAGGGCTGAAATATGGTCCTCATTATTATTAATTGGCACTTACTGAAGTTTTAAACAATAGGATTGGTGATATAATTCTAGCACAGAATTCCTTTGATGAAATCTTCTATTGGGTGCAGGAAATACCTCAGTGGGAAGGATCCATGTACCTGTCACACAAGATAGACTGAAACTACCAGTTTTAGTTTCTATACCTGGGCACTAACTCTCTGCTCCATCCCTGTTCTAAAGAGAATGCAGTTAAAAACTGGTTTCTAAGTTTTAAAACCAGTTTTCCAACTGGTTTTAACCACAAGTATTTAAAAAAATCACATAATATAATATCCCTCAAGGCTTCAAACCAAGCTTTCAGGACATAAGGGACCCCAACCCCTGCTGAAATTTCTCTAGATCTTGGTAACCATCAAAGTTGAATGTTCTTTTGCTCTCCTTTATTTCTGACCAGAAGCTGGGCTATGAAAAGAGGCATTCTCACTATTGCAGGAGTTGGACAGCCTGGGTATGAATTCCAGCTTTGCCACTCCCTGGCTACTTCATTTGCAAGGTACTTTCACCTCTTGGAACAAAAAGTTCTTCATCTTCAGAATGCGCATATTTAAGTATATGAACTCAAGCAATTCTTGAGCTTTTCTGGGACTGACAATTCATAAATCCTACTGAGTCTTTGCTGTCCCACACCCCTCACACATATTTCCTTTCCTCTTAGCCCAGCTTAAATTTCACAATTAGTAAAACACTCCTTTGCATGGACCCTCAACTCCTTTGCCACCCTCGCTCTTATTAGTTTTCTTTTGGTAACAGCATAACCCTGGTTAAGTCCAATGTCCTGCCTACTTTGTGTTTGTGTCCAGGCCACTGAGTGTGGATGGATAACAGCATAACCACACTAACTGATCTTCTTTTAAATTCATGATTATGGACTTCAAATGGTCCCTTTATTCTGTTTGGTTTGCATATTTATTGCTCTAGTCTGTTTATTCTTTTGTAAAGAAAATGGAAGAACACAGAAAAGAACTTATTTGTCTTCCTACCACCACATTTACTAACTTCCCTGCAGCTGTGTCAAGAGACTCTTCCTTCCCTTCTTAAACTACAAATAAACTGTTCATGTTCCAGCTTAAGCCACACCCTCCAACCTGTATCACAGAGTCCTAGACCCCAGACCCCCTTACCTCTCCTGGAAGTGGTTCCAGCAACTCAGACCCCTCCATTCTGCACCATCCATTTCTCCACTTCACTGGCTTATTCCCATCGACATACATACTACTACATCTACTACATTAACCACAGTCTCTTTCCTAGCCCCACTTTCCTCTCCAGCTACTGTTCCATTTCCCAAATTACTTTGTAGCAAAACTCCTTGAAATATTTGTCATTACTGGTTGCTTCCAATTCAATTCCCATATTTTTAAAAACTCACTCCATTTTGCCTCTGCCCTCACCACTTTTCAGTGTTTGCAGTTCCTTTTACATTATGAATCCAGTAGTTGATTCTCAGCCATCACCTTATTTTACCTACAACAGCCTTTGGCACAAGCAAGAACTTGCTTCTGTTTGAAACTCTGTCTTCACTTAGTGTTCCTGTTAGTAGAACAACAAAGCAAAGTATCTCAAAACTTAATAACTTAAAGCAATGAAGATATTTATTTTGCTCATGAATCTGTGATCTGGTCAAAGCTTGGTGGGGACAACTCATTTCTGTCACTTCATGTCAGCTAAGATAGCTCGGTGGCCAGTGGCTGAAATCATCTGAGGTTCAATCACTCACATACCTGGTGCAATGGCAGGGAAACTTAGGGGCTGGAATCTTTGGGGTCCTAGGGTATCTGTCTGTCTGTGGTCTCCTCAGCATGGCAGCATCAACATCAGAGTAGACAGACTTCTTACATTCTCATGCTTCACAAGGCAAATGCCCTGAGGAAAGGGACCAGACTAAAGCTGTACCACCTTTCCTTTCACAACTACCCTTAGAAATTGTATAGTTTCACTTTTGCGGTAGTCACAGGCCCCATCTCTTGATGTAGCAGTGTTGACCTCACATTGTAAGGGAGATAGTGCTGTGGTTATCTTTAGAAGGTAAAATCTACCACACTTGGCTTCCAGGGTACTTCTTTCTCCTGGCTTTTTTCCTAAGTGGAAGCTTCTTCTCACCCTTGATTCCTCTTCTCTACTCCTTAGAGTTGGAGTCCACAGAGCTTTGTACTGGGACTTCTTCTCTTTTTTTATTTTCTATTTCTTGGTGATCTCAAAGAGTCTCATGGCTTTATATACCACCTTTATTCTAATGACTCAAATTTCTATGTCTAGACTGCAACTTTCCCATGAACTGCCCACTCAATATCTCTTCTTGGATGGCTAACAGGCACCTCAAATTTAATGTATGAAAAACAGGATGCCTAATTTCCCCACACAAATGTGCTCCACCTTCAGATTTTCCCTTGCAGCAACTCCATCCTGCCAGCAGATTACACTCAAGAATAATGTTTGACTGTCACATGCTCCAACAATTCATTAGCAAACTCTGTTGGTTTTGCCTTCAAAACACATCTGGAATGTGACCACATTTTATATCTAACTTCTACTATCCTGGTGCAAACCACCAGTATTACCCCTGACAATCACTTTCTTTCATTCGATGCTGGAATTCTCTTTGTTGCTGCTGTGCATTCTGCCATAATTTCAACAGTCAAGTTCAGAATGACTTGGAAAATATAACTGTATGATATATACATTTCATAAATGTTCCAGTTGCTTTGATTTGCATTTCATTTCCAGTCCCTAATCTGCTGCTGATGGCTTGTAGTAAGGTGAACAACAACATTTCTGACCTCATGTCTGAGTCTGGCATAGAAAGAGGCCTGACCAGGATGGGGTCATAGGTTGTATCCTGTGTGAGCAGAAATAAGACCTATTGCAGGGATTTTTTAACCAAGTTCTGTGCGTGAACCCATTTGAGAATCTGGCAGAAGCCACCAAACCCTCCCCTCAAAAGTCCTGTACAACACAGGAAAAGAAGTTGAAATCCATGGTGGAACTCAACCATTCATTCTTGAATTCCTATGCCCAAAACCCAGTACCTAGAACTCGGGGCCACTTTTTGGGTCCATCATCTTTATGCTTTAACATCATTGTTACCTTATTTTCATGGCCAGGTGTGGGGATGGGGGATAAAAACTGTATCCTGAATTAATAAGAATTCACTCTTCAGAAAAATAGTTTGTAACAGTGGTTAATAACCCAGACACCTAATTCTGTTTTAATTCTTGAGTTGTGAGAAAAAAAGTATTATGGTAAGGAGTATGGCCCTGTTTTTGAGTCCTCTTTGAGACAGACTACATCTGTTGTAACCTCAGAGACTTAATTATTTGATTAGTTGATTATTTTTACATATATTCACAAAAATTGAAGCTGTAGTATTTATACTAAAACTTATCCAATTGTTTATTTCTATTATTCCAGGAAGATTTTAAAAGTAACTACAAAAGTAAGAATTTTTTTTGATGTAAGAATTTTATTATTGAATAAGGTCTCCTGGGCTTAGTAAAGCTCAAATTAGTAGTGAATTACCTATATTAAGAAATACTGTGAATTCAGGATCATTCCTTTGAGTGAAAGTTTGACTGTGTTTCTTCAAATGAGTTGAAGCATTTTTTCACTACTACATTTGCAATTATGTACATGGAGTAAAAAATGAGCATTATTTAGTTTATTTTTCATTTCATATATTTTAAATGTATGAAGAGTGAGAATATGCCTTATATTTCAACTGGTTATGCTGCTTTATAATAACAATGCTTTATAATAACACTGGACTGGTAAGACCTTTATTTAGAAGATTTATGTTTATATTCCCAACCTGCCAGAAGTAAATTAGGTGGGTGGTTTAATGATTCTATCATTTTTCCTCTAAAAGCCACTTTGAAATTATATACCATTCAATTGTATATTTCGGTGTTAACATTAAGTTGACAGTCCAAAGTTGCTGAATGTGTGAAAGGGGGTGAGGGAGAGTTAGAAGTGATGAATTTTTGCAAGAGTAAAAAGAGAGTGGAGAAAAAGCAGTAACAGTGAGCAGACTTCAGCCCCTGAGCCCCGTCAAATCTCAATAATAAAGCAGAATTTTTCAAACTCCAGTTGGAGATGACAGATTAGAGTTTTGGGTCATGTCTTAATTCAGGCTCCCCAGAAACAAACCATAATATGAAGATTTATGTGAAAGTGATAGATAATGGAGGCTCTGGGTTTTCATAGTCTTGCACCCAACAGTTACTGGAAGGGAGTAACTTCTCAGCACTACATGCTATCTGCACATTTGGGAAAAATAGTTCCAATAGCTAAGAAAGTGCCTCCAAAAAAGAAAAAGCTATCTTTGTAGGTTGGTTCCTATATGGGGAATTAATAAGACCAAAGAGTACAAACTTATTTAAGTCAAGATTTCTTATTAGAAAAGCTATTCCAATTTATTCTAGGACTAGCAATGTTTCAGTGTGCTCATTTAACTGTTCATTTAAAAAATACTTATCTAACTTGAATAATAACATCACAATTTCATTTGATTTGCAGTTTTTTTGTGTAGTAGTAAGATTGATATTTTCTTCTGCATTTCTTCTGTGAATTTTTTGTTTATATTTCTTGCCCACTTTTCTATTGTAATTTTGGTGGTTTTTCTTATCCAGTAACATGAGGTCAATCTATACTAGAAATAGAATGATTTGGTCTATCATATCTATTACAAATACTTTTCTTTTTTGTCATCAGACTTTCAACTTACTGTGCTTTCAAAAATTTTCCCATATATTGGACAGTAACATACACAAAAGTTTGGGGGTTGATGGGGAGTGGTAAGGTTTACATATAAACATAGTGAAAGGCATGGAAGGAAATCTAGACAGAGTACCAACAGTCTGCTATAGATCACTTCAACTTCTGGAAACATAATCTTGTAGTTTAGGATGATGGGGACTTTTCAATTCATGTGGAAATTCATCCAGAAATGATTATGAGCAAGAATTTTAACTATCTCTATGGACAGAATAAGCTGCTTAGACCTAGGCTTTATGATGTGATTTTTATCAGTTACTTCCTTGGTTTTTTTGTGTGTCTGAGCTTTATTTCATGCCAGATCTCTAGAGCAGAAGTTAAATAAATGAAGTGGAAGCAATAATTGTGCATGTAATTGAAAATAAACATAAAACTGTCCAGCATGCTCTGTGTATACAATTTATTAACAGGTGTTCTTGGTTTACTGGTAATTTAGGGGCTTGACACTTCTTTTCTTTCAAATGGATAGCTGCAAAGGAAATAATGATAATTATAGCTTCAAGATTAATTTAATCTTGAATTAGATTAAATTTTTGAAAACAACTAGCCAAACAACAACAACTAACCAAAACCAACAACAGATTCATTTTTAGCAACACAGCTGATGTTTTATAGAAAAACATATAAAAGAAAAATGTTAGTGAGTGTGTTTATCATCAGATAATATATGAGTAAATACATACAACCAAAATTGCAGGATAATTATTTATAATCAGATATGGATATTATGGACAATGAAGTAATTAAAATACATGATACCATAGAACATTCTATATGATCCAAATCATCAGCATCAAATACTAAACAGTAATATCAAAAACTGAGATTACTGGTTAGAGAAATAAATCAAATTTAGTAAAGAATATGCCTCTTCATTATTGTTCTTACTGAGAGTCTCTGTTTTATTGATTACCTAAATCATTTGTTTTATTAATACAGATCACTGTCTTTCTTTGTTTTCATAGCCACTAAAATATTACAGAATAATTCTGTATTATAGATGGATTATTTGCAAAATAGTCTTAAACTATCAGTGTGTGTCAGGTGTTCTTTTTACTCAATTACATTTTTTTTTACTTTATTTATTTAAATTTAATTATAATGGACACAATAAAGGGCAAAGATATGAAACTCCAGAATAAAGAATAGTTCAAGCACACAGAAGTCTTCTCCTGTTCTCTACTATAACTCCCAGAGGTAGCCACTATACTGTTAATATAGGTCAGTTTTTCTGTCTTTGAACTTCTCATAGAATCCTATAATATATAGTTTTTTGTATTTTATTTCTCTTGCCTAGCATTATGTCTGTGAAATACATCCATGTTAATGTTTCTTGCACTTCTTAAACTACATAATTTCCTTTTAAAAACTAAAAAGTCTTGATAATTAAGGCTTATCTTTTGTATTAGACAAAATTGAAGAGTTAGAACTAAGCTAAAATTCCATGCCTTCATTGATTTGCTCTAAAAATACCCCCATCTCAAGTTGTCGACAGAAATGTAATGTTTTGTAATACCATAATAATTTTGAATAATTCTACTTGTAATTTCAGTAGCATTCTCTATTCATTGATTATTAAATCACATTGAATTTCTACTTCTAAATTAAAAGATAGATGAAAAGCTACATGGACAAATAAAATTTTCATCACCTAAATTCACTGAATTGCCTGAGGTTGTAAAAGCCAATTTAACTTCAGCTTCATTTAATAAACAATTTCCATGGATTGCTGTCTGAACAGATATCTCTTCCACAAAAAACTCCAATGCATTGGACAGAAAGATAACACTTCCACCTTAAATCATCAAAAGGTATTTATCTGTTTTGAAGCACAGAAAGAACTAAGGTTCTCCCGAGGTTTTTGTTTCATAAATGAAAGTTACCTCAAAGATCTGGGGAAAAGAGTTGCATGCACAGATAAGAGAAACAAGAGCAAAGAGCAAGGTTACCCAAGGTCTTTTGCAATCTGTAGAGAAGTTGGCTGGTACAGTTGGCCCTCCAGATTTCCCTCTAGCCCTCTATTTGTTAGACAACAATTTCCGGTATTAAATTTCTTGATGGCATGACTCGTAACAAAAACACTCTAATAGGCTGCAGAAATCAAACCTGTTACTAAAGCTCAAGGAACAATCTCTGGGAATACAGAATCAAAATAAATCATTGATCCATTACTACTTTCTGATCATACAGAATAGATAATAAGAAGGGAAGTAATAAGTAGATAATAAATGGTAGAACCCTCAACTCATGTGAGCTTAAGCAAGGCACACATATGAGAGTTTCTTTAGGGGAGATATCAAGAAGTAAAATTGCTGGGTTATAGGATGTGCATCTTTAAGGTTTTCATAGCTACTGTTATATTTTGTGGTGGCATTTTTAATACTTCTCCTCCCCCTTCCTTCCTATTTTATTAGGAATGCCTTCAGGTCATTGTGGACATAAATGCCTATGATTTATGTCACATCAGCCATCCCCAGGTGACCTGTCCTACATCTAGACTGCTTTCTACTGGAAAAGGTAGAGTTTCTGAAACCCAGAGTGGTTGTGTCATTTATTTCCAACTGGGGTACTTCTTTCCTGAAACAAGAAATATTTATAGTTGATAATGTAAGATTTACCCAGGAGAGGTTTATAATTGAGATTTTATTCTACCTAGACACTTTAAGCCATGGTTTGCAAACCCAAGTGCCTATGGGGGCTATATAACACAATAAAAAGTGGTTAGGGACCTATGGGAACATGGCTAGACAGTTTTGGTGAAGATGGCGTAGCTACTCAATGAGTAACTCAACAATTTTCACACAACTCAATCTTGGGACTGAAAAAAACTTTACAGACAGTTTAGGCAAATCTTCTCTTTACATACGAGGATAGTGAGGTTCACAGAGGTTATTTGTCTTCTCAAAAACACAGAGCTAATGAGTGAGAGAACTTAGGGCTTTCGGTACTGTGTTCTTCCCACCACACTGCAGTACTCCCATGTCATGGTTAATCTGTCCCACCTCCATTCCTGCAGGTCCACTCTGCTGTACTTTCTGTCCTGTTCTGTACCCTGGGTTACCAGGCTTCCTTGTTCTCTGGGCTCAGGTTGGATTTAGCCAATAACAAGTACCAGCAGAGGAGAAGAGGGGCAAAGAGGGCAGCAGAGTGGCGAGGTATTTCTTATCCATTTCCTTTATGCTCTAGGCAATGTTTTCTGGCAGTGGTTATATCTCTCTATAACTATTGGCTTCTGCCAGGTGGCCCTCTTCTCTGGAGTAGTTCTCACTAGGTTCCTGGGACACTTCTTCTTCCCTTTGCCTCTATAGGTCTGGGGTGATAAGGGCTCCCCACTGCTCTGGGTCCCTGGGTGCTTCTCCGTCCCCTGTTAATGCTATCTATACCACTGTATAAGTCCCTTCATTAATCCAGCTAAGTGAAATTTTTTTGCACCCAGGAAACTAATGTTCACTTGTATTTGTACACTTGGATGAAAACTTAAGCGAGGATGAAAAGTTAGTTTTGTGTTTTCATTTTTTAATGGACAGTGTTTTTTTCTATTTATTTTATACTGCACAAGTAAACACTCTTTGAAAATATTTAAAATCTGTCCCTTAACTTAAGATATATCCAAATGGACAATGAACATATGAGACATGTTCAATCAAAATCAGGGAAGTGTTAATTACAGCCATCAGTAGAATGGCTAAAATGAAAAACATAGATAATGACAAATATGTGGTGACATTGTGGTAACTGCTGGTGGGAGTGTAAACCAACACAATGTCATTTTGGAAAATAGTTTGTCAGTATCTAATAAAACCAAACATATACATTCTCTAGGACCCAGCAATTGTGCTGTAGGTATACTCATTAGAAATGAACATACATGTGCACCAAAAGACATATGCCACCATGCTTATTCACAGCAGAACTATCTGTAACAGCCAAAACAAATGAGCCAAATTGCCAGAAATAGTAAAATGAATTGTGGTTTATTCACATAATAGGAATGAAAATCTTGAAAGCAATAAAAATGCATGATCTACAAACACATTCAACCTTGTAAATGTCGCAAATATGATGTTGAGTGAAAGAAGCCATACCCCCAAAGTGCAAACATAGAAAAACTCATCTATGTTGTTAGAAGTATATAGTTACTTGGGCTGGAGGTTAGTGTCTGAAGGAGTTTGAGGGGGATTTTGTGGACTGAAATGTTCTAATTCTTGATCTGGGTGTGGTTAACAAGAGTACTCTGATAAATTCATCAAACTATTATAGTCTTGACATGTGTACTCTTTTTGATACTTCAATAAAACCTTTTTTTTCTCCTTCAAATCTATACTCCAGCAAACACTTGAATCAATATAACATTAGTTCTAACAGGTGATGGGGTTCAGGTTCATGCTAACCCAAAATATGGCACTTTGGCTTCTTGAATATTTTAAGTTGAAGGAGTTCAAGAAAACAGCAGAAGCAGGAAGGTCACTCTGACCACCCCCCACCCTCCTCCCATGACAAGGTGATAAAACCCTCACATAAGAGGTGCCCTCCGCATATCTGGATGAAAGATCCTCCTTACCTCTGAGGACAAAGGGATACCAAGAAGAATCTAAACACACAAGCCTTGCTAGGTCTCCCTCAATTTACTCTGTTAAACCTCTTACTCTTTAACCTGTCATATTCCTCCATGACTGCCCACTCTTCATCAAATCTCACATAAAAATACTCAGGTCTACCTGTTTCTTTAGGTCTTCATTACCTAAAATTTCTTGTTTCACATAAAACATATTCAATAAATTTGCATGCTTTTCTCCTGTTCATCTGTCTCTGTCAGTTTAATTTTCAGGCCTAGGCAGACATAAGATGGTTGAGAAAAATGTTTTTCTCCCTTACATTGGCAAATTACTTACAAACAAAGGCATCAAATTGTTCCCATGACAAACATCTGGATATTTCAAATCTCTTGGTAAGTGTTGCCGCAAGCAGATGGCTGTGCTGGAACCAGTTTGTTATTGGGAAACTATCTAGTTTCAACATGTTTGTGCTTTCTATTAATTCTGGATGTGCAGTGCCAGAATAAATGGACTCATTTGCACATCAGATGTAACTGTACAATTTCTGCTATGTTTATTACATGCAAATTGGTGAAGATAAGGGCCCATACACCTATTTTTCGAAGAAGTGTTGAGTGTTTGGTTAAAATATCTAGAATGTTTCTGCCACAGAGTTGAGTCATCACTTGGACAGGAAGAAGTCTGAGAGGTTGTGTTGGGCTCAGAATGAGGGGTGGGAAGTCATATTGAGGTTACAACAGTGATATGATTATGTTCCCAATAGCAGGGGAGCCAGGGTATAGGGGTAGCCACTGAGACATCTAATCTTGTCAAAGACAACTCTTAGAAATTTTAATAGATGTCAAGTCATCTACATGCCAGCCATGTCAGGTCAAAGACCTAGGGAAGGAAGAAAGGAAGGAGAAGCCAACTTGGTTCAGAACAGAGCAGGAACTATGCAGCTTCTGTAGAAAGGCCAGGAGATTATTGCAACCACAGGCATATGCCAATTTACTTTAGGGTCTGTCTTTTATAAGGATGAAAGCAGAGCCACACAGTAGCTATGTCAAGGAGAGAGGTCAAAGCTATGGAAATGGGATGCAGCAGTTCATTGGAAGAACACTTCCAGTGACCACTTTAATTAGAGCATTAATTAGTGATAGAGCCTCGTTGTATCTCCCCCCGCCCCAAATATCAGTGTAGCTTTCCCACACTCCCATTTACAAGAGGACAAAGGCAAAGTAAGCAAAACAAAGCAAGAGAGGGAGGACAAGTGGAATATATTAGAGAATGTAATTGCATTTTCACTGAATAAAAATTAAGGGAAATGTTTGCCTGTTAAATAATCTCAATAATTTAAGTGTAATGAGAAAGAGCAGTATGAACAGAAGTGACTAATGATTATTTAATTTTTAGTCAGCAAGAAAGGGAGGGAGGAAAGAGAAATAGTCACAAAAATCTACAATTGTTATATGGGGGTATTTTATTAGATGTTAATCTAGAAAATAATGAGTATAAATCCAGTCATCCTTTCAATCCATTTGGGACACTGTGGCAACTTGTTTAGGATATCAAAAATCAGTTGGGAGTATGGATACTGAACAGCTAGGCCATGATGAAGAAATTTTTACAGAAGAAAAAATGGAGATTCTGATTGATTATATATAAATTACTTCACCAAAAAAACAGACATTGAACTATTTGGAATTAAGTGACAGCATTTGCATAGGCATAAACATGTGGATTTAAGTGGCTTAAACCTTTAATTGAACATTTATAAATCATATTTTATACCCCACTTTCTAACTGAAATTCAAAACTTTTATTTCCTCCCTTTGCATTCGGTATCAGGGATTGCTCATTCACTAAATTTGCAGAGAAGTGTCTGAGGTTGTTAGAGGGTGTTAAAACCATGTGGCAACAAAGGTGACTGTAAGCATTCTTGTTTGACTAAATTTCTGAAGACAAAGAAGGAGAAATGATAATATCATGGGTTTTTTTTTTCAGTTTAATTTGCTGACTGCTAGTAATTACTGCCAGGAAATTGTTTATATTGTTCTCAGGAAACTTGACAGAGTGTGACTCAAACATCGGCTTCTCACATGGTGCACTTGAGACTTTGCTTCCAGACACAGGAGACAGAGAGCAGACCAATTGAGCTGTTCAGAGTCTCTGACATTCAAATTCTCCAAAACTATTTTCTGGACAGACTTTTTATTGTAGCAAAGAAGAAGTCAGGAAGCTAGGGGTTTAACATAATTTTGAAAATAAAATACACTCATAGTGATGTTATATATGATTCTTGTCGTATTTTTATTATTTTTATGCACTCCTCACTATTTTTCTTGTTCAATTTCTTAAAATGTGTATTTTTGGTAATTTTGGTATGTACTTAATTCTATAGTTGTTTTATTTTTCCCAAAAGCATTTCTTACATAGCTGAATATGTTAGCACAGGTGGCTAGATACTAATAAAGGAAGAAAGCAAAGGGAATAAAACATTAAGAAGCCTAATGTACTAGGGAACTGAATCAGACAATAAGCCTGATTAAGTCTGGAAGTTACGGCTTCCAACACCCCATGGGATCACAGCATTGCTCCACCAAGAAGGTTAGTGTCCCTCCCTGCACCCCCACTCATGTAGGGAGGAAGGGCTGACTTTCCAATCTCCCCAGGGTACAACCAGTCCACCTGTCCACCCTCCAACATACACACTCAGTGAGGGAGTACTAAAACAATAAAAGGAAAATACCTCTGCTGGGTACACACCCAGTAGAAGCCAAGATGGCCAGTGGAATGTCCTTCTACTATAAGGCATGGGCAGTAAAAACTAAGATGGCGATCATAAGGGTTCAAACCTATCTGGGAAAATAATTGAACTGGAAAAGAGACACAAAACCTTGGAAGATCTAGGAAATGGGTTGGTTATGGGGAGGGCCCAACACAAGCCTGTGAAAGACTGCAAAGTTGATTGGTTAGTTTAAAAGAACACCTGGTCTTTCCCAAGCTGGGGATAATATAATCCAAGTTCTTTCTGTCTCTTGCCTGGAAATACAGATTCGTGCAATCATGTGTGCTCTCTCCATAACAGCCATGTGGACCTAGCAGCTACCTAGGGCCCACCAACCACATGGACTCCAAGCAGGAGCTCTGAGTGTAAGCCTGGATGTAATAATGCAGAGCAGCCAGAGTGCAGCCAGGAAGAGAGACTGCCATAGTAGGACAGGGACAGAGGCTGAACTGGACTAGGCTTTGATATGGACTAAACCATGGGTGTCCAAGCATCGTGTGGGACATAAGCATCCCAGGATGGCTGTGAATGCAGCCCAACACAAAATCATAAATTTACTTAAAACATTATGAGATTTTTTGTGTGTGATTATGTGTCTCAGTGTATTTAATGTGTGGCCCAAGACAACTCTTCTTCTGTGGCCCAGAAATTTTGGACTTTGGCCTTTCTCCTGGGCTTGATGAAGACAAAGTTAGACTTTTTTCCACAGTGGATGGATGGAGATGAAACAGCGGGAACCTGAGGTTAGTCTTTTATTTCTGTCCTAAATCTTATCACAACACCTCAAAATCCCATGTGTGGGTCCCTGGAAATATTTTTCTCACAACTCTATGAAAGGACCCAGTGTCCACTGGCAACACATAGTCATCATACCCATTATTTTAAATGGCTGTGTAAAACTCTCTTAAGTGGGATACTAGAATTTATTGCATTGGTGTTCCATTTAGGGCATAGTTTTTGATCTGCTCCAGTCTCTACCAGAGAACTTTAGTATAGCTGGCCAGAGGGAAACACATTTGAAAGAATAGTTCTCATTGGAACCAGCTGGGTTTACCCCTCCCCTCAAAGGACTGGTGAGCACTGAATGGGGTGAGTGGAAAAACCACTTAAGGGTTTTTATGATAATAAAACAAGGAATGAGTGTTCAGCTCAGAGAAATACCAATTTTCCCTTCATGTTAATTAATGAGAACATTTGATATGCAAATAAGCCTATTTTATTTCTTTAGTTAATAGATTTTATTTTTTAGAGCAGTTATAAGTTCACAGCAAAATTAAGCAGAAGGTACAGAGATTTTTCCATATATTCTGTACTCTCACACATGCATAGACTCATACATTATCAGAATCCCCACCAGGATAGTACACTTGTTAAAACTGATGAATCTACATTCAAACATCATTATCACCCAGAATTCATAATTTACATTTGGAATTACTCTTGGTGTTGTACATTCTATGGCTTTCAACAAATTTATACTAATATAGATCTACCATTAAAGTATCATATAGAGAAGTTCTACCACTACTGCTAAAAATCGTCTGTGCTCTACCTATTCATCCTTTCTTCCCTCCAACCCCTAGCAACCATCATCTCTTACTATCCCCATTGATTTTCCTTTCCCAGAACGTTATATAGTTACAATCAAACAGTATGTAGCCCTTTCAGATTGGTTTCTTTCCCCTAGTAATTTCTTGTTCACCTGTCTTTACATGGCTCAGTAGCTTTCTTTCTTTCTTTCCTTTTTTTTGCTAAATAATATTCCATTGTTTGAATGTACCACAGTTTGTTTACCCATTCAGTTTATTTAACCATTCAAAATAAAGGACATCTTGGTTGCACCTGAGTTTTAGTACTATGAATAAAGCTGCTATAAATACTCATGTTAAGGTTTTGTGGGGACCTGTTTTCAGTTCTTGGGTAAATATCAAGAAGTGTAATTGCTGGGTCATATGGTAAGTGTATGTTTAGTTCTGTAAAAACTTCCATACTATCCTCCAAAGGGCTGTACCATTTTGCACTCCCATCAGCAATGAAGGAGAGCTCCTGTTGCTCCACATCCTCACTAGCATTTGTTGTTGTCAGTGTTCTAAACTGTGGTCATTTGCATAGTTGTGAAATGGTATCTCGTTTTTTAAAATTTGTATTTCCTTGATGATATATGTTATAGAGCATCTTTGCATATGCTTATTTGCCATCTGTATACCTTCTTTGGTGGGGTGTTTATTTAGGTCTTTGGCTCTTTTTAAAATCAGGTTCAGCCTTTTTTTTTTCTTAGAGACAGAGAGAGGAGAAAGCAGAGAGAGAGAGATTTGTTATTCCACTTATTTATGCATTCATTGTTTGATTCTTGTACGTGCTCTAATCAGCGATCTAACCCACAACCTTGGCACATCAGACAATGCTCTAACAAACTGAACTACCCACCCAGGGCCAGCCTGACTTTTAAAGTCTTTGGCTATGATGGACTAGAATCACCAAATGCAAACAAGCTTTTGTGGGATGTGTTCTTGTGTGAAGGAGCCCTTGTCTCTTTCTGAATTCCTCTTCTGGCCAGCTGTCAGAAGTTTATTACATTATTACTACCCCTAAGATGAGCACACTCAGATATTCATATCAAAGATAGAGACTAAGCCCTGGCCCACATGGCTCAGTTGGTTGTACACCATCCCACAAAGCCAAAGGTCACTGGTTCTATTTCCCAGCAGGGTACAGCAGGTTTGGTCCCCCACTGAAGCTTGTGTGAGAAGCAAACGATCGATGTTTCTCTCCCACATTCATGTTTCTCTCTACCTTTCTCCCTCCCTTCCCCTCTAAATAAATAAATAAATAAATAAATAAATAAATATTTTTTAAAGGATGGAGATTAAGTTATTCCTGCATTTGAAAAGGAATTTGTATCACAAAATTCCTCTGTCAAAACCCCACAGTAGCTTGTTCTTCGTCACCTCAGCCTCTAGCTGCATCTCTAATGGATCAGGCATATCCCGCATCAGGGCTTTTGCACATGAAAATCCACTGTGGTCTTCTCCATGATTTGCAGTATTTTCTTTCCTGCATAGCTTTTTAACTTTCTTTTCTTGTCCAGCAAGTTTGTACATATTAAGTCACTAGATTTTATACTGTAGTGTATTTCAATTCACGTATTTTACCCCTCCCTCCTCTTACCCCATTTTACCTTCTTCTTTTCTCCCATTATTTTCATTTCAACTTTCGTTTTCTCTCTTGGTACAACCTGTCTTCATTCCACACTCATACTATTTCTCCCTGGTCCAGACACACAAAACCAATTTTCTTGACAATGGTCATCTCACATCCTTTTTCCCCACTCTTCAAAGACCCACATTCTCTCTTCACCTTTAGCAATCTTTGCTAGTTGGTTGTGAGTAGGGTAGTTGTTGCGTTTTTGATCAATTTTATCTCTAGAGCTTCACTAATTTTGTATTTCAAATATCAAATTTTACTGGTCCCCTCTTCTACACTTGTGTTCACCTCAAATTTTTAATTTTGCCATCTTAGCCTGTTTTCTTCCTTTTTCTCATTCTTCTATTTCTATTTCATCCTGCCCTTTTATTTTTCTTTATCCTCCTTCTTGATTTTCCTTACAGGTCAAATTTCAATTTTTCCCTGTCTTAGCTTGTATTTTGCTCTTCACTCTTAGTATTCCCTCTCCCTCTATCATTTCAAAATCACTTCCCATTCCTCTAAAAAATCTCTTGGACTGTTCTTTGTTTCTTTTTCCCCTCTTATTCCCATACCACCTATACTAATTTTTGCTCATTTGTTGTTGATCTTTCCCTCCAATTTGTTTCCTATATTTTTATTAATTGTTTACTATTTTTCCTTCCTTTTTATTTCTCTCTCACACTCTATTTTATTTTATATTATTTTAATTTTTGTTTAAACTTAATACTATATGCTTCATTTGTCATTCTCCATTTCACATTCTTTATTCCCTTTTTTATTCATGATGTAAATTTTACTTTCTCTCTTTACATTGCTCCAACTCCCAGCTCTTATTAGTGCTCCTCCCTCTACCCTATGAAATCATTTTTTCTTTCAGTAGGTCATCTCATATCCACTCTCCTTTCTTATAATAGTTTTAATCTCTTTATACCCTTACTAATACTGGTTTACTTGCTGTTGATAGTGGGAATGTGAGGGGTGTTATATTTGTGGGTGTGGGTTTGTTTCCTGGGCTGTAGAACTGAACCCAGTGGTGGTGCTCACTATGGTGACCCCCATAGTGATGATCAGCACAATGACATATCCATTATGGACTTTTCTCCTTCCAGATCACTATCCCTCACTCCAGCTTCCTGGAATCACTTTGGAAATAAATTTCTGATACTCACGTGCATGTTGCTGGCTCTCCTTTGAGGATTACCAAATCAAAGTTCCCAGTCTTCTCTCCCCAGTAAACAGCACCACTCTCCTAGTGCCTGGTTGTTCAAGACAAAAATTAGACTCCACTCTTCTCTGTTGGTATCATTTCTCATCGTATCCATTGGCAACTTCTCTCTCTCTCCATGACTACATCCATGCTTCCTGTGTCCCTCACTTGAACTTCTACAATAGCCTCTTCACTAGTCTCCCTGTCTCCCACTTTTAGAATAATCTTTTAAGATTTTAATCATGCCACAGTGCTGCTCCTCTAAGGCTAATAACAAGAGCATCTGTAGAGCATTTTCTAGTTGCTCTAGCCTATTCTGAGGATGGTGGGTGTATTAAACTCATTTAAACCTCACATAAAAATCCTGGGAGGTAGGGACTAATACTATCATCCTATGATACAGAAGGGAAATTGAAGTACATAGGAGTTAAACAATTTGGCACTCTTTTTGGCACCTCATGTAACAACTTATACTTTCTTTTAAATCTTTAGATAGTTGATGACAACTTTTTTATGTAGCTGGCTTGCTAGTGAAAATAATTTTGGTTCTCAAGTTTTCCATTTGATATAACCAGAAGGGAAGAAAAAATTACTTTAAATTTATGCCCATATCTAATTAGGCAGAACCTCAGGAGAAACTGCAGACTAAGATAAGAGGATCTAACTGTATTATAAATGTATGAAATAATGTAAGTCAGTATGGGAAAAGATGTTGACCTAAGAAACTTTGAAAGCGAATGGAGACTGTTAGTCTAAAAGCAAAAGGAGTCCTTACTGGTATGGCTCAGTGTGTTGGGTGTCATCCTGCAAAGTGAAAGGTTGCTGGTTTGATTCCAAGTTGGGGTGCACACAGAGGAGCAATCCATTGATGTTTCTCTCTCACATCAGTGCTTCTTTCTCCTGCCTTTTCCCTCCAAAAAATAAATAAGTAAATAAAGGCAAAAGGAACTGTGTATGACCACTGTACTCAAGTTGATAAACTTGTTTTCCATAAAGGTATGTATTAATGAATCTGCTACTGCTGTAAGTACATATAAAACTGAATAATTAAGTTAATACTCAGGATGGCAGTGGTGGAAACCAGGTTTCTCATTGTTTGGCTGGAAATTTACATATAAGCAAGGGGCAGAGGTTAGAATAATTTACATCAGAAATTTCAACATTTTTCATCTCATGGCACACATAAACTAATTACTGAAATTCTACAGCACAAACAAAAAATTATGTTTTGCCAATCTGACAAAGAAAAAGATATAATTTTGGTGGATTTAAAAAAATAATAAAAGTGGAGAGCGGCAACATGATGGAGGAGTGAGTGGAAGACACACTAACCCAGTCCCAAGACCAATCTGGAGTTACAACTAAGTTATGGAGAAATTACCCAGAACAAACAACTGAACAATAGTGAGAGATAAGCCTTATAACCTTGAACATACAGAAGAACCAGCTTGGACACAACTTGTCTGCACTGCCACAACAGCATACAAGACGTGGTGGGTGGAGTGACCCTCAGTGAGCCAGCAAGAGGGAAGGACCCAACCAAAGAATGACTCAACAACAATCAAAACCCAAATACATCCAGAAAGCCAACATAAATGACAACCCAGTAGCAGCAAGTTCAGGAGATCAAGGAGACTGCAACACTGAATCTCACAGGTTTCCTGCCATAGAAGTTCACACCACAAACTCAGGGAGTCAGAACAAATCAATTTAAGAAGCAGAGGCTAACAAGAAGAGTCTCACAAACAATGGAAAGACAAAGAAAAAAAAACAAATAAAAGGAAATGAGGAAGCCTCAGAAAGAATGTTAAATGAAATAGAGGCAAGTCAACTCTCAGATACTGAGTCAAATAAATTGTTATAGGGAAGCTCAATTAGCTCACTGAGAATTACCAAAATCTACAGGGAAACTACAATGAATTCACTGCAAATTATATCAACATGAAAAAGGAAATAGAAACTATCAACAAGGCCCAAGAGGAAATGAAGAATACAATTTCTGAACTGAAGAACACAGTAGAAGGAATCAAAAGCAGGCTAGATGAAGCAGAGAATTGAATCAGGAAGCTGGAGGACAAGGTACAAAAAAACACCCAGAAAGAGCAATACAAGGGTAAAAGATGCAGAAAGAATGAAGAGGTATTAAGGGAACAAGAGGACAACATGAAACACGATAACATCCATATAATAGGGATACAAAAAGAAGAAGTATGAGATGAACAAGAGATGAACCTGTTTGAAAAAGTAATGATGGAAAACTTCTCTAATTTGATAACAGAAAAAGTCACACAAGTCCAGGAAGCATAGAGGGTCTCAATCAAGAGTAATCCAAAGAAGCCCACTCCAAGACACATCATAATTAGGGTGACAAAGAAAGAATCTTATAGGCAGCAAGGGAGAAACAGGAAGTAACATACAAGGGGACCCTGATAAGGCTAGCAGCTGACTTCTCAATGGAAACACTACAAGCCAGAAGGCAATGGAAAGAAATATTCCAAGTAATGGAAAGCAAAGGCCTCCAACCAAGACTACTCAATCCAGCAAGTCTCTCAATTGAAATGGAAGGTGAAATACGGAGCTTCTCAGACTAAAGAATGCTAAAAGAATACACCTCCACCAAACCAGCTCTGCAAGAGATGCTAAAGGGACTGCTTTAAGAAGAGGAAGGAAACGAGTGAGAGAGAGAGAGGAACACAGGCATGAAGGAAGTAAAATGGCAATGAATAAGTACCTATCAATAACAACCTTAAATGTAAATGGATTAAATGCTTCAATCAAAAGACGTAGAGTAGCTGAATGGATAAGAAAGCATAACCCACACATATGCTGCCTGCAAAAAACCCACCTCAGAACAAAAGACCTATACAGACTGAAATTGAAGGGATGGAAAAAAATATTCCAAGCAAATGGACAGGAAAAAAAAGGCTGGGGTAGCAATACTCATTTCAGACAAAACAGACTTGAAAACAAGTCATAAAAAGAGACTCAGAAGGGCATTTCATAATACTCAAGGGAAGAATCCATTAAGAATACATAAACATTTAAACATATATGGACCCAACATGGCAACAGCCAAATATATAGGGAAAATCTTGGAGGACTTCAAGAAAGATATAGGCAGCAACACAATTATAGTAGGGGATTTTAACACCCTACTGTCAAATATGGGTAGATCTTCCAAAAAATATATCAACAAAGATATTGTGGCAATGAACAACATGCTAGATCAAATGTACTTAACTACGTATATAGAAACTTTCATCCCAAAGAAGCAAAAGAAACATTCTTTTCAAATGCACATGGAATATTTTCAAAGATAGACCACATGAGAAGACACAAAACAAGCCTCAACAAATTCAAGAAAATTGAAATTATACAAAGCATCTTCGTAGAGTAGGTTCAAAGAGTCTGAAACTAGAAACCAACCAAAAGGGCAAAACTCAAAAACACTCAAACTCATGGAGATTGAATAGCATGCTATTAAACAATGGATAGATTAAGAATGAGATCAAGGAAGAAATCAAAAAGTTTCTGGAAACAAATGAAAATGAACTCACAACAGTCCAAAACTTATAGGACATAGCAAAGATAGTCCTGAGAGGGAAGTTCATAGCAATACAGGCCTACCTAAAAAAAGATAGAAACACTTCAATAAAACAACCTTACCCTACATCTACAAGAACTGGAGGAACAACAAAGACAGACCAGAAAAAGTAGAAGGAAGGAAACAATCAAGATCATAACAGAACTGAATGACAGTGCTTAAAGAAACAATTCTAAGAATCAATAAATCCAGGAGCTGGTTCTTTGAAAAGATAAACAAAATCAACAAGCCTTTAAGCAGACTCATCAGGAAAAAAAGAGAAAGGACCCAAACAAACACAATCAGTAATGAAAGAAGAGAGATTACAACTGACACCACAGAAATACAAAAGATTGTAAGAAATTACTATGAAACACTGTATGCTGAGAAATTTGAAAACCTAGGTGATATGGACAAATTTCTAGAAAAATATAATCTTCCAAAACTCAATAAAGAAGAAGCAGAAAGCCTGAAGAGACCAATAACAGCTCACAAAATTGAAGCAGTAATAAGAAAATCTCCCAGCACACAAAAGCCCTGGACCAGAGAGTTGCACAGGAGAATTTTACAAAACATTTAAGGAAGAGCTAACTCCTATCCTTCACAGACTATTCCAAAAAATCCAAAAAGATGGAAGACTCCCTAACTCTTTTTATGAGGCCAATATCATACTAGTATCAAAACCAGATAAAGACACAACAAAGAAAGAAAACTTGAGGCCAATATCGCTGATGAACATAGAGGCTGAAATCCTCAGCAAAATATTGGCAAACTGCATCCAGTAATACATTACAAAGATCACACATGATCAAGCGGGGTTCATCCCAGGGATGCATGGATGATACAATATTCACAAATCAATAAACATAATACATCACATAAACAAATGGAAAGATAAAAAATCACATGATCATAGCAATAGATGTGGAAAAAGCATTTGATAAGGTACAGCACTCATTTATGATAAAAACACTCAGTAAAGTGGGAATAGAGGGAGCATTCCTCAACATACTGTAGGCCATATACGAGATACCTTCAGCCAACATCATACTCAATGGAGAAAAAATTAAGACTTTCTCACTAAGATCAGGAACAAGACAAGGGTGTCTGCTTTTGCCACTTCTATTCAACATAGTATTGGAAGTCCTAGCCACAGCAATTGGACAAGAAAAAGAAATAAAAGTCATCCAAATAGGAAAGGAGGAGGCAAAACTGTTATTTTTTGCAGATGACATGGTAGTGTACATAGATAATCCTATAGACTGCACCAAAAAACTACTCAACCTAATAAGTGAATTTGACAAAACAGCAAGATATAAAGTCAATATTCAGAAATCAAAGGCATTTTTTTACACCAGCAATGAAATATCAGAAACAGAAATCAGGAAAAATCCCATTTGTAACAGCAACAAGAAAAATAAAGTACCTAGGAAGGAACCTGACCAAGCAGGTAAAAGACCTATACTCCAAAAACTAGCCAACACTGACAAAACAAATTAAGGAAGACACAAACAAATGGAAGCAGGTACCATGTTCATGGACTGGATGAATTAACATCATCAAAATGGCCATATTACCCAGAGCAATTTATAGGTTCAATGCAATACCTATTAAAGTACCAATGACATATTTCACAGATATGAACAAACATTTCAAAAATTTATAAGGAACCATAAACAAACCTGAATAGCTGCAGCAATTTTGAGAAAGAAGATCAAAGTAGAACGGATTACAATGCCTGATATCAAACTGTATTACAAGGCCACTGTAATCAAAATAGTCTGGTACTGGCATAAGAACAGACACATAGACCAATGGAACAGAACAGAGAGCCCAGAAATAAACCCAAGTCTTTATGGTCAATTCATATTTGACAAAGGAAGAAGCATAAAATTGAGTAAAAATAGCTTCTTCAACAAATGCTGTTGGGAGATTTGGACAGCTACATGCAAAGAAATGAAACTTGATCACCAACTTACACCATACACAAAAATAAATTCAAAGTGCATAAAAGACTTAAATATAAGTTGTGACACCATAAAAGTTGTAGAGGAAAGCATAGGCAAGAAAATCTCAGATATTCCATGCAGCAATATTTTCACCAATGTGTCCCCTAGAGCAAGGTACATAGAAGAAAGAAAAAACAAATGGGATCTCATCAAAATGAAAAGCGTCAAACGGGAAAAGAAAACAGCATTAAAGTGAAAGGCAACCAACCGTATGGAAAAACAGATTTGCCAATGTTACCTTGGACAAGGATTTGATCTCCAAAATATATAAAGAACTTACACAACTCCACTCCAGAAAGACAAACAACCCAACTGAAAAATGGGCAAAAGACTTTAACAGACATACAGAGGACCCAGAGATATATGAAAAGATGCTCAGCATCACTAGCCATCAGAGAGATGCAAATTAAAACCACAATGAGATACTACCTCACACTGGTCAGAATGGCCACCATAAACAAATCATCAAACAAGTATTGGAGAGGATGCAGAGAAAAGGGAACCCTAGTGCACTGTTTGTTGGTGGGAATGCAGACCGGTGCAGCCACTGTGGAAAACAGTATGGAATTTCCTCAGAAAAGTATAAATGGAAGTGCCTTTTGACCCAGCAATTCCACTGCTGGGATTATATCCTAAGAATCCTGAAACACCAATCAGAAAGAACCTATGTACCCCAATGTTCATAGCAGCACAATTTACAATAGGCAAGTGCTGGAAGCAACTGAAGTGCCCATCTGTAAATGAATGGATCAAAAAACTGTCATAGATTTACATGACAGAATACTACACAGGAGAAAGAAAGAAAGAGCTCCTACCTTTTGGTACAGTATGGATGGAACTGGAGAGCATTATGCTAATGAAATAAGCCAGGTTATGAAAGACAAATACCATATGATCTCACCTGTAAATGGAATGTAATCAACAAAACAAACAGGCAAGCAGAATATAACCAGAGACATTACTAACAGTAACCATAGGGGAGGCGGAAGGGGGTATGGTGGGAATAAAGGGGGAAGGGTTTTCAGGAACATCTATAAAGGATACATGGACAAAATTGAAGGGGGTATGATCAAGGGTGGGAAGTGGGGATGGCTGGGGTATGGGGAGTGGTGGGGGAAATCGAGGCAACTGTACTTGAACAATAACAAAAAAAGTTAAAAAAATTAAAAAATAATAGTAATTACCTTTCTTTTTGTCCAAAATAACTTTCAAAAGAATCAGGTGCCTGTACTTGTATTTAAGGATTTCTGGTACCAAGAATTAACCAGTCACATGCAACCTTATTATGTGACATGACCAATAAGATGCAACTCTATTATATGACCTATGTACTTATGGTTCAAAACAGGGCTTTCACACCAGACAGCTATTGTTGTGTTGGCTATTGTCATTTTTTATTTGACATTCTCAAGGAAAAGAGGTCAGTGCCCCTGACTAAATAGTCAGGTATTGCATGTTTTGAAAATTCTTGTGACATACCAGTTGAAAGTTGCTGATTTATATGATAATGGATTAGAGTTAGAGATATCAATAAGAACTCATATTTAACTCAATATAAATACAGATGTTACATATAGAAATATTTATAGATATGCATATGTGTATAGATGTGTGTGTGTATGTATCTTCATTTCTAATACCATTTTCCATTAAAGGTGACCAGAGCTCCTTGGAGAAATAGCTCATTTTACAACTGAGCCAGGAAATGTACAAGATGACTCTGAAATATCTTGCAGTGTTATAATATTAGGCAGCATTAAAAAATATAACACATTGATTGATGGGGCACGTCAAAGGACCAGAGGAGCCAGGTGAAAGAGATCCCCATAGCTAAATTTAGAACAATGTGAGCAACAAGATAAATAAAACAGTATTAAATAAAGTAGTATTAACATAGAAAGTAAATATATAAGTCCATAATGATATAATTAATGGTGAATAAATTAATTAACAGGAGAGAATATACAAATTTGCCATACAGAATTTCAAGTGAATTATATAGATAGTCCAGCCATAAGGTGGTGGAACATAACCCCCATTCTTTAAGTGTGGGCTGCACATAGTGACTTGTTTCCAAAGAGCACAGTAGGAAAAAGGAAAATAAAAGAGAAATTTTATAGCGGAGAAACCTGACAAACATTTACCTCAGCCAGGTTATCAAAGGCAACATTAACAGTTATAATAATGTTGATAGTGTGTACTCTTGATATGAAGTGATGAAAATGACATATTATCTCTGATCTTCCTTCTAAAACCATTAATCTCAATCTAATTATGACAAAACCATGAGACAAATACTAATGAAGATATATAATATACTTGGCCAGTACTTCTGACAGCTGTAAAAGTCATCAAAAACAAAGTCTGAAAAACTGTCACAATCAAGAGGAGCCTAATGAGACATGATAATCAAACATAATGTGATATCCTGGATGGAATTCTTGGACAGAAAAGAGATGTTGGGTTAAAAACTAAGATAATTTGAATAAACTATGAACTTTGATTTATAATGGTGTGTCAATATTTGTTCATTATGTAGTAAGTATATCATACTAGTTTAAAAGGTCCATAATAGGGGAATCTGTGGGCAGGGCTAAATGGGAATTCTCTGTACTACCTTTCCAATGTTTCTGTAGATCTAAAAGTGTTGTGAAAAAACCTCAAAAGCAAATAAGCAAATACAACAATAAGCAAAATAAAAGAAAAAGCAAATTGAGTTACACTACATACACTACATGTAAACCTTTGTGGAGGTTTGACAATTTTTGGCTAACCTAACATAAACTTTCCAGATCAGTAACTTGGATTTTGAGGTGATTATTTGGGTAAGAGTTATCTAGTTCCACAATCAACAATGATCAAATTTACTGTAAGAAATCTAATTCTGAGGTTTGATTTGCAATAGGGAGAACTTTTGACCCATCTCCCATCCCTATAAGAACCTGAGAAACAAGAGTTCTGAAGTTTCTTTTGGAAACTTCTCTCTAGAGACTCAAAGAAAATATACTGAAAGAAAAATAAGTCTGTGAGTAAGCTTCCTCAATATAACTTTAGGGTAAAAGCAGTTTGAGAATAACTTCTGGCTTACCTTAACTAAATCCTTCTGCACATGTTGAAGTTACCGATGGACTTTCTTTTTCACAACCCAAAGACCTTACTGAGGCAAAATTCATTATCATAATTATGGAAAATACATTTAATTGATTCAGTGAAGCAATTGACTTTCCACTCCCTTTAAATTGCTCTTCATAGATAATCCTCTGATAGGAAGAATCTGACCAGTCAGTGTGTCTTTATGGTCCCATCAACATCTCAGACAGTTGCTGGAATCTCATAGTGCAGCAGACAGGTCAGCCCTGTACAGGGTGAAGCAGGATGACATGTTTCCTCCCATTTTCTTAGCAAGCTCAAAGCCTCATTAGAGTACCCTGATTTTTTCAGGTTTATTGAAGTATAATTGACAAATAAAATCACAAGAAATTTAAAGTGTACATTGTGGTGATTCGATATACGTATACTTTGTGAAAGGATTCCTATCATCTAGTTTATCAACACATCCATCGCCTTACATATTTATCTTTTTTTTGTTTTGTTAGAAAGTTTGTCCTACTCTCTGAGAAACTTTCAATTATACAATGCAGTATTATCAAGCATAGTCACCATGTTATACATTAGATCCTTAGACCTTACTCATCTCATAGCTAAAAGTTTGTACCCTTTCCCCAGCCTCTCCTTTTCCCCCTACCCTCCATACCTCATTAAAAAAAAAAAGTCAGGGTTGACTTTTAAATGAACAGTGTTACAAACTTTTAAAATAATGGTTTTATTTTCTATTTCCTTTTCTGCACCAATCATTATAGATTTAGTTTCAGCCTGTATGAAGAGAAATTTGGTTTTAGCTGAGAGCTCCACCCTTGTGCTCTCAGGCCCTTTACATTTTCAAACACATCTACTTCTGGAGTGCTTTTACTACCCACAGCCAGAAAGTGAGTCTCTGTCCGACTGTTCCTAAGCTTCAGGAACTCATTTTGCCTGTCGCACAGAGAATAGATGTGACTGTGACTTAGAGGTTGGGGGTGGGTGGGACAGGATACAGACTTATTGGTTACCTCCAACCATGACCTTCACCAGGGCTGAGTCAAAGTTGCCCTCATGGGATTTTGCCTATGATCTTACCTGGCTTATCCTCTCTCCCTTCTCTGGTCCACTATCCCACTCCCAGTTTTTTCCTGGGAATGCTTCCTCATAAATCTCATATAAACCCCTGTCTTAGGGTCTGCTGCTGGGGACACAACTCAATTTGCTGTTTAGGAAAGAAGGTGCTGTCAGGGGTGTGACTGGCTGATGAGGTGCTATACTGGGGGTGGCCCCTAGCCAAAGACTGAGGCAGGTAGAGGTACAGGACCCCTTTCTTCCTTCCAAGGTGGGGCTCCTCTCACAAGAAGTTCCAGTTCTGGAATTCCTGGTGGGCTGGCACAGTGGTGTCCTTTCCCAACTTGCAAAACTATTGCAAAGGTCCCAATTTGCAAAGACAACACCTATAACTTTGGGTGTTCATTGGGTGTTTGCTTGTTTTATTTTTGTTTTTTTCACATTTAGTTTTTTTATTTTTGATGGGGGAGTTGGAAAATTTTACTTTAGGTAATAGCTAATAAAATTAGTAATCAATGCATGTAAAAAGCTATTGTTCCAAGGAACTGAAGGTATGACCCACCTTGACTCCAGGACACTATAAATAGGTCCCACCTTTGTGCCCCAGGAGGACTGCAAGCAACCAAGACTTCATCTGAGCCACTGTACTCCACAGTGAGATGCCTACCACCCAGGACACAGATAAAGACAACCACCCAGTGACGTGGACCCCAGCTTGTGGGGTCTGTGGCTTAATGGATGAGACACAACAAATTCACACAGACTTCTGAGTCCTGTGGAGGAAAAGGGACAGTGCAGCTTCTCTCTCAAAAGAAAAAGCCTCAGCCCTTGCCTTGACAAGATTTTATTGCTTTTCTGAGCACGTAACATGATGGTCCTCATCTATTATGCAAGGGTTCGATTTAGGTGGTTACCTTTTACAGAAAACCAAGGAGAGGTTGCTGCTAATCACATCACAGAAGGAGGATATTTGCAAATGCAAAGGGAAAAGTGGTCGAACCAGTTACACTCCATACTGGGGAGGTTTAGCACAGACTTTAGGAAGTTACAGTAAGCACTTGCTGCCTCAATTCAGGGTGAGGGAGTTTTAGCAAAATCAAGTCTCGTAGCAGTCTAGGTAGAGTGCAGGCCTGATTCCCCATGGGAGAACCTATCCATGGGCATGGGTCCTGTGCATCTCTGAGTGGGAGCTGGGCTCACACCACGCAGAACGGTGTGAGCCCAGGACATGTAACCCAGGACATAACCCAGGACATAGATAAAGACCACTGCCCAGGACACAGATGAAAAAATGCTGCAGCCTTTTATTTGATTAACTTTTTCCCTGAATTCCAAACACCTTACCTACACTTTCCTTCTCCTTATAAAAAGGGTCATTTTAAGATGTAATTTAACATAATCTGTTAGGGTACATAACCCACCATTTTCTCAGATCACCAGCTATCTGAATAAAGTGCTCATAAAGACTGAATCCCTGTCTCTGCTTATTGGCTGTGGTAGGTGATGGTCAGCATGAATGCAGGCTTTTCTAGTTTTATTTTGATTTATTAATGCTGCACAAGACAACATTTATTTCTTTTACTTCTTTATTTCTGTTTGCTGCTGTTATTTTAGTTACTTAAAGTGAAAGGGAACCATTGTGACTTTGTTTTCTTTATCTGAAAGCTGCCTTTAGCTTTCTAAAAGGGAGAAGGGGGTTTCGCAAAACCACTGAAGGGGAAAAGGAAAGGTTGCTTTATCAAGAATGCCTTATGGTGGATGATTAACTGTGTGTATGGTTACATTTCACTTTTAATTAATAATGCTCAAGACTTTAGATTCAGGGGTTCCTTTCTTAGAGCAGCTGACACTGATGAAGGTGCATGCTCTCAATGATGTCATGGCAGTTGTTGAACACAGTGAATACTCTGTGTCCACAGTGCAAGTGAAGTGGGGGTAGCAGTAGTGGTTCCCATTTCCACAGGCAGTGCTGATTCTCAGAAACACATTGCAGATGAATTACTTGGCCCGGGTCAAGCATATGTCCTCTCCAGGCTCAGGAGTAGCATCCTCAGGAGTAGTATACTGAGCAAATTCTGGAAAGTAGTAATTTTTGATTTACAACAAGGACTTTTTCAGCAAACATGTCTTGCTTGTTGAGGAACAGAATTAGAGCATGTGTTGATCTAGATATTCTTTAAGAGGTTCAGAGCCACCTGCTGGTGGTTGGCTTGGTTGTCCAGTCCATGTACGAAATGTCCAAATCTGTAAGAATTTTTATGAGTTTATTTGAGCCAAACTGATGACAATTGCTGGGAAGCAAAATCTCAACATATTGAGAATGTGGTCCAGAGAATGGCAGTTTTACCACTTCTTTGTACATTAGAATCAAAGGAGAAGATTAAGGGGGTTACATGAAATCTATTGGTGATAGATTAGGGAGGCGGAAGAAAGCAAAGTGAGGAAATCTCTGGTATTAAATAAAAGGTAAAAGGAATAGACACATACTTCTTCTTTTAAATGGGCAGATATAGGATAGCTAGCAGTTAACAATTAACATGATAATAATAGCAATGATAAGATCTGTGGTCTTGTGTTGTGGTGGGAGGTTGTGTCCTGAGGGGTCTGGAAAAAGGGATTACTCAAACATTCCAAAGGCATATTATCTTAGAGGCAAAAAGGCAAGAGATAAACCTTGTTTAGGTAAAGACTGACTTCATCAAGTAAGGTACTGGCCTGGGACATTGCGACAACTGTGACTTGCTTTAAGTTAAGAATTTTTAATTTCAGACCATCCTCTGTGGTTACTTTAGGTCTCTGAGTTTGTAAGGCCACCATGCAGGCCTCCCCTGAGCTTGTTAGGTTTCGTATGTGGCCCCTTTTTCAACCACAGTCCTCCAGAATGGTAGCAGTAAGATAATCGTGTCATCATTGGTATTTAGCTAATTAATAATAAAAAAGTAAGAGAGCAAAGGAACTTAAACATTAAGTTTTTAACAAACAGGGGAGCGTAAGTCTGCTTGCTTAGTTAGGAAGCTACAGCTCCACACCTCAGGGGATTACAGCATTTCTCCACCAGGTGGATTAACAATCTTCCCTTCCTCCTTCTGGTACTGGATTGTTGGGGGTTCCAGGGAGAGGAGCTTTATGAAGAGGCTTGTCAGTCTAACTAGGGGGTGGTCCCATGCAAAGCCTGCAAAAGCTTGGGAAGTTGATTGATTCTTTGAAAAAGCTCCTGGTACATCCCAAACACAAACTAACACAATCCCAAAGGAACAAAGAAGCCCACTCTCTCTCTCTTTTTTTCTTGCCTGATGACCCACACTGGCACAGTGCACTCACCTGTTCTTTCCATGGCCATGTGGGTCCTGGTAGCTGCATGGCCCATGGCCATGTGGACTCCATAGGCAGGTTCCAGGAGGGAGCCTGAACACTGCAGGGCAATGGACTGCAGCTGGGAACACATGCTAAACTAGCCGGTTACTGGATGGACTACTTTAATATGGAGCACAAACTCTGGGCAGTGGCCTTTATTCAGGACCTAGTAAAGATAAGATTGGACCTTTTCTATGGCAAGATGGATGGAGAAGGGGCATTGGGAAGTCAGGAAGGGAACCCCCTTAATTTTACATTATCAATAAATTTCATCACAGAACCTCATCCTCCCATGCACACTGCCACCCATGTCAAACATGTGGAAGTTGAATTTGTCCACCTGCAACTTGGTCTCAAAGATTCCAGCAGTCAGGATGGGCAGCATAGCTGGTCCTGATCACTAGGGACATAGTCATCCTACTTGATGACATCAGTCTTGCCCAGGAAGTACTGGACACAGTCAATCTGCTGGTACTCATTGGAGTCTTCATAGCAGGTGGGAGTCCTTCATCTTCCCACAGAGTCTTGGCATGCTCATAGAATTCAGGAGGGAAATCAAAGTTGTGCACATTCATCACACTCAGAATGTAGTCCACTTGGAACTGGTTCTAAGGGTTAGCCAACTCCACAGAGTGGGGTCAAGGGGGGGTGGCATCAAGTTGCTCATGGTGGCCACATGGCCACAATAGTTTCAATGCCTTCCTTCAGGTTGTTTTTGATGTCTTTCTCTCTGGTGACCTTCTTGCTGTGGCTGTTGCTCTTGGCAGCCTGCAGATACACCCTCTCCATTAAACCTATTAATAAGAAGGATCCTCATTTGCTTCATAATGGTGTTTTTACCAGATTTTCAGTAGCCAGCAGCTGCAGGCAGTGCATGGCCTGGTAAACCTACTTGTTCTTCTGCAGCTGCTTCTCAATCTTTTTGTTGGCCTAGTGCTGTGCCTTCTGCTGGTTGTGCTGGTCCTAGGTCTTGTTGTTTCCAAGCTGCACAGCTGTTAAAGTGCACTGTATGGGGTTGGGACCAGTTCCAAGAGGAGGAGTGTGCATGGCAGACCAGGCCACTTAGGGAGGATGGTATTGTCAGGTAGAAGGGAGACACTTCGCTCCTTGTTTCTTGAACCAAAGCCCAAGGAGCTGATGGACAGTATGGCCCCAGATGAATCAAGGTGGGAGCTGCCATTCTTACTGCATCGGCCCTGGTTGGTCCCCTACCGGATGCAGACACTGGCCTGCAGTGTGCACGTCGTTATGGATGAAATGAGACATTCACACAGACTACTGAGTCCAATGGAAGAAAAGGGACAGCATGGCTTTTCTCTCAGGGGGAGCAAAAGCCTTGGCCCTTGCCGTGACTGGCCTTTATTGGGTTTCTTGGCATATTACATGATGGTCCTCATTTACTATGCACAGGTTCACTTTAGGTGGTTACCTTTTACAGAAAACCAAGGAGCCAATGCCGCTAATCACATCACAGAAGAGGGATATTTGCAAATGAAAAGGCAAAAGTGGTTAAACCAGTTACACTTATCCTTGGAAGGTTTCCATGGATTTTAGGAAGTTACTTTGCAGTAAATGTCCTCAATTCAGGGTGAAGGAGTTTTTTTTTTTTTTTTTTTTTTTTTTTTTTTTTTTTTTTTTTTTTTTTTTTTTTTTTTTTAGCAAGAACAAGACTCAAAGTGGCCTGGGCACATTGCAAGCCTGATTCCCCATGGCAGAACCTAACTGTGGGCATGGGTCCTATGCCTCTCTGAGTGGGAGCTGGGCCCACACCATGCAGAATCTCCTACACCTACCCAGAAGGGCCTGGTCAGTAGGTGGAATTAGGGGGAGGGGAGGAAGGGAAAGTGGCAAGGGGGATGGTAAGAAGAGGAGTTATTATTACTATTGTTCTAATTGTACATTTTATTTTACCCCAGAGGGTAGATGGAATGTTTCCATTTTCCTTCCCCGTCTTGCCCCCTACCTAGTTTTCTAGGCTTTTTTCTCTGATGCCCCATTTCTGTAAGGAAGAGTAAACCAGTTATGGCCTCACAGATAATCATCAAGGCACCTGGAGCCTATGAACATGTGAGCATTGAGAATTACCTTTTCGTCCATATTCAGGGGTAGAAAACAGAGAAATTAGTAAATCTCTGAATCTTGCTTCATTTGTTGATTGAAAAATGAGGCCAGGTAAAATGGAAGGATGATTTTCTCTAAGCTGGTAAGTTGTAGTTAAAGGTAAACCCAAATATCTTGTACTTGAGCTGTGCTTGTGAAGCCCCATGATTTATTGTTTAGAGCTGAATTTCTCTACCTAGGGACTATCAATATTTTGGGCTACATAATTCTTCGTTGTCAGGTGCTGTCCTGTGCATTGAAAAAGTCCAGCACTGAAACTAGAAAAGTCGGCATTAGTGCTTCCCGTCATTACCAGAACTAATAAGTAGAGACAAGGATTGAATCTTTATGGGCACTTATTTAGATGGCTGACAATCTGAGAAAATGATGGGTTATATATCCTAAAAGACCATCTTATATCTCATCTCAAGCTGACCTTTTTTATAAGGAGAAGAAGAGGATAGGTAAGGGGTTGGAAATTTAGGAAAAAAGTAGGTAAGGATTTGGGGTAAAGGGTTTATCATAAAAGCTGCCATCTGGCAGTTTTCCTAGCATCCTCACATCTGCTGACTTTATCTGTATCCTGTATTCTTTATCTGTATCCTGGTTGGCAGACATTCACTCCCTGGAGCACAACAGCTCAGATACCATCTTGACTGCTTGTAGCCTTTTGGGCACAAAGGTCAAATGCTTGCAAGTCTTCTGGAGTCAGGGGAGGTCCAGTCATACATATCAGTTCTTGGAACAATAGCTTTCTACATGCATTTATTACTAAGCCTACTAACTATAACTTAAGACTAAAAAATTTTAACTGATTGAGTTTGCCCATCTGCACCATCCCTGGTCTCCACCCTCTAGATGTTAGTAACACTACCCCTCACCACCCCGCAGTGGTGACCCAAATGTCCCCAGACATTGCTGAATAACCCCTGGTTGGTAAAATTACCACCCCCAGTTGAGAAGTACTGACATATAGACATAGAGATTACTGTGGTTTGGATGTGTCCCCTACAATTCATACTGTGGACCAAAAAAATAAAAAAGGGTTCTGCAGAAAGTAACCTCAGAGGATGATCTGATAATAAATTCCTAACTAGGTAGATCTTGTTGGATAGTAATACCCCAGGTATATAACTTCTTTAAAAAAGCTTTATCTTTGCCTTGAACAAGCTCTGTCCATTGTTTTTGTGTATCTAGGTTAACACAACTTTGAAATAAGTGTAACCATCCTCAAGAGAGCACATAATCTTAACTATTCTGTTATAAATCCCTGCCTTGCTTTCTCCCACCTTCATGAAATCTCCCTTATGTTCTCTCTTTCATTTCTAATGCATAAAAAAAACCCTGCAAAATTGTCATTCTCCAGAGCATTTGAGATCTTGCTTCCCATTATTTGTTGATTTTGGCTCAAATAAACTCTTATAGAAATTCTTTACAGGTTTGGATGTTTCTCACAACAACAATATGTTGAACTCTAACCTTTAGTTAGGAGGTGGGGCCTTTGGGAGGTAGAGCCCTCTTGAATGGAATTAGTGCCCTTATGAAAGACACCTGAGAGAATTCTCCGGTGCCCTCCTCCCTTCGGCCACGTAAAGATATAATAAGTCAGGCAACTGGAAGTTGGCCCTCACCTCACCATGCTGGCACCCAGATCTCACATTTCCAGCCTCCAGTTTGTGAGAAATACATTCCTGTTGTTTATAAGCCACTCAGTATCTGAATATTTTGTTATAGCAGCCTGATCAGACCAAGAGAGAAATAAAGCATCCCAAGAATGATACACCAAAATAACAATGGCAGATTCTCCCTCTCCTTTGTCAGTTTCTCCTCCTTGGTAGTATGTTTTAAACTCTGTTTGCCTGAATGCAAGGCAACCCTCTCTGTGCTGTCTTCTGTTTTCCAAGGGAGCAAAAATCTCCCTTTTCCCCTGAAAGCTTCTGACTCTAGTGGCTCTCCTCAACATACTGACCAACTCTTGGGTCACTTGGTTCCCCCAGGAGCATTTGAGGCGGGAAATAGTTCCTACCTTCTTGGGAAGGTATTTTATTCTTTACTGGTCAGAACTCGAACTTGTGGCAAAGTAATGTGCTGAATAACTGACATACCATGAGGTGAAAGAAGATGCAACTTTGGTGCCCTTGGATTGTGGCTGTCCAAGTTGTAAATGAACACCTTAATGACAGTTTAATTGATCAAGAGGGGCCACAGGACAGCCTGGTGATTAGGAATGAGTCTTGAGTTCCAGCTATGTTACTGGCCATCTATGTAACTTTGGGCAAGTGATTTTGTCTTTCTTCATCCATAAGTGGCAACATTATTGTGAGGTTTAAATGAGATATGCATATAAAATGGTGAGGATAGTGTCCAGCACTCAGGAATTGGTCCATCCATGGTTAATATTATCATTGGTGTTGGTTTATATTCTTTCCAGGAATGCTTCATCTAAAGAAAATTCTGCCCATACCAAAAGAAAACAACACTCAAATTATAACTATTTGAACTTAAATTTCTCTCCATAAAAACTGTTAAATGTACTTATTACACACTGTGTTTGACTGCCTTTTGTAAAACACTCAGTCTTACCTTGGTTGCAGTGTGGGTTGGGGTGAGTTTGTGGGTATAACGTAGGACAGTAAATATGGGCTTGGTTAGTCATGTGGTTGGTGAAACATTTAAAAGGGGCTAGGATTTCTGTAAATCACTATTACAAAATAAAACTTTTGTTTCTCTTAAACGTTTTCCTTGAGTGTGAATAAGCTTTTCTCCTGCAAAGAATGGAACTCCTCAGGTGTGCCACAAATGACTCAACATTACTTTTTGTTCCTCAAACATTAAGAACAGAATCACAACTCATTTGATTTTCTCTTCTTTTACAAACCAGATTGCCAGAATTAGGGTTGTTTCTGCATCTTTTCAATCAGCAACCACAAGCTATGAGGACCCAACTGTTATCTCACCCACTTGTACACTGCTGCTGCATAAACTTTAGGGAAACGGCACACCTTCTCACAGAGATATATTAAACTTCCTCACCTCTGTGGTTTGCACAATGAATGCCAATTCTTGTCCCTCCAACTTCTGAGGTCAACCGGGATCCTGGCTTTGAGGTCATTTGAATATAAGAGAAACTCTCCTGAGGAGGGGCACTTGTCCACAGGGCTGGGGTTCCTAAATTCTGGCTGGTATGTGACAAACTCTCACCACAGAAGTTCCATCATCCTCAGTTTCTTGGCAAGTGTTTAGTTACTGAAGTTGTATTGTGGCTAAGAAAGTGGGTTCTGGAGACAATCTCTTTGGTGCAAATCCTGGCTCTACCGCTTACTAGCTGAGACACCTCAGGCAGGCAAGGTATTCCTGTCTGGGTCTCAGTTTCCTCATCAGTTGAATGGGGGATGATAGCAATAATAATAATATAATAAAAATAGTAGCCTCCAAGTTTGTTGTAAAGAGAAGATGACTTGTTGGAAAGTATGGAAAGCACCTAGAGCAATGCCTAGAATAGATTAAACTTTAATAAATATCATATATATTTATTTTTAAATCCCTTATGTATTCACTAAGGAGAGAGATGTTGTTGGGCAGGGATGGTTGAAGGAACTTATAGAATAAACATTAAAATGGCCATAGAATGTGGTTAGACCAGCAGCTGTCTAGTGCAGGGCTTCTCCACTTTAGCACTTTTGACATTAGGGGTCAGATACTTATTTGTCATGAGGCTCTTCTTTGTATGTAGGAAATGTAGCAGCATCCCTGGCCTCCTCCCACTAGATGACACTAGTACCTCCCCATCTCCAGCTGTGACAACCTAAAATGTCCTTAAGCATTGCTGAGTGTCCCCTGGGAGTCAAAAATCTCCCTTAGTGGAGGACCCCTGGTCTAGAGAGAACTGAGGAAGGCAATGCAGCAGATCCCAGGAGAAAATCCCAAAGTGGTAGCACTAACTTGACTGTTCCTATAGAGTCATTTTGCTCAGCAGAGATAATTCCAGATGATTTAAACCTTTTCCCTGTTTTTCTAGCAGTCTAATTTGAATACATTTATTTGGATGTATGTGTGTGTTACATGGAAAAACCTGTCTAAAGACAAAAGGTACAAATAATGCCTCTAGAAAAGGGAAACATTTTAAATAGAAATAGTGATGGAGGTTTATTAAGATTGGTAAAAATAGCTGTCATCTCCTAGAATCATGTGAGTTGGTGACCCTGGGCTTTTAGTAATATTGGGGAGGGCTCATGTTATCTGTGACTTTCCCTATGTCCTCTGCCCCCACCACAAGAATATGCTGAATATATGCTTTATATCTTACATTGGTCAATGTTCTTTACTTTCTTCCAGAACAATTCCTATAGGGCCACTGGAGAATCAACTCTTAGGGAATTTTGGAATGCTAGAAAATACCAAAGAGTTCTGGGAAAGAAATAGCCTCTTTACCACTTTTATGGCACTTTGTGTCAAGGTGGCCTATTAACTTTCTCTCTTTGGAGTATTCAACACTGATTTTTTGAGAAAGTCTTCTCAGGCTCTGATCAGCTGCAGATCTTATTAAATACAGATTTTAATTCAGTAAAACTGGGATGGGACCTAAGATTCTGCATTTCCAACAAGTCAGGTAATACTGATGCTGCTGGTTCACCTACCACACTGAGAATCGAGTCTTCATTTTCAAGCACTAAAACTGAGGGTTTCAGCAACAGCTTAGAAGGACAAAAGAGGCATTTTCATTGTTGGAAAAAATAAACAGTTAGGGTGGGTTTTATCCACACAGACAGACATCTTCTCTATTCTTCTTCAGGATATATTGAGGCAGATGGACAGGGGTCAATACTACATGAGTTTCATTTGGCCTGTGACTTTTCTTCCTTGTGTTCTCCTGTATTTCTGTTATGTGTGCACAGCACAAACTCTTTTCAAGAGTCAGAGGCAGGCAGTGGGAAGGGCAGGAGCATGGGGAAAAGTATTGGGGGCCTCCCCCTGCATGGGTTTGAGCCTCCAGTCAGTGTTGGCACGTGGGCACAGTGGGTGCTGGTAGCCATTCTGTGTGTGGTATGCAGGGAACTTGGAAATCCCCTATGAATGGCCAGTAGGAGCTTAAGAGACGATTGGCAAAAGACACTGCTGTAAATTACACTGGTTTCCCAAGGATTTTGCAAGTGCTCACAAGACTATAAAGAATAATCTGAACCATGTAGGTCTTTTATGAATGGGAGATTATGGTCAAGCTTTGTCACAGCCTAAGGATTTAGAACAACAGGGCCATTGTGGGGCTGGGCATTCATATTAAAGATAAAATATTATCTGGGTGGTCCAGGATAATGAAGGCATTTATGACTCTGGCTAAGCATATGTATGTTGGACTGATCCACAGATTACCCATACAGGGTCTGGGCTCATATGGGCTCCAGAGGGGTGAGGCTTGCTAGGGTACAGATCTGGGATAAAGAGACCAAAGTGACTCAGGAGGACTAAAGAGCTATTTATCTGTGATCCAGGGATACAATGAAATGAGGAATATCATTTCATTGAAAGCTGGGACGGGTTTCCAAGAGAGTTCTTAAAACTCTGAACTTTAGAGAAAATGCTCTCAATCAATCACTCAGAGGGAAAACACACACCAGAAAAACAGCGGTGACTGTGAAGTGACTGGAAAGCTGGGTGACCAAGTGACCTATGCACAGTTCCATAGTTGGGATTGGTAGGGCAAATTACTGGTATGGCCATGACTTGATAAGTGACCTTGAACCAGTCCCATAGCCTTTCATTTTCCTCATCTGTTGGAGACAGTGGTGGACTGTTGCCAAAGTGGCCAAACCCCCAGGAGAATGCAGTTCAAAGACCATGCTTGCTTCATTTTATTTTGCTTATGAAAGACAATGTAGAGGCCTAGTGGAACACTCCTCTAAGAATTCTGGGAAAGGACTGGAATTTTCCAGAATGGGAGCATCAAATATGCCAGGTGTCACAACCCCTTGTCAGCCTTAGGAAAAGAAAACTGACATACGTGTGTATAATTTAATGAGTTCTGACATGTATATACTCATTATGTTTATCACAATTGTGATAAGGAACATAGACATCATTCTCAAAAGTTCACTTTTGGCCTTATAATCCTTCCCTCTCCCAACCCTCCCATCATCACCAGGTAACCGCTCATCTGCTTTCTGTCACTTTAGATTAATTTTGCATCCACTATAATTTTATATACATGGAAGCAGAGTATACAGTATATACAGTATGGCTTCTTTTACTCGCCCCAATGATTTTAAGATTCAGCCCTCTTGTGTGTATCAGTAGCTTGTCTTTTTTACTGCTGAGTAGTATTCCATTCTATGGATATACTGTAATTTGTTTATCTATTCACCTGTTGATGAACATTTTGGTTTTGTCCAGTTTGTGACCTTCCCAAATAAAGCTACTGTGAACATCCATGTTCAAATCTTTGTATGGACATATGCCTTTTTTTCTCTAGTAATGGACTACCTAGATCATAAGAAGAATACATATAACTTTTTAATATGCTGCCAAATTATTGGCCAAAGTGATTGTGCTATTTTACAATTTTATCAGCAGAGTGGAAGAGTTCCAGTTGCTTTACATCCTTGCCAATGCTTGGTGTGGTCAGTCTTTTTAATTTTAGCTGTTCCCTTGGATTTGTAGTAGTATTTCAGTATGATATCTCAGTATGAGTTGTATTTCCCTAGTGACTAGTGATATTGAATATCTTTTTATGCATATGCTTGCCATTTAAAACTCTTCTTTGGTGAACTGCCTATTCAAATCTTTTGTCCATTTTTTAAAAAATTGAGTTGTCTTGATATTAAATTGCAAGAATTGTTTATATATTCTAGATAAAGTTGTTTTCAGATACATGTTTGGAAAATGTTTTCTCCCATTTTATACCTCACAGAGGTATTTTGAGAAGTGAGTAGATACAGCTGAGGGAGGCAGATGGTATTACAAGGCTGGTGTGTTTCACTCTGGAGTCCCTGGAGTTTTAGGAGTTGCTTCTCTTGTGACCTTCCTTTGGTTCTTTTTCACCACAGTGAGATGGAAACATTAGCACAGAGTGCAGTGTCAAGTATTACCTGAGTAGTACACACACTACACATACTTTGTCACTCTCTGCCTGAAAGTGAGGAACTTGGTTATCTGAACAGCCCAGAGCCCCAGAGCAAATATTTGGGGTGTTGACAGAGGAGGTTCCTGCATTTAAGCCTCAGCCAGTCCAACCAATTGCACATTGTAAAGGAAGGAATTGTTTGGAGTCCTTTTATGCCTCTAGTTAAAAATTGCAGGTAAGCTATGATCTCCAGCCACTGCTCTCTACCTCCTTTTAGGCAATAGTGCTCTTTCTCCACAGTTTTCTTCATTTGGTAACACATAAGGAGAACTTTTCTTGTATATCAAATCATTGCATTGTATACTTTAAATATATACAATTTTATTTGTCAATTATACGTCAATAAAAAAATCAGGCATCTTGTAGCAGTTGCTATTGCTGTAAAGAAACGACCCCAAACCTTATAGGTCTAAACAACCAGTTTGTTACTGCTCAGGATTCTACAGTTCTGCTCATATGAACCAGGCTCATCTAATCCCAACTGGGCTCACTCACACACCTGCAGGTATATGGAATTTTAATCTCGTTGTTTATAATTGGATCAATAGAGTTCAGCCCCTGTATTACTATCAGCCTTGCTGTTTCTGTCTCTGGTTCTGGCTCTGTTTGTTGTTAGCACTAAAACTGCTTCTAGAATGACTCTGTGGTAAGGGAATCTGGAGTCCCTCTCCTGTGCTGGTGAACCCAGTAGGGTTTGTAGCCCTCTGAGACTGTGTTGATTTGGGTTCCATGTGAAGCAGACACTGAGAAAAACATCTGAGTGTGAGCAGCTCATCCCAGGAAGTGGAGAAGTTGGGAAGTGAGAGAAGGGAGGAGGAGAGGCAGCCAATCAGGCATGTCCAAACTTTTGGTGTCTCTGGGCCACACTGGAAGAAGAGTTGTCTTGGGTCACATATTAAACACAGTGTAACACATAATCAGAAAAAAAATCTTCTGATGTTTGAAGTAAATTTATGATTTTGTGCTGGGCTGCATTCATAGCCACGCTGGGCCACATGCAGCCTGTGGACTGTGGGTTGGACACCCCTGCAATTCAGGGTGTGTTAACAAAAAGGCTATCACTGTGAGAAGCTGGACACAGTCCCACTGGAGATGTTGTCCCATACAAGAGACAAAGAATGGAACCTTTGCTGGGACTGAGGTTCTTCCACCTGAGTGCTATATGAGTCACTTTTCTCCTTTTCTGAGTCTTTGCCTTTGAAGTTTCTCCCTCAAGACTTCACTGCAAAGGGATCTCTGGCCCCTGAGGCTGGGTTTAGTCAGCTAGGTTCTTGTTTACCTACTTTAAGTCCACTACAAGTAGGTAATGTTTGCAGTGTCCAAGAACCTGGCAGGTAATTACAGAATACAAAAGGACTCAAACAGTGCCAGAAGCAAGTCTGATCTGTTTTGTTTTGAGGTGTAATCACTTAAAGCTACTTTCTGATGGGCTAAGCAGGCTGGACTCTTGCATTTAAGGGCTCTGGTGGCCAGTGTGTTGGCTGCATCTGTAGCAGCTTTCTCTGGATCAGCAGGATCCAATATCAAACATTCCAATTAAGGCAGGAAAAAAAACTGATGTCTTAGCTCAAAGGCTATCAAGCAGGAGGGTTCTCTCTAGCTCAGAGCTGGACTTTTTGTTTTAGTCTGTCCTTCAACTGATTAGATGTGGCCCACCCACATTGGGGAGGGCAATCTGCTTCACTCGGTGCACCAATTTAAATGCTAATCTGATCCAGAAATATCCTCACAGAGACACTCAGAATAATGTTTGACCAAATATCTGGTCAAATACCTGTGTTACCTACCATGTGACCCAATCAAATTGACACACAAAATCAGCCATCCCAATATTCTTCACTCTTTTAGCAGCTCTATTGTATGGATGTGCCTTAATTTATTAAATCAGTCTCCTGTTGATGGACATTTAATTATTTCCAATCTTTGGTTATTATAAATAGTTTTTAATTAATAGCTTTGTAAACATGTATTACATATGTTTGCCACTGCATTGGTGGGACAGTTTCCTAGAAGTAGGATCTCTGGATCAAATGGTAAATATATATGCAATTGCCCCTCTCTATAGGAATGTGAGGGCCTGGATTGCAGAACTGGTCCAGGGGTTTTATCAAAAATTGTAACAGTAAAAACAGCAGATTTTCCTCCTAGTTCAAGGAGGACATACAGAGGATCCAGAGACACATGAAAAGATGCTCAGTATCGCTAGCTATCAGAGAGATGCAAATTAAAACCACAATGAGATACCACTTCATACTGGTCAGAATGCCCATCATAAACAAAACAATAAACAACAAGTGCTGGAGAGGTTGTGGAGAAAAAGGGACTCCAGTACACTGCTGGTGGGATTGCAGGCTTGTAAGACCACTATGGAAAACAATATGGAACTTCCTCAGAAAACTAAAAATGGATCTGCCTTTTGACCCAGCAATTCCACTGCTGGGACTATATCCTAAGAACCCTGTAATTCCATTCCAAAAGAACTTATGCGCCCCAACGTTCATAGCAGCACAATTTACAATAGCTAAGTGCTGGAAACAACCCAGGTGC
>CM052547.1:55998479-56011960 GCA_028533065.1 Trachops cirrhosus | reverse complement strand
ATGGTTGTTATTCTTTCTAATGGAGATGTAACCTGATTTGCCTACAAAAACCTATGCATTATTAAAAACCAAATCTAGCAGAGTTAAGGTGAGTTTTTGATAGCTGAAGTTCAAGGTCCCCTTCTCTGGCTTTGCTTTGCTTCTCCCCCATCACATTCCTGCCAGATTTTATCTGTAGGGCAATCTTGTTCACAAGCAATGAGGGACAAAGCAATGGCAGGCACACTTTAGCTTTCCTATAATGTGCACCAACCCCTCCATCATCCCAAACTATCATACAACCCAAGTGATATCAAAGTGCCTCCCATACTAAGATAGTTTTAATACAAGTCCCCTAATCCCCCTTCCAGCCAGATGGCTGCCCTCTAGGCCCTGCCAGTGTGGAAATTTTGGATCATTCCCTTCTTAGAGGATTATATTTAGCCCAAGCTAACAGAAGAGGCTTTTTTCTACATCACTACAAAGCTGGTGAATGAATCTGCCTGAGGACCACACATTAGCCAGACATCTGAGTAGCAGTGAATCTGCCCACCTTTAGCAAAGTAAAAGAGAGCCAACCAGCCTTTAAGACCTTTGTGATGATGACAGTGAGAGCAGAGTGAGGACATCAATTTGGCCCACCTCATGTTCATCTGCAGCTGCACACTAACAGTTTTCTACCTCTAGTACCTGCCTGCCCCTGCCTCTTCTCCACTGGGGGGCTGCAAGGCAGCCAGGAAGTGTCAGACACCTAATGCCCCTGGAGTAACATTCAACCAGTTGGTGGATAAATGTCCTGGCTTCCTCAGCTCTCCTCCATGAGGCAATTCTGAGACATGCCCTACCCTGTGTTTCCCAGGGTCCACAGCACGAGTGAGCCCCAGTTATCCACAGCAGTAACTCACTCATTTACATGCCCTTTACAGTAAGCCTTCATTTAACATTATCTTTTTTTCTCTGTTCCCAATTTTCCCCCCTTTATCCTCCCTCCGCCCTGCCCTCACAACCAGCCAGCATTGCCCCCTCCTTAGTTCATGTCCATGGGTTGTACATATAAGTTCTTTATGAGTTCTTTATGAGACATATGAGTCCTCTGTTTCCTATATCATTTTTATCTCTCCCTATCTATTTGATGCCTACTAATTATGCTTCTTCTTCCCTGAACCATTTCCCACCTATTCCTCCCTCCCCTCTGCACCACTGAAATCCTTCCATGTGATGTGCATTTCTCTGATTCTGTTCCTGTTCTGGTTGTTTGCTGAGTTTTGTTTTGGTTGTTTTTCTTTTTTTCTAGGTTTATTTGTTGATAGTTGTAAGTTTGTTGTCATTTTACCGTTCATATTTTTTATCTTCTTTTCCTTAGATAAGTCCCTTTAATGTTTCATATAATAATGGCTTGGTGATGATGAACTCCTTTAACTTGACCTTATCTGAGAAGCATTTTATCTGCCCTTCCATTTTAAGTGAAAGTTTTGCTGAACAGGGTAATCTTGGATATAGATCCTTGCTTTTCATGATTTCAAATACTTCTTTCCAGCCCCTTCTTGCCTGCAAGGTTTCTTTTGAGAAATCAGCTGGTAGTGTTATGGGCACTCCTTTGTAGGTAACTCTCTCCTTTCCTCTGGCTTCTTTTAGGATTCTCTCTTTGTATTTAATCTTGGGTAACTTAATGATGATGTGCCTTGGTGTGTTCCTCTTTGGGTCCAACTTCTTTGGGACTCTCTGGGCTTCCTGGACTTCCTGGAAGTCTGTTTCCTTCACCAGATTGGGGAAGTTTTCCTTCATTATTTGTTCAAATAAGTTCTCAATTTCTTGGCCTTCCTCATCTCCTTCTGGCACCCCTATAATTCAGATATTGGAATGTCTCAGGTTGTCCCAGAGATAAGAGTCTCTTCACTTTTTTGAATTCTTGTTTCTTCATTTTGTTCTGGATGGATGTTCATTTTTTTCTTTTGTTCCAAATCATTGCTTTGAGTCCTCAGTTTCCTTCCTGTTACTGTTGGTTCCCTGAATATTTTGCTTTATTTCACTTTGTGTATCCTTCATTTTTTTTTTCATTTTTCAACCATGCTCAATCAGATCTGTGAGCATTTGATTACCAGGGCTTTAAATTCTCCATCAGATGGGTTGGTGATCTCCTCTTTGCTTAGTTCTCTTTCTGAGGTTTTGCTCTGTTCTTTCATTTGGGCCATATTTCTTTTCCTCACATAACATTATCAGTAGGTTCATAGACATTTCAACTTCAAGTGAAATGATGTATAATGAAACCAATTTTACTTTATGCTAATTGATATAAATGAGAGTTAAGTTCCTATGGCATATTTCCCATCATAATAATATCACCAAACTTCTAACAAAGACCTAAACCATTCTAATAAATATTGAAATAAATGTGTGCTATACAAGATTACCCTACAGATAGAATTTGGCAGGGATATTATAATGAGGGAGGGGCAGAGCAAAGCCAGAGAAGGAGACTTTGATCTTCAGCTATCAAAAACTCACCTTACCTCTGCTAGATTTGTTTTTAATAAGGTGTGGGTTTTTGTAAGCAAATCAGGTTACCTCTCCACTAGAAAGAATAACCATCACTCTTGAACTAGGAGGAAAATCTGCTGTTTTTACTGTTACAATTTTTGATAAAACTCCTGGATAAAGTTTGCAATCCAGATTCTCACCTCCCCAGTGGCTGGTGCTGTAGAATTGCCCTCCATCTCTCTAGTTGTGAGACCATGTTTACCACATCATCACTGATCTTGCGGACATCGGAATTTATCATTCTAGTATTTCCCTGAATGAAAACACATGTGTTGCCAGAAATTTATTGTCAAGGGAAACATTTACTATTGGTAATTAGAAAATAAAAAAGAGGCCAAAGTGCCCAAGTCAAATCAAAATTCTTCCCACAGGAAAATGTGATTTGGTGAAGTAACAAATAAAATTCTTTTCTATGTCTACTTCTGCATTTTGGGGAGTGGAATTATGTTCTTTCACAGAAGACCTAGATCACACAAGATTATATATATTCTGTAGGTTTAAAGTATGTAAGTCTCACTAAGGTGAGAGAATGAGTCAGTGACAAACATGAGGTTGTCCTGTGGATTAATTTACTCTTTGCAGATGTCTAAGCAGGCAACATGGAGATGTCTGTTTTGATTCAGCTCAGTCCCTAAAGGCCCTGAGAGAATCCTGTGGCCCGAAAACTGGTCATTTGCAGTAGTGCCAGTCTTTTAGACTTTTAGTGATGATGACTATAAACTACATCATACCCCCTTTTGTGTCCCTTTAAAAAAACAGTTTTGCAGTTCAAGCATAAACCCACAATTTTGAATGTTAATAGTATGGAGAGCCAAGGCAGCAAGCCAAGGGCACTTCCAGAACAATTTAAACTTCAGACACTTGGTCCCATTGTCTCTATCCACCATTGACACATCTGGAAAATCCCAATACTTCAAACCATGGAAAGAAGTCCATATACATTATAATAATTGTATTCAAAAGTCACATCAGATCAATAAAAAATTTTACTATGACTTATTGGAAAACATGTGCTCTCCTCCCCATATTCTTTATTTGTCATTGATGTATTTATTTAGTATATTTGGGCTTTTTTTGAGTCACAAAGCTCATACAAATGCCTATTCAATTATGACTACTAAGTCAATATGGGTTGGAGCTAACAAAAATTCCAGGTCCAGTTGTACATAGTACCAATAGAACATGATTTGAATAGTATTCAATTATAAAGCACTATATTAGTGTCAAAATGAGTAAAGTGTCAAAAGGTGAAGTGTTTTTGAATAGTTTTATAGGACTATTACTTCTATAAAGACTTCTATAAAGAAGGACTGTAAAAAGAAATGTGACATCCAGCATAATTATGAGATAAAATTGCTAATCCTGTTAAAGCTGACATTAAAATAGGAAATGTCAGCATTTGTACTGCCTGTCACTATAAAAACTAATAAGTAGAGACAAGGATTGAATTTTTATGGGTGCTTTATTCAGATGCTGGTGATCTGAGAGGACAGCAGATTATGTACCCTCAAAAACCGTCTTAACATCTCATCTCAAGCTAACATTTTGAGAAGAAAAGGGTAGGTAAGGGGTTTGGAAAAAAGGTTAATTAGGTGATTTACAGTCTGTTGGTGATTTTCTTAGTATTTCTTTTTCTTCTTATCAACAATTCTGTATCTGCATCATGGTTGTTCCTTCCCTGTAACACAATTGCTTAGTTACCATCTTGATCAACTCTTTGCAGACTCCCTAGGGAACAAAGGTTGAATTACTTGTCAACCTCCTGGAGTCACGTAGATCATACATTCCATTTCTTGGAATAACAGCTTTCCACATGCCTTAATCACTTAAGCCTATCAACTATAGCAAAAGCAAAAGTCTTGACTCTGGAGTTAGCCTATGCATTAATCACTTAAGCTTATGAACTATAACTATAGTTAAAAACTTTAACTCTTTAGTTCTCCTATTGTTCCCCACCCTTAGTTTTTAATTATCTCATTTCTATGAGATTAGTTTCATATGGAAGTAATCATTTTGTGTTAAGTAAATAGTTCTTCCACATATTAGAAACCATCCTGCAGGCAATTTGATGTGACTAACAGCATAACATACATTAGTGGTGGTGTTGTAATTCATCTCCATGTCTGCTGAAAGCATAAAATAGTTCTTAGTACAGTTGACAAAAGTTGCACACTCTCTACCTGTGGTTACATTAGCAATTTTGAAGACAATATTTCCCTGTACTTTAGAGTTACCATAGGACCCCAATTATAAATATTGCATATCTCAAGGTCTTACTGACTTTTCTTCTAGTTGGCTTTCTGAGAATCCTGTTTTATAGGCTTAAAGGAATATAGCTAACCTTTCGGGGAGAGATCTCTAATACAAGCAAGGTCATTAATCACAGCTAACATCTGACTTAGATGTTGTACATAGTTCTTTACCTTCACTTCTTGATCTACACGCTTCTCCCATCCCAATCATAGCCTGAAATATTTTCCCGTATACAATTTAATAAGGACTCCATTGAGTCTCATTTTGAGAAACCACCCTTATCTTGAGCAGGACAATAGGTAAAACTTGATTCCACTGGAGATGAGTTTCTTGACAAAGTTTGGCTACATTTTTCTTCATAGTGTGATTCATTTTCTCTACCTCCCCAGAAGCCTGAGGTCTCCATGTCATGTAGAGTTTCCACCTGATTATTAACCTTCTGTGTGATTTCTGAAATAAGAACAGGTCCATTATTGCTCTGGATGCTGCCTAGTAGGCCAAAGTGAGGAACTATTTCCATCAGTAGGACTTTCACTACCTCTGAAGATCTCTCAATTCTAGTAGGATAGGCCTCTACCCATCCTGAAAAGGTATTAACAAAGACTAACAAATATTTCCATCCTCAGTCCTTTGGTGTCTGGGTAAAATCTCTTTGCCAGTCCTCAAAGAGGCACTGCCCTTGGTATTGTTTCCCTTCTTTTTTTTTTCTGATGGAGATTTGTCTTAGGATTGTTCTTCTGGCACACATTTCTTTAGAAATTTCAGGAACTGTGAGCCATGGTTTAATATAGGAGGTTTAAAATCCAGGCTCTTAGCATTCTCCAGGTTTGCAGTCAAATATTCAGGCTTGAATTGTGACAAGGCTAGAACAGGTACCAAAGGCATTATAAATGTTCCTTTAGCAACCTCTTTCATTGCTTGATTGACCATATTATTTTCTTTAGCCACTTCAGTGTTCTCTTTCTGATGCCCAGGGCAGTGCATAACTGCCACCTGTAAGGGTATCAGAACAGCCTGTAATAATTTAAAATTTCTATTGCATGTTTAATTTCCTTTTTATTGGAGGTCCTCTTTTCTTCCAGATACACATTCACTCTCTTTTAAATCAATTCTGCTAGAATAAACTTCATTAATTATTTCAGCATTGTTATTCATCAGCACAGCTGAGTCAGGTTCTGGGAGAAGGGAGGCAGGATTTAACTCACAGTTTTAAATTGGTTGGTACCTGCCCATTCTTACAGAAGTGAGCCACAAATTTCCTTTTTGCTGTAACAGGCTCAACACTTGGTGAGCTGCATAAGCTGTACTAAGAAAAACTTTTCAACTTCCTGTAAAGGTCTGAGGGGGCTGCCAAAGCTCTCATTCAGGATGACCACCCCTGGACAGTGTGATCTAGTTTCTTTGACAAGCCCATTAAGACCCCTTTTGCCAGGTTTAAGCAGGAACCTAAAAAACTTTACTGCTTGTTGGCAAATCCGGGCCTTCTGTACTGATACTTTATAGCCAAAAGATGCCAAATGGTTCAAGGTAGCTATTGTATTAGTTAAGTGATGGCATATACATATAATAACAGAGTTCCTCTTTCTAGTTTTAGGTCTTTTAAGTTTTGGTGCAATGTCTCCCCCCAAATCATAGGTAAGTTCTTGAACCCTTGTGGAAGACTGTCCAGGAGTACTGAGTCTTGACTCAACATTCTGGGTCATGTAGTTTAAAAGCAAACAACAGTTGACAGTCTTGGTCAACCAGAATGCAAAAATAAGCACCTTTTAGGTCCAATACTGAATACCAGCGGCTGTCCCTGGGTATGCTGTTCTGTACAATATCATTTATGGTCATTAAATCTTGTCTTGTATGGGAGCAGCAGGCCAGAATGAGTCCATATTCCTGAAACTTCTGAATTTTGGGGCATATTCCTCCTAGGGTCTCATTTCCCAAGGGATACTGCCTCTTACTGGGAGTCTCTGCCCCCAGTTTGAGGTCATCTTTAACAGGGAGGATTTTTTAGCCCTCCCTGGCCTTCCAGGAGCCCACAAATTGGGGTTTGCTTGATTCTCAGTTTCTTCTGGTCAGGGTTGCTTTTCTCCTTCCACAGTTTCATAAGGAAATGCTGGGTATGCTCTGGAGGGACCTATAGGTGGAGCTCTTGTTCTTGTGGAGAGAGAGTGATTTGAAAATGGAGTTTCAAGAACAAATTTCTTTCTAGAAGAGGAAAACGGTATCTCCCACAGCACATTCTAATGGCTTCAAGAAAAATTGGCTATCAGGACTTCCAGAAATTTCAGTTACAGTTGAGTTAGAGGTCTATTGACCAGGGAATATATTACTCTGGTATCAATAAAAAAATCTACAATTTCTACCCCACTTTAGTTTCACCTAAGGTTCCTGTTATTCATTGTTGGAACTGTTTCTTTTCCCAAAGTTCTCAGACATGACCTTCTTTTCCTTCACTGGGACACTAATTTTTCTAGTGCCCCTTTCCCTTGCAATATGATTGCACTACCCTGTTAAGGATTTGTCCTCCGCTGGATTTGGTTCCCTGATGGGTGTGGGATGGAGAGACCAGTTTAGGTTCACCTCCTTTGTCTCCCTCAGCCGAGTAAGGAGGAGGATCCTCCAGGGCTGGAGAGGCCATGGGAACCCTGACCATGCTTGTGGCACCCATCCTGATCTTCTCGGTCCCCCTCTTCTTAGCTTCTGCTATCTGTCACAGGAAAATTCCCTTTTCTATGGACTATTAATTTATTTCTTTTTAATTCTGCATTTTTATTATATACAATCATGAAACCCTGTACATAAAATATTTCACCCCATTTCCCTGGTCTTTGGCAGAACAACTGTAATTGCAGTATAGTATGGTAGTTTAAAGATTCATTCAGTGGCCAGTGTTATTCTAAGTCCAGATTATGCAAGCCAAGCAGTGTTACAATAAAAGTCATTTTCATATGTTCATAAGCATAGTTCAACAACTCAGCCATAATTTTCCCCAAAGGCTGTTTTCTGGAACAGAGGCTTCTCCACCCCATTCTACCAGACACAGCTCTGTAATGTCACTAAACCAGAAGGCACCTTAATTCCTGATCATCATTGTAAGTCATAACCTAGGATTTCAATTCTACCAGACAGAGCTCTGTATGTCACAAAAACCAGAAGCAACTTGTGGGAGGAACTCTGTCCCTCAGAGCTCTCCTGACCACCACAGATAAGAAAGAAATAATCCTGGACACAATCTTGTTGTTCCAGTGGGAAAGAGGGTGGTGATTCCCTCTAGTGGGGAATGCCCCAATTCCTTCTCCCAAACGGTTTTTATTGGGAAAGGTATGTGTAGGGGTATACAGCATACATGCATAGCTCATCAATCAATGTCAAAGGGCTATAGGCATACAAAAACAGGTATTATCTATAGATAACAATCGAAGGAACACAGAGATATGTCATAAATCAGGGTCTGTTAGTCATGCTGACGCCAGATAGTCTTTAAGATGTATTTCATAGGATAAGGAGTTTACTCCTTATGCCTTGAATTTAAACATCTGGTTTATACCAACAGGGCTATTCAAAGCAAAGCATAGTAAGCTTCAAAGTGTTGCAGTCCACCGGCCAGCAGTGACCGCAAACATTGTAGATGCTCGCAAGTCACGAGAAAAACATACACATGGACTACCCAGTCCTGTGGAGGAATAGCAACAGCATGGCTACCCTCTCAAGGGGAGGGTGCCTCTGAGTGGCCTGGCCACTCCCTCAAAGGAGAGTGCCCCGAGCCACCGCCTCAATAGGCTTTTTATTAGGTAGTATTGGGTAGGTGAACAGATACAGAATGTGGATTCATTGTCTAGCAGAAAAGATCAAAACAGGTAGATAATTTACATAGAGTTCAAAAGTCTCACGCTGGGTTTTGGGGCTAGTATCACCTAACAGATACAGGATTAGTCTAGTTTCCTGCTAAAGCCTACACATCTAAGAGCATCCTAGCAAGCAGGTCTCACAGGATTTTACATATCTTATGTCCCAGGTCTAATTTACCCCAGGTGTCCGCCAACTCTAGTCTGAGCCTCACACCCCTGCTATTTCCGCAGGCCCTGAGTCGGGTGGAGGAGACAAAGGCAGCCAGGAGACTTGGATTTCTCACATCCAGAACAAGGACTCAGGCTATTGGCAAAGCCAAGGGGGCAGGGGTGATGTCGATCACTCCCTCACTTTCACAGCCCCCTGAGTTTCTTCCCTGATGGCTTATTCCCACATGATCGTGTCTGTCTTAGGTCCATTCTTTCCAGAGAATGGTTGCCTGTTATTGACTATCCAACCAAGCTGAAGGGAATAGCAGAGCAGGCAGTGCCCATGTTCAGGGAAATAGGTTTTGTCTCCTTAGGCCCCCTGGTTCTGGGAGGTTTCTCACTCAGCCTTAGCCGCAGGGGGTTACGGCTCCTGAAACCAGGCAGGGTGGACACCACATCAAAGGGTACAATGTATATATTAGGACTGATTTTCATGGAACCCTCAGTGTTAGAGCTGGGTTGTGACTGACACCTGCTTAACTCATTTTCCAGAGACTTACTAGCCCCTTTCACGGCTTACTTTCACTGGTCTACAGTCTCCAAAACCACACAGAGTGGTTCCCAATAGCACCTAAATTCCTGATGACCAGTCTAAGCCATAACCTGGGACTGCAAGTCTGAACCAGAAAGCACAGTGATTCAATTGAAAGTAAAGGTGATGGGGAGTGCTGAGAATCAGAGAAGGAGGGCCCCCAAGTGAAATCATTTCACAGCTGCTAGGGAATCTCCAAATCTGCACCCTGGGGCTCACCAGCCCCAGCAGACAACGGGACTCCTCACCAAATACCCAGACTAACTGGAGAGTCCCAAAGGTGTCCCACTAGAGGCACCAGAAAATGAAATCAGAAAAGTCAGTGTTCGTGCTGCCTGTCACTACCAGAAACAATAAGTAGAGACAACAATTGAATCTTTTTTTAATTATCGTTATTCTATTACAGTTGTCCTGAATCCTTTTTTTTTCCAGTTTATTTTTTATTGTTGTTCATGTACAGCTGTCCCCATCCCCCCCCACTGGTCTCCCCCACCCCACCGACACCCACCTCACACTCTCAATCTTACGCCCCTTTGGCTTTGTCCATGAGTCCTTTATACATGTTCCTTGATGACCCTTCCCCTTCTTTCCCCAATTATCCCCATCCCTTCCCTCTGGTTACTGTCATTTTGTTCTTTATTTCAGTGTCTCTGGTTGTATTTTGCTTGCTTATTTGTTTTGTTGATTAGGTTCCACTTATAGGTGAAATCATATGGTATTTGTCTTTCACTGCCTGACGTATTTCACTTAGCATAATGCTCTCCAGTTCCATCCATGCTGTCACAGAAGGTAGGAGCTCCTTTTTTCTTTGTGCTGCATAGTATTCCATTGTGTAAACGTATCATGGTTTTTTGATCCACTCATTTACTGATGGGCACTTAGTTTTCTTAAAGCACTTAGCTATTGTAAATTGTGCTGTTATGAACATAGAGCTGCACAGGTTCTTTTGAATTAGTGTTTCAGGGTTCTTAGGGTGTACTCACAGCATTGGAATTGCCAGGTTGAAAAACAAGTCCATGTCTAGAGTTTTGAGGAAATTCTACACTGTTTTCCACAGTGGCTGCACCAGTCTGCATTTCTACCAACAGTGTACTAGGATTCCCTTTTCTCCACAACCTCGCCAACACTTGTTGTTTGTTGATTTGTTTATGAAGGCCATGGCCACCAACTTACACCATACACAAAAATAAACTCAAGATGGATAAAAGACTTAAATATAAGTTGCAACACCATTAAAGTCCTAGAGGAGAATATAGGAAGGAAAAACTCAGATATTACACATAGCAATATTTTCACCGATATGTCCCCTAGAGCAAGGGATATAAAAGAAAGAATAAACAATTGGGACTTTGTCAAATTAAAAATCTTCTGCATAGCTAAGAAAACAGCAAAATTAAAAGGGGAATGAATTATATGGCAAAATATATTTGCCAATGATACCTTGGACCAGGGTTTGATCTCCAAAATATATAAAGAACTCATGGGACTCCACTCCAGGAAGAGCAGCAATCCAATTAAAAAATGGGCAATGGACCAAATCTTTTTTAAAGTATATTTATTGATTATGCCATTACAGTTGTCCTAGTTTTCCCCCTTTTACCCCTTCTGCCTGGCAGCTCCATTCCCTCCGGCGATCTACCCCTTAGTTCATATCCATGGGTTGTGCATATAAGTTCTTTGGCTTCTCAATTCTTAACATCCCCCTATCTGTTTTGTACCTACCAATTATGCTTCTTATTCCCTGTACTTTCCCTCCATTCTTGCCCTTCCTCTACCCTGCTGATAACCTTCCAAATGATGTCTATATCTGTGAATGCGTCCGTCTTCTAGTTTTTGTTTAGTTTATTTTTGCTTTTTTGATTCAGATGTTGATAGTTGTGAGTTTGTTGTCATTATAGTGTTCAAAGTTTAGATCTTTTTCTTAAGTCCCTTTAACATTTGATATAATAAGGGCTTGGTGATGATGAACTCCTTTAGCTTTACCTTGTCTGGGAAGCACTTTATCTGCTCTTCCATTCTAAATGATAGCTTTGCTGGATAGAGTAATCTTGGATGTAGGTCCTTGCCTCTTATGACTTTGAATACTTCTTTCCAGTCCCTTCTTGCCTCAGCAAAGTTTCTTTTGAGAAACCAGCTGATAGTCTTATGGGAACTCTTTTGTAGGTAACTCTCTTCTCTTGCTGCTTCTAAGATCCTCTCTTTAACTTCAACCTTTGGCATTTTAATTATGATGTATCTTGGTGTGTTCCTCTTTGGGTCCAACTTGTTAGACTCTCTGTGCTTCCTGAACTTATGTGCTATTTCCATTGCCAAATATGGGGGGTTTTCTTTCATTATTTTTTCAAATAGATTTTCAATTTTTTTATCTTTCTCTTCTCCTTCTGGCATCCTTATGATTTGGATGTTGGCATTTTTGGAGATGTTCCAGAGTCTTCTTATTCTCTTCTGTCTCTCTCTCTTTTTTTTTTAATTCTTGTTTCTTCATTCTATTTTGGTTGACTGTTTATTTCTTCATTATGTTCCAAATCATTGATTTGAATCCTGGCTTCCTCCCCTCCACTGATGGTTCCCTGTGGATTTTTCTTTATTTCACTTAGTGTAGCTTTCATTTCTTCCTTTATGCTTTTGAAATACTCAGTGAGTTCTCTGAGCATCCATAGCACCAGTATTTTGAATTCTTCATCTGATAGGTTGGCTATCTCTGTATCATTTAGCTCTTTTACTGGAGTTTTGTTCTGTTCTTTCATCTGAGTCATATTTATGTCTTCTCAATATGGCAACCTCCCTGTGTTTGTTTCTGTGTATTAAGTAGAGATTCTTTGACTCCCTATCTTAGCTCCCCTGTTACATTGTATGAGGTGGAGCTCTTAGGTATTCATCAAGGCAGGGCAGCCCACTTCACCTCTTCATGGCTCTGTATGTGGGGGAGTAATTGGAGAGGGGAAAATGCCACTCTGATTCTAGTCACTTCACCTACTTCCCATATGTGACTGGCATGCCTCTAGCTGTTTCCCTGGTGTTGGTTCCCAGAGTATGTGGGATTGTATACATTCTAGGACCATGTAGACCCTTTAAATGGACTCTCCTGAGAGATTGGAAGTTTCTTCTGCCACCCTAACCCTCACTGATTTTTATACCCAGAAGTTATGAGGCTTTATTTTTCCAGTGCTGGAACCCCGGGTTGTGTGTTGTTCTGGCCTGGGGCTGGGATCTCCCACTCCCCAGGTATACTTTTCAATTTTTATCCACCACATGTGAATGTGGAGCTACCTGTTCTGCCTGCCACTGCTGCAACCTCATTGCTACCACACTGTGTCCTCTCTGCCGCAGCTTCCTGCTTCCGCCTCTCCTATCCATCTGGATGAATATGGCTTCTTTAAATCCTTGGTTATCCCACTTCCATAGAGTTTGATTTTCTGGCAGTTCTGGGTAATTTTTGTTTTGAGGTTCGTTGTGATCCTTCTTATGGTTGTGCAAGGAGGCAAAGCATGTCTATCTATGCCTCCATCTTGACCAGAAGTCAAGGATTGAATCTTTATGGGTGCTTTATTCAGATGCCAGCGATCTGAGAAGACAGCAGATTATTTGTCTTCAAAAACCATCCTAATGTCTCATCTCAAGCCAACATTTTTTCCTTTTTATATTTTATTGATTATTCTATTACAGTTGTCCCACTTTTTTCTGCCCTTCATTCCCTTCTGCCCTGTATCCTTACTCCCACCAACATTCCCCCACCTTAGTTCATGTACATGAGTCATACATATAAGTTCTTTGGCTTCTCCATTTCACATACTATTCTTAATCTCCGCCTGTCTACTTTTTATTTACCATTTATGCTTCTTATTTCCTGTAACTTCCACCCCATTCTCCCCCGCCCTCCTCTCTGATAACCCCCCATATGATCTCCATTTCTGTGATTCCATTCCTGTTCTACTTGTTTGCTTAGTTTGTTTTTGTTTTTCAGGTTAATTTGTTGATAGTTGTGAGTTTGTTGTCATTTTACTGTTCATAGTTTTTCATCTTCTTGAATTTCTTAGATAAGACCCTTTAACATTTCATGTAATAAGTGCTTGGTGATGATGAACTCCTTTAACTTGACCTTATCTGGGAAGCACTTTATCTGCCCT
>CM052547.1:55952066-55997979 GCA_028533065.1 Trachops cirrhosus | reverse complement strand
AGGGCAGATAAAGTGCTTCCCAGATAAGGTCAAGTTAAAGGAGTTCATCATCACCAAGCACTTATTACATGAAATGTTAAAGGGTCTTATCTAAGAAATTCAAGAAGATGAAAAACTATGAACAGTAAAATGACAACAAACTCACAACTATCAACAAATTAACCTAAAAGAAAAGAAAAACAATGAAGACAAAAACTAAGCAAACAAGTAGAACAGGAACAGAATCAGAGAAATGGACATCACATGACGGGTTTTCAGTGGGGAGGGGAAAGGGAGGAATAGGGGGGAATAGGTACAGGGAAGAAGAAGCATAATTGGTAGGCTTAAAATAGACAGGGAGAGGTAAAAAATGGTACAGGAAACAGAGAATTCAAAGACCGTACATGTACAATGCATGGAGATGAACTAAGTTGGAGGGAATGCTGGAGGGTTGGGGGTACAGGGCAGAGGGGAGATAAAGGGGAGAAATTTGGAAAACTGTAATAACATAATCAATAAAATATACTTAAAAATTTTTGTTGTTGTCCTTCTTTTGGTTGTGCCATGAGGCAAAGAGTATGTATCTATCCCAAGCCCACATTTTTAAGAAGAAAAACAGGTTGGGAACTTGGGGAAAAAATGGTTAATCAGATAAGAGTTGCAGTCCCTTGGAGATTTTCTTAGTATTTCTCTATCTCCTAATCAACAATTCTGCATCTGTATCACTGATATTCCTTCCCTGTAACACTATTGCTCAGATACCATCTTGATCAGCTGCTTGTAGACTCTCTAGGGAACAAAGGTTAAGTTGCTTGTCAACCTCCTGGATTCGCTTAGGTTGTACATTTCATTTCTTGAAATAACAGCTTTCTACGTGCATTAATCACTTAAGCCTATCAATTATAGTAAAGGCTAAAATCTTGACTCTTGTGTTTCCCTGTGCATTAATCACTTCAGCCTATCAACTATAACTACAGCTAAAAGTTTTAACTCCTGAATTCCCCTGCCACCATTACTTGTCATACTCAATCAAAAACATTCAATCCACCAATTGGCCTGTTACTTCAAGTGTTGCAAGGAAAATATATTTTTTAAAGATTTTATTGATTTATTTTTAGATAGAGGGGAAGAAAAGGAGAAAGAGAAGGAGTGAAACATTGATTGGTTGCCTCACACATGCTCCTAACTGGGGACCTGGCCTACAACTCCAGCATGTGCCCTGACTGGGAATCGAACCAGCAAACTTTATGTTCGCAGACTGGAACTCCATCCACTGAGCTACACCAGCCAGGGCAGGAAGATAATTCTTAAAACAGTGTCATACATCTGTCCCAGTTTCCTAGGTTATTATGAGAAGGTTGGAGTATGTTCATCCATTTTCCTTCCTGTGCACATTTACACAGTATTACCCTCTGTTTGTTCCTCTTTATTTGCTCCCACATTTCTGTCCATTTCATCTCTTGACTGAATTGCCTGACTTCTGTTCTCAGAATTCTCCAATAACTTTCCAGGGTGTAAGAAAAGAGTCTGCACTCCTTAGTCTGGTGAGGCTGAGACTGTCATCCGGTATGCCTACCCAATATTTATTCTTCGCTTGTGGCCTATTAGCTGTATGTGGAACTCACTGGGACTTCTATTAGAAAGCTCTTTTAGAGGAGCTGACTCACCTGGAGGGGTGTGACCTATTACCCCTAGCTCTTCTTCTTCTCAGGATTGTATCTAGGACATGGGCAAGACGGCTGGATCTCCTACCATCAACTTGTGGCCTTGGGAATAAACAAGCAGAAAGAAAGACACAATCTGGGTCCCTGAAGATGCTGTACCAGCCCTAGATAGCTGACCTCCTGACTTATTCATGAGAGAATTGCCACCTAATATATTTAAGCCACAGTCTTTGGACCTGTGTTATACCTGCTGACCTAGTTGCTAATGAATATTGCTGGCATTGAAAGATCTCCAGACTTAGCTACAGTCTTTTTTTTCTATCTTTTGCATCACTTATTTCTCAGTCCTAACTCAAGATACTACCAAATAGACATTTATCTCATATTCCCACCCAGGTTTATCAGGATGCCATTTCAATAATCTGTATCTTCCACTTCTTCCCAGAGAGGTTCTTTTTGTTTTTGTTTTTAAAGAGATTTTATTTATTTATTTTTAGACAGAGTGGGTGGGGAGGGAGGGGTAAAGGGAGAGAAGCATCAATGTGTGGTTGCCTCTCATGTGCCCCCGACTGGGGACCTGGCCTGCAAACCAGGCATATGCCCTAATTGGGAATTGAACCAGGCACCCTTTGTTTCACAGGCTGGTGCTCAATCCACTGAGCCACACCAGCCAGGGCCCAGAGAGGTTTTAACATTAAGAGTAATTGTTTCTTCTATCCAGCTTTTTGCATAGTCAAGGATGTGAGTTATGGTGTCAGATTCTCTGGCTCTACCTGTTACTACCTGTGAGATATTGAGCAACTTTCAGGGGCAACAGGAGGATCTAACTCACTATAAGGAAATAAATAATATTCTATTGGCTTGGAGAGGAGACAGTGGTCAGAAGTTAGTAACCCAGACCAGGCTCTTGCTAACTGCATGTTCACAGAACATTGATTCTGAAAAAATTTTGGGAGACATATTGCATTTCTCTGCTTTGTGTTTCCTTTCCACAAAGTGGTGACGACTTGTTTATTAAGATTTGGGAATGATAGGAGAAGAAAAGGAGAGCATTTTAATATTTTTGAATGTTTGTTTTAACCCAGTAGAATGCATGATTATGAATATACTGAAAACCATCTAGGAAATGATAAGAAAACCTACATTTGCATGATTTCATAGATGCTATCCTACAATTTTCCTGTTCAAAAGAATAGCTCATTCACTCTGGTCTGTACCAAAACAATAGCCTCTACTTTAGTGAGCTAAGCCAGCATTTAGCTAATTTATTGAATTTTTGAATGCCCAGACTCATCTTCTCAATTTGTCCTAACACGAGAGGACATAAACAAGAGGGCAGTAGTATATTTTCATGTGGCAGCTTTTAAAAAGCTCTGTAATGATCTTCAAAGTATATACACCAAGAGTGAGGGGAAAATGGACAGGCATTAGTTGGGGCAGGAGGCAGGTCTGGCTTCAGCTGCTGCTTGATGCTTAGCAAATCACTCCATGGTGCTGAGCCACAGGGATGGAACACTTGACTGAGGTGGACTTGTTGGCTTCTTTCCAGATATATGAACCTTTATTTTGAAGATGTGAAAATTTGAAGATTACCCTACTCCCCAGGCAGAAAAAGATCTTTCACAAACAATGTAATGATTGGAGTGACTCCTCCAGGAATCACCCAGTCATGAGAACTAACCTTTGTCTGCTAACCTTTGTCTATTTGAGCTCCCACCTGCTAAGAGAATCCTTATTGAATAGATGAAAATTGCTTTAAAAAAAGAGTGAGTCCTTCGAATCACTATATCATACAAATGAAACTAGTATAACCAATATAAGATTGTATACCAACTATGCTTAAATAAAAAATAAATTTAAAAAAGAATGAATCCTTGGATGAACCAACACTCCAGGTAAATGGCTGCAATGCTTTGTTTCCTAAGAAAACTGAAAGAAAAATATTTGGTTGAATAATTATTAGTCTCTCTAACACAAATAAAAGGTTAGATTTTAAAATAGTATGAAAACACAGGGCAAACTTTTAGTCATGTTTTCTCATAATATCTTCTTTATAGTTTTACCAATTTGCCATTTTGTTATCCTTTACAATATCCACCAGTCAATTAACATAAGGTCTGTTTAGGCATATTTTGTATTCTATACAGGAATATGGTTCTCTTCTCCCCTCTTTCTCTCTCTTTCATTCCTTTTTTAAATTTGTCAGGTCTTATTTTAGCACTTTGTATACAACAAATACTCAATAAATCCTTGGTAGCCATGTCTATAACTGAATTTCATGGGTACAATTAGCCCTTTTAACATGTGGATAGTACGAACATCAAGTTTAAAAAGTTGCCATAGGTCAGAAATCAAGTCAGTGTTTGAGATTTTAAATGAACTGAACTTTTCTTTGACTCAAGTTTTGCATAATGCTGTCTTCTGAGAAACAGGTGATTGTTTGCAGGTTCAAAGGTAGTCATTACATTGTCTACTTACTTTCCCTCCTTTGTAAGTAATGATGTAAGTAAGTAGTCACATGTGTGGAAATTCACTCATGTGCTTTTACTTAATCACATGAGGGACAATGCATTTACCTTATATGTTGGTCTCTAATGCTTCCAAACATCCAATTGAGATAGAAGTTTGAGTGCAAAAAGAAATTTATGCATAAAAATAAAGAGATCTTGGACAGTTATTGACGAGTAGGTGAGAAATCCCAACAAATTTCTGGGATATGGAAAGTGTAGGGAGTGTGTTGACTTACAGAGTGAAAGAAGCTGCAGCCCAGGAAAGTGGAGCTTGACTGATTGTCTGGGTTCCCAGGGGCTCCACCTGGAATGGGCAGGTATGGTGGGGGTGGGGAGTGAGGAATAAGGCTGAAAACAGTGGAAGGGAAGGAATGTTCACACAACTGCTCCAAAACTGCTTACCTTACATATGCAGATCCCCATCAAAATCTGGGGAGTCTTAAGGAAGCTGAATGTAGAGGGAAGGGTGTGTTCTTGTGGGTGGATGTTGGTGCTTCTCAAGTAATGCCTTCCTAATTCTGGCCTTTGCAGGGTATGTGGCTTGACAGTTGCCCAAAAGCTACTCAATTGTATCATCAAGTCCCAACTCAAATTAGAATAATGAGAGGAGGGTTTATTTATAAGGTGCTATACCAAGTTCCTCCAATGCTTGACTTCGGATCCTTTGGATCTCACCTCTCTTTCAATGGACCTTCTGCTGCAGTGGCCATTCCATGGGCTACAAGTGCTTTCCTACAGGTACAATTCAGTTAATGTGTGGAGCTAGTCCTTACTGGCTTGGGAGGGTTAAACATAGTCATTATTAAATAATTAAATTGTATAAACTTATAATTAAATTATATTAAAAGCAAAGATAATATTAAAAATTCATTAATTTCTACCTATTTTACTACATTTTACTCTTATTCATATTCTTGAGATTATTGTGCATCTGATGAAAACACCATATAAGGCCCCTCCTTCCAAGGTTGCATTGAAATCAGCCATGGGGAGTATTTGTACCATGGAATCAGGAAGGTCAGATGTCAAACATTTAGCAGCACCACATTAGTACTATCTGCCAGCACCTCCTCTCATATCTACACAGCACACTTTTACCTCCTGCCCTGGAGTTTAATTTGCACACTGTCACAGGATGCCATGTTTGGAGCCACATGTATAAGCTGAAGACGCAGGGGAGTTTACACCTGCGTTACTGAGTTATTTTGACAAATGGGAGATGGGAACTGGTAAATACGTTCTTGCCTCTGTCTCTCTGTACACCGACTGTTCTATTAACATCCCATCTAAGAGCATAGTCCTGTGAAATTGAGCAAACTGCACTCCAGTGGCAGCCAGTGCTATCATGCTTCCTAGGATTGGCTCTCCCTCCTTATCCCTCATTTTCTTATTTCTCTGTTCTGGGATTGAACTTTCTAAAAGCAACAGTGCATTTTCTGAGGCTCTGGCTTCTACTGAAGTCTAGGGTAAGAAAGACAGGTCCTAATAATGAAAATGAGAGTGGGTATGTTTGGAAGACAAACATGGTGCTGTACCTGAGGCCAGAAGCAGTAGAGTTGTCATAACCCCTGACTTGAAAAGACAAGGACAGGAAGCAGTCAGCAAAAGCTGGATGATGAGAGTAATTTTGAAACTATGTGAAACCTTCCGCTGAGGGGCACAATCCATAGCAACACCCAGAGAGGAAGCTAGGAAAGTCAATTCCCAGAACACACTGTGTTCACTCCCCCTCATCTCTTATCAGAGTGCCTTGTTGACTAAACACTGGGAGCCAGAGGACAGAGATCAGGAAGAAAAAGGTGGAAGGAGGGGCAAATGGAAAGTATTCCTCACAGTATCCTAGAACAAAATCTCTCCATTAACATTCACAGTGCCCAGGCACACTTTCCACTTAGGAGAGAGGTTGGTCAGGATGTCGACCAGCTTACTCAACAGTAAGCAGAGAGAAGTGAGCTGTGTAAGTGAGAAAGGTCAAAACAAGCTAAGAAAAAAATCTGATTCTGGAAGAAACAAAGATAATTTAGAGAACAAAAATAAACTTGAAAGCAGACATTATATCTATACAAGAACAGGGTGTTGTGAGTAAAAGGAACAAATAAATGAGAAAGAGTTCTTAGAAATTAAAAAATTATTATAGAAGGAAAATTTAATAAACAGCCTAGAAGAAAAAGTGGAAAAAGTCTTCCACTGTTTTTAGGAAAAAACATTAGAAAATATGGTACCATAAATAATAGTCATAGAAGTATAATTCAAAATAGTAGCAGAGAGAGAGTGAGAGAGAGTGCAAAAAATATTGAAGGAAGAACATAACAGGGTTAAAGACCTAAGTCTTCAGGAGGGCTAACACCTGTTCCCCTTCATTGAGCAGTTGCTGGACATCAACACCTGCAGGGAGTGGGTGTAACCTTGTGCAAAGTGGCTTAATTCAGCTGAGGCAATTCTCAGAGAGGACTTAGCCATTAGTAATCAATACCAGGGAAGGAGGCCTGGGTTCTAAAAGGGGATCTATTGGTTCACTACAACATTGATTACAGTCCTCCTATTGTGCTCCTTGAATCCAGTTGTTTTGTATAGATATTCACCCCTCTGTGCACAGCTTATCCAGAATTTTTGTTGGGAATTTACCTTGTGAAAACATAGAAAAGAAAGGATAGTCAGATCAACTGTAATCCCCACTACTGTGGCTTGTCTTGAGGTTGCAACAAATTTTCATCATCTCCCTCCTTTATTTTGTACCTTCCTTATTTTTTTAAAGTACTTCTTTTTTTAAAAAAGACTATTTATTTATTTATATATTTTTAGACTGAGGGGAAGGGAGGGAGAAAGAGAGGGAGAGAAACATCAATGTGTGGTTGCTTCTCATGCTCCCTGCACTGGGGAATCTGGCCCACAACCCAGGCATGTGCCCTGACTGGGAATTGAACCAGTGACCCTCTGCTTCACAGTCCGGTGCTCAATCCACTGAGCCACACCAGCCAGGGCTGTACCTTCTTTATAACCTCACATCTTGCTACCTCTGGCACCTCTGCTTGCCTAGATTGCTTATCTGGTGAAATGACCCAGATCTTCATCCCTGAGGTGTCTGAGCTCTGATAACAGTCTTTCTCAAGTATGAGTACATTTGTTCATTTATCATCAATATTGAGCAAGGTGTGGTTGAGACAGGTTAGTAAACCAGGACAAGCAGAATAGGAAAACTGAAGCAGATAGTTAACCAATTTGCAGCCATCTAGTAATCTACATGCCAAGCAATTTGTGGCCATATAGTAAATTCTATCTTCCCTAAACCGAGGATATTTAAAAGTAAATGGTTTTCACTTTTCTCCAATCAGAGGGTAAATGTAACAGGGTGCAGCCAGGGGGCCCCCCAAATAGGGATTTGTAATGGGGTCCAGAGCTCAGGGGGTCCAACAAATTTTTAAAAAATATAGTATGTCCTTGCCCCCATAAGTCTGAACTGGAAGATGGGACACAGGGAGCAGGGCCATTAAGAGCTGTTTTGCATAGCAACAGTTTTGCAGCTAACCTCAGGCATGGTCATTTCATATATCTATAACTTTTGACTGGTTTCATGGATATGTTAAATAGCTGTGGCTGTGCTTTGAGACCAGGAAAATGGGAGTGACTTCAACTCAGGACGTAACTGGGAGGCAACTCCCCCTGGTTACAGCACCTGCGTGAGAGCTTGGAGATGATTCACTCCATGCCATGGGTTATGATTGCCTGGACTTACTAAGGCAGCCCAGAAAAACTGGAAAAATACAGGAATGCTGGCATGTATAGTCAATTGTGGGAGAAGGTGGAAATGGGGCTGCAGAGGAAGATTGGCACTGGGATTTAAACCCAGATGGGGCAGCCATAGGAAAGGGGACCACATGGCTCTTGGCAAGAAAGGGAGAACCACGTGGCTTTGGGGCTCCCTTTTCCATGCAGTTTAGGAAGCGGGAAAGCAAGAGGTAGCAGTGATGCAGAGCTCTCTCTTAGCAGGTTGGAGAAATGCAGGAGAGACACTGCGGGAAGGAAGGGGGTGAAAGGATTCTTGCTGGTGGGCCAGGAGAAGGTGCCACGTGGGTTTGGATTAAGAACTGGAGATCATGGTGACTCAGCTGATGGTGCTGGGAATCTTGGGAGGCCTGCCAGCTGAGTGAGGATTGCAGGGAACCGGGGGCTACCTGAGCCAAAGGCTTCTATTTCTTTTCCTGAGATGTGGTACCCCTGACTGGGCAAATGGGGGAAGGAAGGACTGTGTGTGTTTGTGGGTATTTTAAGGGACATTGGGATTTTAATGAAGACATTAATTCATTACTCTAAGTGTGTATAACCTTTGAATAAATAATTTCTTTTCTTTACACCAATCTCTGACATTGAGAACCTTAATTCTCTGATGGTGGGCAAGGAGAACCTAAAACAGGGGGACGCCGGGAGAAGGGGGAATCCATTTGGTAGTAGTATTTTTTCCCCACCATGGGTCTGTTTGGTAACATAAATAGCCTAAATCACCCTACTCAGGGAGACAGCAGAAATCCAATAGGTGCCATTTGCCAACCACACCCACACACAGATGAAGTTAAAGGAATAAATCTCATTTTGACACATCACCATAAAGCTGATGAATAGTCTACTGAGATTTTCCCCTAAGACATTCCCTAAACTTCTAGGCTTTAAAAACTCTCAACAAGAAGATCCCAGAGTTACCAAACAGCAAATGTAGGGTCCTGCTGCCCACCACCCACAGGGAATTCTGGAGGTAGAGGTTTGACAAAAAAGGAAAGGAATCTTTTATTCAAGAGCTACACAATTTTGGAAGAATGGCAGGTTTCTGCTTCAGAGCCCATTCTCTCTAAAACACCCAAGGAAAAATAACCCTGCTACCTTCTGCCAGGCCATGCAAGTCCTAGGCTGCACCTGGAGTTCATTCCCCCATTTAAAAATACCGCCCTTTGGGAAATGCAGGTGGCTCCAGCACAGTTATCCAGGTGTATCTCCGAGAAAGAGGGAGAGTCTCTGCCCTCCTAATGTTTAAATATTTCAGCCCATAATTTCATGCACTCTGGAGGCATTCAACTTCTCAGCCAGTTCCATCCTAGACTGGCAGATCAGCGTCTCCCCCTACTTTATCTCTGACTGAAGGTAGGGAAATCTATCACTGGCTAGCTTGTTTACCCTTGATCTCCTCCTATGACCCCTCCCTCATTCCACCCCAGTGACCTGATTGGATTTCTCTGTCTGACCAGAGTATACACTCTCCCTCCCAGGAGCACTCCTGTGACTTTCCCTCCCTGCTCTTACCCTACCTTTTCCTTCACCCTCTTATTCTCTCACAGGCAGGCATCTCCTAAACCCTAAGGGACCTCACAAGGCTTGTAACTGGGGAACATTGTGCAATAGCAGCTTTTCCTGGGCTAACCCCCTGAACCTGTCCCCACAACCCTCTTTTTCTCTGACTTCCCAGTGAGTGAAAGCAGCCCCACCAAGGCTTATTTCTTTCCTATAACATTTCTAGAGAACCAAAGCAGCCCTGCCTAGGCTCTCCTGTTGCTTCTTCTATCCCTAAGCCCTTCCTTGTATCACAGCCCTCAACTTCATTAAATGTACGCTCAAAAATCACCTGGACTCATGTTGTGAAATTTGTCCTGAACACACATGCTACTGGCCCATATGAGACAGATTGGCTCAAGGCCGGATCCCCTTTCTGATAACGTGGTAACCAAGAAATGCTTCTGTGGATCACTTGAGTAACAAACATATTATTCTCTGGCCTCAATTGTGTAACATCAGCCCATTTTCTCCGGATTAATATGGGTAGTTCACCTGCCAAGATGGTGAGTCCTTTTCTTGCCTGCTAGTCTCTTGGCACAAAGAATCATAAATAACATGGCAGAAACTATATTAAATTTAGTAGAATTCTTGTTTCTCCTGAAAGAAATGTTGCTCCTCTGGGAACCGGGATCTCTAATCAGCGCTGTCCAATAGAACTTTCTGCAGTGATATAAATATTCTATATCTGCACTGTCCAACATTGTTGCCATTACATACATGTGGTTACTGAGGACTTGAAATCTGGTTAATGTGACTAAAAGAGAATTTAAAATTTTAATTAATTTAAATAGCTACATTTGGATAGTGGCTTCCATGCTGGACAGTGTAACTCTTGAACATCAGAGCCTAAATTTGCAGGTTAAAAGCACAAAATCCCCAAGCTGCTCGTAGAAGTGATAGTCATGCCTATCTGTTGGCTCTATTTACAGGGAACACAGCACCATGTAATGGTCTTTGATTCAAGACATATACTACATCCTAGGTAAAGGCAGCCCATCATGGTAGGGCATCATTTCCAAGCTGGAGCCTCAGTTATGCCATTAAAAGGCCCTTGCATCACTTTATCTGGCCAGTAACTTCTGAATGGCATAGACAGGACTATGGATCCCGTGATCAGGTGTCCCTGTTCTGCTTCAAAGTGGATCTCTTGGTCTGAGGTGGTGTAATGCAGTATTCCATGTTGGTAGGTCAAATAAAGTAAGATGAATAGGGGTGCTAACCAAGGGGCTCTGCATATAGGAAATGAAATTTATACTGTCGTTTTCAGTTGAGATAAACCACTCTCCTTACAGAGTGAAGAGTTGAGTGTAATCAACCTACCACCAAGTATCTCATTGGTCACTTTGAAGGATGGTGCCAGAATGGGAACTGATCTTTTGTTTCTATGCCTGGCAAATTGGACATTTGGCTGTGGCAGTAGATCAGCCTTTGTGAGTAGAGCCCTTATTGTTGGGCCCATGCACATCTTCCATCCCTGATACCACGTCTTCTCCATTCATTAGCTCATTGTGCTAATACTGGGGTGGCCAATGACAGAGGCTGGAACTGATATGGACTGACAGCCATTTTATCTACTTGTCTTTTCTAGATTAGATGCTCTCTGGTATCTACCAAAGATGTAATCCAAAGATCTTCATACTTGGTGCCCACTTCCATAGATCCATCTATACATTTCTTCCCCAGACCTCTTTGTTCCTGATTTTTTCCTTCTAGGCCCTGACCAACCAGTTAAAATCATCCAACACTACCATGAGCCAATGTATACCCTTGCCTCAGGCTACTTCTCTTTCCACACTGCATGAAGCTCTGCTCATTGGAAGAATTTCTCTTCATTGTTTTTTTTCAAGATCACCTTGAGTGGGGGTATCATGTATCTGCAGCCAATTTTCATCTTGCACCCATAGCTCAAGCCCATTCATCCATGACCCCAGCTTAGCTTATCAGCTTGTCATAGAGATTTTCATTGTGTGTGAGCTGAGAGAGGGGTGTTGGTGCACCAGTGATAGCTGACAATGGGAGTGTGGGCCACCATGCTTGTGCTTTCCTTCCTACTCATGCATAATCACATATGTACCATTCCCATTTTGCAGTGGATTGCTGCATCTCTTCCTTATTATTTAGTGGGTTTCACAGAATCCAGCTTATGGTGAGCAGCTCAGACTGCATATCACTTGACTTCTACCACAGACAATTAGAATACCAGTCTTTTTACTTGAATGATGTGGGGGTGTCCAACCCGTAGCCCAGAATGGCTATGAATGTGGCCCAACACAAAATCATAAATTTACTTGAATCTTTTTTTTTTGCTTGTCAGTTTTCATTAGTGTTTGTGTATTAAATGTGTGGCCCAAGACAACTCTTCTTCCAGTGTGGCCCAGAGATACCAAAAGGTTGGACACCCCTGGTAAGGGTTTCTGCTGCAGGTAATATGTTCTTGCTGCAGAACCTTAGGAATCTACATTGTGGTCATCCTATTGGATTTTAACATGAATTCTGCATGGCATCTTCCCTATCACCAACATCACTAGAATAATCTAGGTTGTACGACCCAAACTTCAGAGCTGCTGTTTGCAGAAACTCCATTTCCTTAATATGAGCCTTTCTCCTTTCCGTCCATCCAGTCTCTTCTTTAATCTGTAAGCCATTAGGACTTCAAATTCTGGTTAGTATTAAACTGTCTTAATAACAAAACCTTGGGTGTCTTGACCCCAGAAACAGAGTTCAGTCAAGCTAAAGATAACATTTTGACTTCAGTTGTGTTTCAGTCCCAGGTCCATGAAAGAGGAACAACCCTATGGACTACTGACTCCCGTCCAGCGGAGTTCTCCTGGTTGCAGATGAAACAAGTCCTCCCACACACTATCTGTTCTGGTGGGAAAGGGGATGGTGATGCCCTCTGGTGGAGAATGCCCCAAGGCCTTCTCCAAAACAGCTTTTATTGGGCTCAGTATGTGCAGGGGGTGTACAGCATGCATGCATAGCCCATCAATCAATGTCCAAAGGCTAAAGTTATAAAAAACAGGTATTATTTATAGATGATAATTGAAGAAACACAGAGATCTGCCTCAGGTCAGGGTCTGTTAGACATGCTGATACCAGATGGTTGTTAAGGCATTTCATGAGATAAGGAGTTCACTCCTTATGCTTTAAACTTACACATCTGGTTTATGTCAACAGGGCTATACCAAAGCAAAGTGAGCTTCAAAGGATACAATGTATTCTTCAGGCCTGATTTCCCACAGGAACCCTTGGTGTTAGTATCAGGTAATGCCTGCCTCCTGCATTCCGAGCATTCTGGTCAAGATTTACAGGCCTCTTTCAAGGCCTTGCTTGTGCAGGGCTACAGTCTCTAATACCACAGAAAGTGGTCTCCAACAGACCATAGAATCATGAAACCAGACAGAACAATGTCCTGGCTGACATTGGGACCTGATACAATGATCCACTACTCCCTTCCCTGTACCCAGCCAATCAGTAGAGCCCACGACCCCAACTACTTTAGCCACCATGATTAATGGTTTTTCCTCTATATAACCCATTCCCCAGAAGCCATTGGGGAGGAAGGGCTTTGAGCACTAGCTTACCTTGGACTCTGGGCTTGGCACCATTTCCTCAACTAATAAAGTTTTCTTGGCTACAGACTCTTGGTTGCATTTGATTGGGCTTTGATGTGTGCCAGCAAACAGACTTCTTCAGTCCAGTAACATTGCTTTCATTGCAGATTAGACCTGCTGCTAAGCCCTTTCCTGTTCTGGCCTACATTCAGAGCTGGTATACTTTCATGTTACTTAATAAGTAGATCAGAGAAAATTACCAGTTTTAAAATATTCTGCAGCCAGAACTTAAAGAGGCCTACAAGGTATTATGATTTCATCTTAGTGATGATAGTGAGAGGGTGGTTATTAGTTATAAATTGTTTGTCTTTCATTCTGGAGGATTGACTAAGCATGCCTCAGAGCATTCATCATTAATAGTTTTATGGATGTGTCAGGCTCTTATGGTTTATCTACTACCCTCTGGAGTGTAGGTGTTTTACTAATGTCTCCATCTGTCTTGCTTGATTGAACTAATATTAAATTATCAATATAATGCATAAATCAGATGTTCTGTAAGATGCCCAGATTTCCCAGGTTCTTTCAGAGGATGTCATGACAGAAGGCAGGAGAATTAACGTAGTTCCAGGGCAAGACTGTAAATGTATTTAATTGTCCCATGTGAACGGAAAGCATTTTTGAGCCTTCTTTGAATAGGAATGGAGAAAGACACATTTCCAGGCCAAAGGCACATATCATGTACATTAGCCTGGGTTAATCTGTTCTAGGAAAAAAAATACTACATCAGGCACAGAACTATCATAGTGATTACTATTTGTTTAATTTTATGTTAGTCTATAATCATCCTCCAGGACCTGTCTGTTTTTGTAAGAGATAGGCTAATGAATTCAATGGGGATACCATTAGGACCACCAACACTGCACTCTTTTGGTCTTTAAGGGTGGCATGAATCTCTGCCATTATCCATGAATGTGACTTCTTAAAAAATGTATTTTATCATCCTGGGAGGAAGCAGTTCCTAGGGATTCTTCTAGGTCTTCTTATCTCTTACCCCAGAGTTCAAGGAAGGAGAATGAAAGGTTTGCCAATTATCAGGTGAACTCCAATTATACTTTCAGGGACTTGAAAATGACCACCATCTAAGTCAATGGGCTCAGTGGACCCACTGTGAGTTGCACTTCCATTTCCTGCCTGGTCCCTACGTGCATAGTCTAACAAAGGGTCATGATGATATTTGGGGTCCCTGAGTATCAATGCCTATTCAGTTCCTGTGTTTAATAGTCCTTAAAAGCTTGAGTATTCCCTTTTCCCCTGTTTACAGTTACCTAAGTAAGTGGCTGTAGATCCCTTTAGTCATGATCTAGGGAAAAATTACTATATAGTCTTGCCATGGTATGGCAGGGTCCCTCCTCGCAGAGGCCCAATGTGTCTTTTATGCTGTGAACTTCAGGTTTCAAAACTGACTCAAGCCTTGAAACTGGGCAAGGGATTGTGTCCTTTCTTGGGGAACCTATTTTCAGTCTCCTGATTGTCCATTCTTGATTTCTTTTGGTTGTATAAAATAAGCAAGATACCTATAGGCTGAGGTACAATAATGGGTTAACTTGGCAGCCTTGGGGATCAAACCCTGCACAGCCAAAGAAATCGGCCCTCAACTGGCTCCTAGAAGATAACCTCTATGCCCTTGGAATATCCTGCCTGATGAGTTATCTTTATGCCTGGGGCCTTGAGTCACAGTTAGTTTATGCTAACAAAGGAATTTGAGGGGAGGTGTTTAGGCCACTGTATTAATTTGACCTCTGAAGGGGCTGGAGACTAAGTAACTAAGGTTAGCCACATGGGCACTCCATTCCTACATGACTGACCCCCAATTAAAACATCAAGGCTCAGGTACATTTTCCTGGTTGGCAAAACTTCATATATGTAGTCATACACCATTGCTGGGAGAATTGAGCACTGGGGTTCAGTCATGAAAGAATGTCCTTTGAAGTCCTTGGCCCACAGTCATATGGTGGGTTTTCTGACTTTACATAGAATATACATTCCCACATCTCACTTCATTGAGCTTTTTGATCCCAGTTCCAACGTGTCTACTGGACATAGTGTGGGCTACCACATTTTACAGACTTCCAAGTAACACTTCTGGGATCTTTCCTGGGAGTTAAATTTCACATCATGAGTGAATGTTTCCAGATTAATTGTCCATTATCCAGCTTCTTTTTATTCTTATTCATTTAATTTATTGGAAGGACATAAATTAATAAAATCATGTAGGCGTCAGGTGTATAATTCTATAATGCATCATCTATATATTGAATTGTGTCTTCAGCTCCCCAAGTCAAGTCTCCTTTCATCACCATTTATCCCTCCTATACACTCTTCTACCTCCCCCAGCCTCCTTTTCTTCAGGAAATCACCATATTGTTGTTTGTGTCTGAGTATTTTTTTTTTTGCTTAATCCCTTCATCTTTTTTACTCAGCCCCACAATCCCCCTCCACTTTGACAGCTGTCAGTCTGTTCTCTATCTATGAGTCTGTTTCTATCTTGTTTGTTGTTTTATTTTGTTTGTTATATCTGTTCATTAGATCCCACATATGAGTGAAATCACACAGTACTTGTATTTCTCTGACTGGCTTATTTCACTTAGCATAATGATCTCCAGATCCATCTGTAGTGTCACAAAGGGTAAGATTTCCTTCTTTTTTATGGCCAAGTAGTATTCTATTGTGTACCACAGCATTTTTATCCAATCATCTACTATAGACACTTGGGCTACTTCCAAATTTTGGCTATTGTAAATGGTGCAGCAATGAACATAGGGAGCACATATTCTTTCCAAATAGGGTTTTAGGTTTCTTCATATATATTCCCAGAAGTAAAATTGTTGGGTCATAAAGCAGTTCCATTTTTAATTTTTTGAAGTAACTCCATACTGCTTTCCACAGTGGCTGCACCAATCTACATTCCCATCAACAGGGCACAAGAGGTCCTTTTTCTGTACATTGTGACCAGCACATGTTGTTTGTTGATTTATTGATGACAGCCATTCTGATAGGTGTGAGGTGATATCTCATTGTGGTATTAATGTGCATTTACTTGATGATTAGTGACATTGAGCATCTTTTCATATGTCTAATGGTGATCTATGTGTCCTCTTTGGAGAAGTGTCTATTCAAGTCCTTTGCCCTTGGATTGTTTGTTTTTTTGGTGTTGAGTTTATAAGTTCTTTAACAATTTTTTATATTAACCCCTTAACAGATGTATCACTAGCAAATATGTTCTCCCATGTAGTGTGTTGTATTTTCATTTTGTTGATGGTTTCCTTTGCTGTGCAAAAACTTTTTAGTTTGATATAGTCTTTTTGTTTATTTTCGTTTCTCTTGACCAAGACAACATATCAGAAAAAAATAGTTATAAGAAATGTCTGAAAAAAAAAGTCTGAGATTTTACTGCCTATATTTTTTCTAGAGTTTTTATGGTTTCAACAATTATCTCTTTAATCCATTTTGAGTTTATTCTTGTATACAGTTTAAGGAAGTGGTCTAATTTTAGTTTTTCCATGTATCTGTCTATTTTTCCCAACACCATTTATTGAATATACTATGTTGACCCCATTGTATGTTTTTGCCTCTTCTGTCAAATATTAATTGACTATAATGATATAGGTTTATTTCTGAGCTCTCTATTCTGTTCCATTGATCTATAGGATTTTTTAATACTGATACCATGCTGTTTTGATTACTATGAACTTGTAATATAGTTTAATATCAGATAGTGTGATTCCTCCAACTTTGTTCTTCTTTCTCAAGGTTGCTGTGGCTATTCAGGGGCTTTTGTGTGTTTATATAACTTTTTGGATTACTTGTTCTAGATCTGTGAAATATGCCATTGGTATCATGATAGGAATTGTGTTGAATTTATAGATTGCTTTGGGTAGTATGGACATTTTAATAATGTTAATTCTTCCTATTCATGAACACGGTATATTCTTAGACTAATTTGTATCTCTTTCGATTCCTTTTGATTCCTTATGACTCTTCAGTGTCATAATTTTTTGAGTACAGGTCTTTTACCTCCTTGGTTAAATTTTATTTTTTGAAGCAATTGTGAATGAGATTTTTTTTAGTTTCCCTTTCTGATTCATCATTGAATTCAGTTCATCATTGCTGTATAAAATGCAACCAATTTCTGGATATTTATTTGTGTACTGACACTTTACTGAATTAATTAATTAGTTCTAAAAGTTTTTTGGTGGAATCTTTAGTGTTCTCTAATTTGGATGCCTTTATTTCTTCTTGTCTGATTGCTGTGTCCAGAACTTCCAGTATGATGTTAAATAACAGTGGGGAAGTCAGACATTCTTCTTTTGTTCCTGATCTTAACGAAAATGCTTTTAGTTTTTGCCCATTCAATATGATGTTGGCTGTGGGTTTGTCATACATGGCCTTTATTATGTTGAGATATGTTCCCTCTATTCTCACTTTGCTGAGAGTTTTTATCATAAATTGGTGCTGAATTTTATGAACTGCTTTTTCTGCATGTACTGATATAGTCATGTGATTTTTTTCATTTTGTTTATGTGGGGTACCATGTTTATTGATTTGTGGGTGTTATACCAACCTCGCATCTCAGAAATAAATCCCACTTGTCATGGTATATGATCTTTTTCAATGTATTTCCAGATCCAGTTTGCTAATATTTTATTGAGGATTTTTGCATCTATGTTCATCAGGGATATTGGCCTATAGTTTTCGTTCTTCATAGTGTCCTTATCTGGTTTTGGAAGTAGAGGAATACTGGCCTTCTAAAATGAGCTTAGGAGTTTTCTGTCCTCCTGCATTTTTTGAAATAATTTGAAAAGAATAGGCATTAGTTCTTCTTTGAGTGTTTGGTAAAACTCACCTGTGAAGCCAACTGGTCCAGGACATTTGTATTTTGGAGGGTATTTTTTTATTATTACTGCTTCAATTATACTAGTTGTAATCTGTCTGTTCAGATTCCCTGATTCTTCATGATTGAGTTATGGAGACTGTATATTACTAGGAACTTATCTATTCCTTCCAGATTGTCCAATTTTTTGCATATAGTTGTTCATAACATATTCTTATAATACTCTGAGAAGATACTTGATATGATTTAAGTCTTCTTAAATTTATTGGTCCTTGTTTTGTGTTTTAATATGTGGCTTAAGTTAAAAATGTTACGTGTGCACTTGAAAATAACATGTATTATGCTGCTTTGGGGAGGAATGCTCTGAAGATATCAATTAAATCCATCTGATCTAGTGTGTCATTTAAGGCTGATGTTTCCTTGTTGTTTTTGTTTGGTAGATTTATCCATTGCTGTCAATGTACTGTTAAAATCCTCTACTATGACTGTATTACTGTCAACCTCTCTTTATGTCCATCATGATTTGCTTTACACATTTAGGTGTTCTTATGTTGGGTGGATGAATGTTTACAAGGGATATATATCTTCTTGTTGGATTGCTCCTTTTATTATTATGTTGTGCCCTTCTTTGTCTCTTACTATAGCCTTTGTTTTAAAGCTTATTTGTCAGATATAAGTATTGCTACCCCAGATTTTTTTCCATTTCCATTTGCATGAAATAACCTTTTCTATACATTTACTTTTAATCTGTGTATCTTTTATTCTGAGGTGTGTTTCTTGTAGATAGCTCAAATATTGGTCTTATACTTTTATCCATTCAACTACCCTATGTCTTTTGATTGGAGAATTTAAGACATTTACATTTAAAGTAATTACTGATAGGTATGTATTTGTTGCCATTTTATTCTGTAACTATGTTTCTTCTCTCCTCCTCCTCCAACTACTTCTACTTTTTGTTGTTGTTGTTGTTGTTGTTGTTGTTGTTGTTCTTCTTCTTCTTCTTCTTCTTCTTCTTCTTCTTCCTCCTCCTCCTCATTCTCCTCCTTCTCCTTCTTGTTCATCGTCTTCGTCTGGCAAATCCTTTAACATTTCTTGTGATGCTCATTTGGTGATAACAAACTCATTTAGTTTTTTTCTTGTCTGGGAAATTTTTATTTCTCCTTCAATTTTAAATGATATCCTTGCTGGGTAAAGTAGTCTTGGTTGTAGGTCCTTACTTTTCATCACTTTGAGTATTTCATGCCAATGTCTTCTGGTTTGAAATGTTTCTGTTGAGAAATCAGCTGACAGTTCTCTGGAAGCTTTCCTGTAGGTAATTAGTTGTCTTTGTCTTGAAGCTTTTACGATTCTCTCTTTTCTTTAATCTTTGCTATTTTAATTATGATGTGTCTTGGTGTGGACTTCTTTGGTTCACCTTTGTTGGGATTCTCTGTGCTTCCTGGACTAGTGTGTCTTTTTCCTTCACCAGGTTAGGGAAGTTTTCAGTCATTATTCCTTCAAATAGGTACTTGACCACTTGCTCTCTCTCTCTCTTCTCCTTCTGGTACTACTGTGATGCAGATTTTGTCACACTTCATGTTGTCTTGAGGTCCCTTAAACTATCCTCATTTAAAAAAAATTCTTTTTTCTTTTTACTGCTCTGATTCGGTATTTTTCTTTTCTACATTGCATTCCAAATTGCTTATCTGATCCTAGACTTCATCCAACCTACTGCTTATTCCTTCTAGTATATTCTTTATTTCAGATATTGTATTCTTAATTTCTGAATGGTCTTTTTTCTGGTTTCTACATCCTCTTCATGCTGTTGAGTATCCCTATAACCATTACTTTGAACTCTATATCTGATAAATTTCTTGCCTCCATTTAGTTTTTTTTTTTTTTTCTGGAGATTTCTCCTGTTCTTTCATTTGGGGCCTTTTTTTGTCTTCTGACTTTGGCTGCCTCTTTGTGTTTGTTCCTATGTATTAGGTAGATCTGCTAAAAATATCTGTCTTCATGTGGTGACCTTATGTAGTAGGTGTCTTGTGTGGCCCAGTAGTGCAGTCTTGGTGACTTCTTGAGCTGGATGTTTCAGGAATGTCCCTGGTGTGGGTTGTGTGGGTTCTCCTGTTGTACTTGATTCTTGATTGTCTTTGGCCCATTTGTGCATGGAATTGACTCTCAGGATGGCTCACTGTGAGGCTTGACCCTGACCATGGTGTGCAAGGTGCTGTACAGGTGCTAACTGCATGAAGCAGAATTTGCCTTAGTGGGGTTTGGTGCCTACTGATATCTCCTTTTGGATACACCACTTGTGAAACTTACTGGATCCTGCTCTGATGTTGTAACACAGGAAGTTGAGTCTAGGGATCTTGACTGTTTATTTGGTTAAGACATAAAATACAGAAGGAGGACTGGGTGGAGTAGATATTGCCTTTGTTATTTATATTACAGGAAACTTTGATGGTGGCAGGTTGGTAAGCAGGACTGCCCCCCTGCCACCCCCCATGTCTCAGACTTGATTTAAGGGGTCCCAGACAAAGGAGATATGTGTCCTATATGTGACTCTAAACTACATCACCTCAGTGTAAAGAAAAAGTCAAGAAGCAGTCACAGGACAGGAGGCCACTCCCAAAAAGGTGTAAGGAGGAAGTTACAATCCATTTCCAAAACAGTACACATTCCTTCTGGCCAGGGGCCCACTGATTAGCCCTCAGTCATGGGAGGAGGAAGGGCCATGTCCATTGAGCCCACATTCCACCCCATCATTGCTTTTTCACTTCACATTTTTTGTGTTAATTTTTTCAATTGGGGACTTGTGTAGTGAACATGCTGGCACATTGCATCCATATATTATAGATACAGTAAAGGCTACACCCTAAGGTTAAAAGTGTAGTACAGAAGCCAAAGAGACCCAGGAGGAGGAAATGCTACCAATAGTCTGTAGCAGCCAGTACTGTAATATTCTTGTACGGGGTTGCTGTCATCCGCCCCGTGAGTTGTACAGTTTTATTTGCAGTTCCATTTCTGTGTTCAATACATATGGGTATGGGCTGTCATACTTTTGCCTGTGATATCGACAGCCACCCCACACCACCTCAAACTGAGTTATGGCTTCATGGGGTTAGCCTGCTTTTTCATAAGGGAAAACACCTTCTCATGTGTCTTGTGTGAAGAAGGGATCAGAACAGTTCCAGCCTTGCAGCCATTCCCAGTGTGTCTGGATTGCAGGGTAGATCCTTCATGGCAGGCCCGCAGATGTCATAGTCAGAAACTGTGCATTCCCAACAGTCTGATTCATTGTTCTTAGCAGTCAGCATTCCTGCCTATAGGCAGGAGGTGTTGCTTCTGCAGAATCCAACCAGTCAACCCCCAAGAATTTGACAAAGAAACCAGGTAAATAAGGTCATAGTATACACTATATGAAATCAGAAAGAACACAAATGTTCATGAACATAGCAAATCATGAACCAGTTTCTGAGTCTGCAAGAGTATCAGATGAGAAGACTTGCAAATGTAAGGCTTTGATGTAATAAAATTAAGTAGTGACAATTTGATATATATTTTTATTTGAAGTTTAAATGTCTTTGGTGATATTATTAGGTGATCAAGTCTATCCTGTAAGGTAAATAATTTCAAATTAAAGGATAAAAGAAAAATGAAACATTAGTGTCCAGAGTATCCAGTCTAGTTCATAAGTGAGAAATAAAATTTTGCAGACAATACACTGAATTGGAGTTAATTTCCATAATTGTATATGAGATTTTATTGAAACATAATTTTCCTTTTTAAAATTACCCTCATTTTTATTAAAGAGTCAAGTCAAGACCAATTCATTTATTGCATTAAGTCCAGTTTCGATTTGGCTTGATTATTTGCATAAACACAACAGGAATCACAATTGATCGTATGGGCTCTTTAAGTCTTCTTTGCTGGAACTTACACAAGAAATCTTTAGATTGAGCTTCATTCAGCCCTCCAGGGCACAGAAGCCAAGCCACACATACCTGCCATCAGATTTTGTCTGCACTACCTATATCCCTCAAGTTTTTGAGTTTTTCATCATGTCTTGAGGTTCTGTTTTATCATTTATCAAGAAAGCAAACTTCACTACTTATTTGGAAAGATTGCCATAAACAGCATGACAAACATAGTACCAGGCCATTTCTCCAGTGGGTTTTTATTGGCTTTAAAAGTGAATTTTAGTTCTCCAAGCCTTTCTGGTAACAACCGGACTCTAGGCATGCCTCCTTCAGGCATGATGTCCCAGTCAAAGTTCTGGTTAATAAAATCACAATTGGAAACTGGCTCTATGTGTCTTGTTATGAAGCAATTAGATTCCTATTGGATGTATGCAAAAAAAATATTGTTATGGAAAGAATAATACTTATTAAGAGCTTCCATATTCCAGAGGGACTAGGTAGGGAGAAATATGTAAATGCCTCAATATTGCTTATGAAATTGTATTTTACTAATTTGTTTTAAGAAACAGAAAGTTTTCTTATGTCTGAAAAACAAATGACTAAAAATCAGGAATATTTTTGAACAAAAAGGTTTTAAAAGCTACAGTTACTTTTAGTTTAGTATGTTCCATAATTAATTTCTGTTTATTTTGATTATTTGCAAGCACCTTTATAAATTCAGTCATTTTACAGATTTTCAGCAATCTTCACTCAGTTCAAAGGTATGGCCTGAAAATTCATTCTCAGAAATATGCAATCCAAAACAAGTAAGAGTCTTTTCCATGAAACCCTCCCAAAACACAATATATATTTTTGTAAATGCATTAGACCAAAAACAATTACTGTTTATAATTGACAAAACTTAAAATGACATGGTTCCAGGGCTGAGCATAATGCAACTGACAAAGGAACTTGCATTCCGGAAACATTTTAAGATAATAACTAAAATTACAAGTGAAGGTATATCAGAACTTATATAATTTTTAGAACATTTATTTTAATAATAATATGTATATACAAATAGGGTATACTTATTATTTCTTTATTTGACAAAGCTTCCCATGTACTTTAAGCATATTAAATATGCCTAATTAGTTCAAAAATTTTTCTTTTATAAAATAGGGAGAACAAATCCTTGAGGTATTCCAGGGACCCACTGGAGTAACTCTAAGCCACTTCTCAGTTAAAAATTCTCTTGAGGTGGAAGATGGCGGTGAGGGTGAGCTAGGAAGGCCCCAGCCCACAGTGGTACCGCAGGGGAGAGGGCACTCTGTGAAAGGCCTGGATCCCTCAGAAATGTGCCAGGCTAGGTCTGGGGAGTGAGAAAAGCCCCTCAGCCTGTTGCAGCCAGTAAGACCAGAAAAACTGGTATGGCCAGTTTGAAACTACCAAGAAGTTTTTTTTTAAGTAATTTTTTATTTTTTAATTTTTATTATTATTTACCTTTCAATTCCTTTTTCTTCTCTCTCCTTCTTTCTTGTTTTATTCCTTCTTCCTTTCGAGTTTTATCCCTTCTTCCTTCCTTCTTCTGCTTCTCCTCTCTCTCTCTTTTTTAAATACCCACAAGTGAGACAAAAAAACCTGGAACTGTGAAAAGACCAGAGCTGGATCCAAAGAGGCACATTCCAACAGCTGAGACAGTGTGACAAATTTCACTTTGCTATTACAGAGAACCAGCAAGTTATTGCATATTTGTATTATTATTATTTTTTCATTATTCTTACATATTTTATTTTAATAGTATTTTTTATTCCTCTTCTTTCTGTTTAGTCTTCTTTGCTTGGCTGTATCATTTGACAGGTATCTCCTGTTCTCTCTTTCATAGTGTATTGCTAATTTACTATCCTACACTTGTGTTCCATTAGCACACTACTCAAGGTACTATACTCCTTATTCTTGTTATCCAGATCACATAGATTCTGTCATATGATTGTTGCTCTAATATTATTGTAAATAATAGCTGTTCTGTACAATTGTAAATGCTACACAACATGCCTCCCAGATCTTAGTCCACTTCACGGTTTCCTGAACTCTATTACTGTAGTGGTTAACTCTATTCTCTCACACACTACACCTATTTACTATCCTTTACTCTCACCTTACCTCAGAATCTGACTTCCCACAACCTCATTGCCTTTTAGATCCAACTCCCCTTACCTCCCCAACAAGAGTCTTATCTTCTCTCCATCCTTTCAAAAGAGTGGCTAATTGGGTGGAATATCATGGTTAACACTATACATAGCCAAAGGATCTCCTATCTCTTCTCTACTGGCTGCTACTATAAATATAATAGAATACACTCTTGCTGTCTTAAACCATTTGCCTTCCCTCTGCAACCGATCACAGAAAAGAGTATGTAGAAGCTGTGAACACCAGGATACCTGCTGGAAGAGGAAAGCTACCAACAGAGGAACCAGCAACAGATAACAACAGAAGAAGGTGAAGGAGGGAGTGGAAGCCACATTAACCTCAATCCAGGACCTATTTGGAAATACAACTAAATAGTGGAGAAATTACCCAGAACAAACAATTGAACAAGAGCAAGAGAGAATTCTCAAAATCTTGTACACATGAAAGAACAAGCTTCAACACAACGTGCCCACACCAACACAACTAAATATAGGAGGTGGTGGACAAAGTGACCCTCAATTAATCAGCTGGAGGGAAGGACCCACCAAAGAAAAGACCCAACAACATTCAAAACCCAAAGACAAACAGAGAGTCAACATAAACGACAGCCTAATACCAGTGAGCTCAGGAGATCAAGGAGACTGCACCATTGAATCTCACAGGTGTTCTACCATAGAAGTTCACACCAGAAACCCAGGGAGTCAGAACAGGTCAATTTAAGAAGCTGAGGCTAACAAGAAGAGTCTCACAAAGAAAGGGAAGACAAAGAAACAATCCCCAAATGAAAGGAAAGGAGGAAGCCTCAGAAAGAATGCTAAATGAAGCAGAGGCAACTCAACTATCATATATTGAGTTCAAAGCAATGGTTCTCATGAAGTTCAATGAGCTCACAGTGAATTACCAGAAACTACAGGGAAACTACAATGAACTCACTGCAAACTATATCAACATGAAAAAGGAAATAGAAACTATCAACAAGGGCTAAGAGGAAATGAAGAATACAATTTCTGAACTGAAGAACACAGTAGAAGGAATCAAAAGTGGGCAGAAGATCAGATCAGTGAGCTGGAGGACAAGGTAGAAAAAACACTCAGAAAGAGCAAGAAAAGGAAAAGAGGCTCAGAAAGAATAAAGAGGGGCTAAAAGAAATGCAGGACAACATGAAACATAATAATATCTGAATAATAGGAATACAAGAAAGCAAGAAAAAGAGCAAGGGATAGAAAACCTGATTGAAAAAGTAATGATAGAAAACTTCCCTAACTTAATGAGAGGAAAGGTCACACAAATCCAGGAAACACAGAGAGTCCCAATCAAGAGGAACCCAAAGTGGCCCACTTCAAGACACATCATAATTAAAGTGGCAAAATTCAAAGACAAAGAGAGAATCTTAAAGGCAGCAAGGGAGAAACAGGAAGTAACATACAAGGGAGCTCCAATAAAGTTAGCAGCTGACTTCTCAATGGAAACGCTCCAAGCCAGAAGAGAATGGCAAGAAATATTCCAAGTAATGAGAACCTTGGCCTACAACCAAGGCTACTTTACCCAGCAAGGCTCTCAATTAAAATGGAAGGCCAAATAAGGAGCTTCCCAGACAAAATAAGTCTAAAAGAATACACCTCCACCAAACCAGCTCTGCAAGAGATGCTAAAGGGACTGCTTCAGGGAAAGGAAGGAAAAGAGAGAAAGATAGAAACACAGGTAGAAAAAATGGCAATGAATAAGTACCTATCGATAATAACCTTAAACATAAATAGATTAAATGCTCCAATCAAAAGACGTAGAATAGCTGAATGGATAAGAAATCATGATCCACACATATGCTGCCTACAAGAGACCCACCTCAGGATAAAAGACCTACACAGACTGAAAGTGAAGTTCTGGAAACAAATATTCAAAGCAAAGGGACAGAAAAAAAAAGCCAGGGTAGCAATACTCATATCGGACAAAATAGACTTCAAAACAAGTGCCATAATGAGAGACCCAGAAGGTCACTTCATAATACTCAAGGGAAGAATCCACCAAGAAGACATAAACATTGTAAATATATATGCACCCAACATAGGAGCACCCAAATACATAAAGAAAATCTTGGAGGACTTCAAGAAAGATATTGACAGCAACACAATTATAGTAGGGGATTTACATAAAGACACAGCAAACAAAGAAAACTTCAGGCCAATATCGCTGATGAACATAGATGCTAAAATCCTCAAGAAAATATTGACAAAACGCATCCAACAATATATTATAGAGATCATACAGCTTGACTAATTGGGATTCATTCCAGGGATGCAAGGATGGTACAATATTCACAAATGAATAAATGTAATACATCACATAAACAAAAGCAAAGACAAAAATCACATGATCATATCAATAGATGCAGAAAAAGCATTTGATAAGGTACAGCACCCATTTATGATAAAAACACTCAGCAAAGTGGGAATAGAGGGAGCATTCCTCAACATATTAAAGGCTATATATGAGAGACCTACAGTCAACATCATACTCAATGGGCAAAAACTAAAATCTTTCCCACCAAGTGCAGGAACAAGACAAGGCTGTCCACTTTCACCACTTCTATTCAACATAGTATTGGAAGTTTTAGCCACAGAGATCAGACAAGAAAAGGAAATAAAAGGAATCCAAATCAGAAAGGAGGAAACAAACTGTCATTGGTTGCAGATGACATGATAGTGTACATAGAAAATCCTGTAGACTCTGAAAAAAAAAACAAAAACAAAAAACTGCTCGACCTAATAAATGAATTTGAAAAAAAAGTGGGATACAAAGTCAATTTTCAGAAATCAAAGGCATTTTTGTTCACCAACAATGAAACAGCAGAAGCAGAAATCAAGAAAAAATCCATTTGATATGCCAAAAAGAAAAATAAAACACCTAGGAATACACCTAACCGAAGAGGTAAAAGACCTGTATTCAGAAAACCACACAACACCGAAGAAAGAAATCAAGAAAGACACAAACAAATGGAAACATATACCATGTTCATGGATCAGATGAATTAACATCATCAAAATGTCCATACTACCCAAAGCAATTTACACATTCAGTGCAATACCTGCTGAAGTACCAACGGCATATTTCACAGACATAGTACAAACACTTTAAAAATTTATATGGAACCATAAGTGACCCTGAATAGCTGCTGCAATTTTGAGAAAGAAGAGTAAAGTAGGATAGGAGGAATCACAATACTTGATACCAAACTGTATTACAAGGCCACTGTAATCAATACAGCCTGGTACTGGCATAGGAACAGACACATGGACCAGTGGAACAGAACAGAAATAAACCCAAGTCTCTATGGTCAATTAATATTTGACAAAGGGGTCAGCAGCATAAAATGGAGTAAAAATAGCCTCTTCAACAAATGGTGTTGGGAGAACTGGACAGCTATGTGCAAAAAATGAAACTCAAGCACCAGCTTACACCATACACAAAAATAAATTCAAGATGGATAAAAGATTTAAATATAAGTAGTGACACCATTAAAGTCCTAGAGGAGAACATAGGCAGGAAAATCTCAGATATTTCACGCAGCAACATTTTCACTGATATGTCCCCTAGAGCAAGGGACATAAAGGAAAGAATAAACAAAAAGATCTCATCAAAATAAAAAACTTCTGCACAGCTAAAGAAAGCAGTATTAAAATAAAAAGAGAACCAATGATATGGGAAAACATATTTGCCAATGATACCTCAGACAAGGGTTTAATTTCCAAAATATATAAAGAACTTACATGACTCCACTCTAAGAAGACAAGCAACCCAATTAAGAAATTGGCAAAGGACTTGAACAGACACTTCTCCAAGGAAGACATACAGAGGATCCAGAGACACATGAAAAGATGCTCAATATTGCTAGCTATCAGAGATGCAAATTAAAACCACAATGAGATACCACCTCACATTGGTCAGAGTCACCATCATAAACAAAGCAACAAACAAGTGTGGAGAAAAGGAAATCCTAGTGCACTGTTGGTTGGATTGCAGACTGGTACAACCACTATGGAGAACAGTATGGAACTTCCTCAGAAAACTAAAAATGGAACAGCCTTTTTACCCAGTAATTCCACTGCTAGGATTATATCATAAGAACCCTGAAACAGCAATCCAAAAGAACCTATGCACCCCAATGTTCATAGCAGCACAATTTACAATAACCAAGTGTTGGAAGCAACCTAGGGCTCATCAGTAAATGAATGGATCAAAAAGCTATGGTACATTTACACAATGGAATTCCATACAGCAGAAAGAAAGAAGGAGCTCCTACCCTTTGGGACAGCATGGATGGACCTGGAAGGCATTATGGTAAGTGAAATAAGCCAGGTGATGAAAGACAAATACCATATGATCTCACCTTTAACAGCAACCTAAACAACAAAACAAACAAACAAGCAAAATATAACTAAAGACACTGAAATAGAGATCAGGCTGACCAGAGGGAGGGAGTTTCAGGGGAAAAGGGTAAGGGTTTATAGAAACAAGTATAAAAGACACATGGACAAAAACTAGGGGTGGTGTGGAAATGGGTGGGAGGTGGGGAGGGCTGGGGGGTCGGCTGAGATGGGAGTAAAAGACAGAAAACTGTCCTTGAACAACAATTAAATTAAAAAAATATAAATAAATAAATAAATAGATAAATAAATAAAAATAAAAATAAAAAAAGAAACATTCTCTTAAAATTTAATTTTGGGGAATGCTATCAAATAAACTTAACCAAAACAGTATAACAAAAACTTTTTGTGAGACAATACATTTTATGGTAATAACTTCGAAAGATATTAGTTAAACTTAAAACCAGTTTTCACATCTAATAATTTGTCTAGACCACAGGATCCCATTTAATTTATATAAATATTTAATTTTTTTAGGCCAATAATATATTACACTCTACTAAAGTTATTTGGAGGCAGAAAATGTATCACATATAATGCAGAAATGAACACATATTACATACAGATCACACACATAAAGACTATACATGTAAAGCACAAGATTTTCTCATTTCTTTATCTTTTTTCACTATATAATTCTTCTTTAAGTTATACAGACTCTTTGTAGTTTTTCTAGTCCCCTTTAGTTTGTCACTTTAATGCATTCAGGAATTAAAACATTTTGCTTTTAATTCTATTTCCTTTAAAATAACCTCCCATAGCCCTGGCTCATGTGGCTCAGTGGTTGAGTGCCAGCCTGTGAATCAAAGGGTCACCAGTTCAATTTCCAGTCTAGGGCACATGCCTGGGTTGTGGGCCAGGCCCCCAGTAGGGGGTGTCTGAGGGGCAACTACACATTGATGTTTCTTTCCCTCTTTCTCTCTCCCTTCCCCTCTCTATAAAAAATAAATAAAGGAAATCTTTAAATAAAATAAAATATATTACCATAATTTACACCTTTTAATACCAAAAGCATGCAACTTCTTTTCAACTTTAAATTTTTAACCTTTAGAAACCTCAGTTTCCACTAATAACCAAAAGTAAACAGACAGTGTTCCTTAGATTAACTTTTATGAACATATTTCATAAACTGTAGAAACATAGGTCCTTCTATTGGCAAATACACTCACTTTCAAGAAACATACCTCCAACAAAGACATTTATGGACAAGACACTCATTAACAGCTTCAAATTCACTCCACAGCCTTTTTGCAACAAAAGCCAAAAGCTGGTAAACCCCAAACTTGTCTAGCAATTAGTGTTTTAGTATTTCAAAATATTTAGATATCCAATAACTTTAATAAAAAAAATTACTACTTTAGTAAGGAACAGCTGAAATAAATTGATTTGGTCAGGTATAGCTAAGAGTTTTTTTTCTTTAACCTTTTTGATAAGCTTTACCTTGCAAAATTTTGCATATTAAGAGATGGTCCAGATTAAGAGATTGCATAATTAAGAGATTGAGAGCAGTATTTTCATTTCAAAGACAGACTTTGGTTTTGGAGTTGTAGAGGGTGGACAAATGGAGTGTTGGCATTTATTAGCCTCAGAAACCTTTAGTTCAGAGACATTCTCTAAAATTTTTTACTAACTTAAAAAAAAATTTACCTGTGCTTCTTCTAGATTTCCATTTATTAGACCTTGGTCAAAAGAGTCACAAGAAAACTAAAGCAAAGACAAAGTTTCAAGGAGGGCTTATCTTATCATTTTTCTCTCTAACTTAAGTTCATTCTCTAACTACCTTACTTTCACTTTTCTCTCTTCCTTTTCCCCACAGAGGTCCCCTGCAAGGCCCATGAGAACATTGGGGGCATCCCTCCAATACTGGTGTACCACCCTGGGTTTATCCCCATCATTATTTATCCTTGGGATTTTCCCCGTTATTCCCCACCAGGCATGTCATATTGTTGTCCACAGTTGACTCAGCTGGGGAATTTTGGGGGGTATCCTAATCCTGACAACTACACCAATTGTAATTCAGGAGGTCAAATACAGGGATCTTGACTGTTCATTTGGATAAATGAAAAAATCCACAAGGAGAACTGGGTGGAATAGATATTGCCTTTATTATTTGTATTACAGGGAATTTGATGGCAGCAGGTTGGTAAGCAGGACTGCACTCCCCTGTGTCCAAGACTTGTTTTAAGGGGTCCGAGATAAAGGAGGTATGTGTACTACAGAAACTCTAAACTACATCACCTCAGTGTAAAGAAAAGGTCAAGAAGCAGTCACAGGACAGGAGATCACTCCCAAAAAGGTAGTAAAGAGGAAGTTACAATCCATTTCCAAAGCAATATATATTCCTTCTGGCCACGGGCTTCCTAATCAGCCCTCAGTCATGGGAGGGAGAAGGGCCATGTGCATTGACACCATAGATGTTGTCTGAAGCTGGTCACTGGGTGTATTTGTTCTTGGTGTCTTGGGAGAGACTCTTGTGCAGGTCAATATCAGACATTGCCTATGACTGATCCTGGGCAATCTACTCAGAGCTACAAGTAATCTACAGTTTGTACCTGCTGTATTGGTCCTGGGTGCACATGAGCAGTACCATCCTGTGCAGCAAGGCCAACTTTTAGAGCATCAAGCCCAGAGGAAGGTGAGCAAAAGTCCCAAGGCACCCCAATATCTTCTTCCACTTGTCTCCACCTGTCAGTAGTCTGTTAGGCTTTGTCACTGAATGAGCCTCTGGTGGTACTTGAGTTGCACGGTGTAGGTTCACAGTTAGCTACTAGGTAGGGTCAAGTGGTTGTCTGATGAGGGGGAGTTGCTGGTCAGGCTTTGGGGAAAGTGGTAGGGTGTGGCCCCTGCCCAAGGGCCACACTATGCAGTTTGTCCTGGATTTTGCCCCCATTCTTGGCAGGGCAGTGCCACTAGGAGTCAGGCTGGTGGAACCTGGATGTTGGGCCTGCTGGAATCCCATAGGTATTACCAGCAGATCTCCCATGAGGGGGAAGAGCCATCAGGTTCACGGGAATGTGGGGGGAATGGCCATCACTCCAAGGCCACTCCACTCAGTCACTGAAACCCCCTGAGTCTGCCTAGACCTCTGTACCCTGGCCAAGGCAGCTGTCTTCTCAGCAGGGAGTAAACTGTGCAGAGTAGGGTGGCAGGCAGCCCACAAGGTGGGGCTGTTGCTTTTCCCCAGGCTAATACCACCCAGAGGGAAGTGCTCCATCCAAAAAGATGGCCTCTGTAGTATGGGGGAATGTCTCAGCACAGGGATACTGGTGGCAGCCCCTTCAGCTCTCTCCCCAGGACCACAAATTCCAGACTTTTCTCTAGTGACTCTAGTCTGCTCCACCTTCTCTCTGGAGCCCAGGGTGAGTAGCTGCAAATGAAAATTTTGCGTGTTGGCACTTTAAGAGGGCATCTGTGTCTCTAGTGTACTCTGTCTCTCCCTAACTGACAAAAACCCCACTGCTTTTCACAGCCAGTTATTACATGGGCACTACTTCCCAGCTCTGGTGCTCTGAGATAGGCAGCCTGGTTTGGGGTTTAGACCACATGCTTCTCAAGGGGAACTCCCACAGCTGAGGTATCCCTCTGGAACTTTAGCTGCTGTCTATGGGAATGGTGCCAACCCTTTTTGCATCTCTGATCTTCCTACCAGTTTCAATGTGGCTTATTGTGTAAATCCTTGGTTATGATTTCTTTTCAGGTAATCTTCAGTTGATTATTCAGGATGATTGTTTTATAAATTAGTTGTAATTCCAGGGTTGTCCTTGGAGGAGGAGAGTGTAGTTTCCACCTACTCTGCCACCATCTTGGATTCTCATCCATTATCCAGCCTATTATTCTACCCTCCTTTGCCCAGTGCTCTCAGGGTACAGTCCCATAACTAGCCTCCTGGCTCCTGCTGGTATATGATGGCTGGTTCCTACAGCTCTACCACCAAAGAGTGCCTTGCCTCCCTTGGCAGACCCAGCACTTTCCCTACTGGGCTGTGTTTTGACCTGATCTAACTCTTGTTCTGGAGGCCAGGCAGGGCAGTGGGGGAAGATCTTGGGAACAGAAGCCATGTGTTGTCTGGCAAGGCAGAGACTCAGTTGGTCCTACAAGAAGCTCTGGAGCTAGGGTGCCCTTTCTGCATTGTCCTGCACTGAGGTGAGGGGACCAGGCCATTTACCTCCATTTTGTCCAGTCATTGGATGTAAGCTGCCTTCAAGAGTGGTTGCAGTCATGGGCAAGGTTGCTCCCTTTGTTTGAGGTCAATTTTCAGAGAGGGTCTTAGCTGTGAGTGGTGAACAGTGACCCTCCCAGCAGATGGGAGAATGAGTGTCTTGCTCCTTGAAGAGGATGTGTTGGTACACCCCAGCATTCCCTTTGACCACCAAGAAGAGAGAGAAGATTCCTTCCAGAGAGAAAAAAGACAAGTTAGAAAAACTAAAATTAGAAAACAGTGCTTTATTTTTTTAAAAATCCTTTCTTTTGTATATATTTGCTAAAATTATTAATCATTTGGACACATTTAAGTTAAGAGATCAATTCAAATACTACTTGAGATAATAATAACAAAACTATCTGAATATATCAAAACAACTTACTTTATTAAGATATGAATAATCCTTCTAGTTGTAGTATTGGGGTTGTCCTGAATAACTACCCTTCCCCTAACCTCCTATTTTTCCACAAAGGAGAAAAAATGAGAATGAAAAAAAAAAGGCTGAGTTGGTAAAAGGAGGGGGGGAATTTATGGAAATGTGTGGCCTGTGGAAGACTGTGGGGCACTCCATGGATTACCATAAAGTGCTCTGAGCACCAAGCAACTCTTCAAAGTCTTACCCACAAGACAATAACTAACGCCTAAAACAAGTCACATTTTTTTGATTATGAAAATGGTCTGTTTCCTACTCTGTCAAATGTGCAGGAGAAGGGCTGAAGGCTGCTTTCTGAAGTGGAAGATTGGGAGGGGTCAGGTTGGTGGGGAAGTGAGACTGCAGTTGGTGTACTATATTTGACTTGGGTCAACTTTTCTCAGACTTGTCCAGCTCTTCTCTAATGCCCTCTTCTGGAGAACAACTAGAACTACTTATTAAAGACGGATAAGGAGTGTTTTTCAGTTTCAGTCTTCTAAGGCTAAATGAGTAGAGAGTGAATTCAGGGTACTCTCTCCAACACCCAGCACTTTCCCTTAAGAAGCAGGCAGTGGGCTGTTAGGAGAAACTCTAGAGGGCAAAAATGAGAACTCTGCCTCCAGTCTGGTTTCAGGAAGAAACACCCAATCTGATAAGAGAAGAGATGGAGGCCAGGTGCAGGCTCTGACTCCACCTCAGACTGCAGAGTGATTAGTTGTTGTCAAGTGGTTAATTAGTCACTAATTATAGGAGTACAGCTCCTGAAACCACCTGGAGTTTCTGTTTTTCCATTCCAATTTTGTCTAGGGGATGGTAAAGAAATTTATTCTTGACATTGAAGGAGTTAAGTATGTTAAATTGAATCCAGAATTTATTTTTATATCTGTCTTCTCAAGTGAGAAAGAAGTGTTATTCTCTAGAACACAGGTGGAAAACACAAGGCCTGCAGGCCGAATATGGCCCTTTTCCTTGTTTTATCTGGCCCCGCACCTTGTTTCTACCTGGCAGCAGTGCCAAGCTCTCGCTTAACTGTTAAGGGGTAGTTACATTTATACAGTCCTAAAATTACATTCGGCCCTTTGAAGGCAACTGCGAGGCTGATGTGACCCCCCAGTGAAAATGAGTTTGACACTCCTGCTCTAGAACCTCACTAAATATTGTGCATACAGAAACTAGTTGGAGTTCAGATTTGATTATTTGATGAATGAATGGATGAATGAATGGATTGATAGAGTGACAAATAAATGACACAATCCTTTTTTTGCTCATTGTATCTTTTTAAAACATAAAATTTTTAATGTACATAATTGTGAAAATAATAATTGTATAGCTTGATGGATTTTCTCAAATTAACTCACCTCTGTAAAATGCACTCAGATCCAGGAAGAGAACATTCCCAGATGTCCTCCTTGAACCCCCATCAGTCACTACCCACCCCAGTCATAACTAACAGCATGGATTCATGTGGCCTTTTTTTGTACTTAATGTAGAATCATATAGTCTGTTCTTTTTTTGTAGGTTTTTTTTGGGGGTGGGGGCAATTGTTAAATATTTACAGTTTCTTATTCTTGTTAAGGCCCTATGTCTGCAGGTGCTCCTGTGGTGGAAGTGCGTCCTCTTTTGTGTCTGACATTATTTGCTCTATATTGTGTGTATACTATTCACCTGTATTGTTGCATGTAGCTGTAGATCATTTGCTCTCACTGCAGGGTAGTGTCCCATTGTATTACTGTATCAACATTTAGTTTGGGTTCTTTCAGAATAGACCCTGAGCAAGAATCTGAGAACAAGTAGTTTTCTTGAGAGATAAAGGAAACCCTGGTAGGTGACTGAAGAAGTAAGACAAGGGAAGAAAGGCAACCAATGACAGTTCTGTTACAAGTAAATTACCACTGTGGGCCATGGGAGCTCAGTCCCACTGGGACTTCTGGGAGACAGTGTAGAGATGCTCCAAGAAGGATAAGGGAGCTGGGGTATTTAGGAGGTCTGGTGATAAAGAAATTTCTTGGGCAAAGAAAAGCAGGAGGAGGCAGTTGGAACACAGGCTGGCAAAGAAGTAAGGGTGAGGGCATCTGAACAGGGCACTACTAGACTGTTATGGACTCAGTGGAACTTGGTTTTGTGTTGATGCTTCAGTATTCAGCAAAGAACTTTGTGAGCAAGACACTGTAAGGACATTTGTTGTCTTTGCCTTTCATTCTTTTCCATTTTTCCTTTGGGGAGCTATGTTTCCTCTGTTACAGGTAGCCTTAATGGGCGCATGAAATCTTGCCAAAGATCAGTTCATGATGTATACTAGGCCAGAAAAATCCTGTCCTTTGGGGCAGAAACGCATTGGGACTGATTCATGCTGGTAGTGGTGCCTTGACTCACGTCCATTAGTTCTCATGGTCTAGATTCCTAGGGTTGCCTGCTTGTTGTCAAGGCTTGCTAGCGAAGGTTTTCCTTAGAGTTTATGGACTGCCCCCATATTCTTTTAATAACATCCTTTTGTTAACTGTATAAATCCAGGTCATCCAACAGCAGGTACCTAGATGAAATCAGATTTCTAAGAGATTTATTATTAGAGAGAATGAGGAGGTTGGCAGACTCCTCAGACAGAGATGAAGGGCTGAATGTACCCCAGTGGAGAGAGGGAAGGAAGAAAGAAAAGTTGGATGGGAAAATTCTTTACAATGCAGTTCTCAAAGCTTCAATATGTCTGATGTGCATCCTTAGGTCAAAATTGCCTGGGTCTCAAGAAACAAATCTGTCTTATTAGCCCTAACTTAGTCATTGGCTGAGAGCATCTCAGTTTCTACAGTTTTGGGCATGAAATCAGCACTTGGATTCTTAGCACCTGGAACTTTTGGTCCATTACACCCCTGGCAGCAGGACACCTGAGGCACATTGTCATAACTGCCCCTTACCTAAGTAAACAAGGCAGCATCCTAAATACTAACTGATCCAGTATCTTATCCTTCTGTTTCTTGTTATTATATGTATAAATGCAGGTGCAACTTGCCTTTCTCCTGAGTTATTTGGAGGATTAATTGTGTAACACTTACTTATTCTATCCTGCTTTTCACCTTGAATTAATTAAGCCAATGGGAGATTTCTTTTGTAATCTGAAACTCTAGCCATAGGTTCTGTTTTTAAGATGCAAACTGTGCTTTGTAAAGTAAGCCTTTCAGTTGTTTACACTTCGGGAAAGATCAGTGTTGCCTTAACCCCTTGGGCAAGTCTTGGAACTTCCCTGAAATGCAGTTTCCTCTTCTGTGGTACCTTGCTTCATATTGAGGGAACTTAATATGAGGCTTGTATTGAGAAACAAATAAGATAACACACTTAATGTTCTTGCCACACAGTCTACCCTGAGAACTTAGTCCTTCTCTTTATTGCCCATTTTTGCATCCTGGATCTTCCTTCTTAGTTACCAGAATTGTTATCCTCCTAACACTGGGATTTAATAAAGCATGGGAATTTGATAGGGGTCAGAGGGAAGAGGAAATGGAAAAGGACCACAGTCCTATTGACAGGACATTTTACTGAGGCTGAGAGCCCATTAGTAAAAGTGTTTTATACATTCTCTGGTCATGAACAAATGCTGACTACTATGGTTGGATAAGATGGCTTTCAGCCTCACCTCTCTACAGAGAAGAACTAGAAACTGAGAGGTATGCTGGTAAACTGTCACTGAGTGGTGGACAGTGGAACCCTGGAAATGCCCTATACCCAGTCATTTAGCCAGAATTTTTGGTGATTGAGAGGTTGTAACAGGGTGCAGCCATTGGGGGGGGTGGGCAAATGGGGATTTGTAATGGGGTCCAGAACTTAGGGTGTCCAGGAAATATTAGAAAAAAATATTTATATAAGATGTCCTCACCCCCACAAGTCTGAGCTGGAGGATAGGATGCATGGAGCAGGGCCATTGAGAGTTGTTTTGAATAGCAACGGTTTTGCAGATAACCTCTGGAATGGTTGCTTAACATATCTATAACCTTTAACTGGTTTCATAGATATGTTAAACAGCTGTGGCCAAGCTTTGAGCCAGGGGAATGGGAGTGACTTCAACCCATGATGTACTTGGGAGGCAACTCCCCCTGGTTACAGAGCCTTTGAAGAGCTTGGAGATGATTGACTCCACAACATGGGGCTACACCTGCCTGGACTTACTATGGCAGCCCAGTAAAGCTGGAAAAATATGGGAATGCTGGCAGCTGTGGTCAACTGTGGGAGGAGTTTGAAGTAGTATGGTAGAGGAAGATTGGCGCTGGGATTTAAACCCCAGTGCGGCAGCTACTCAGTGTCTTTTTGGGACCATGTTGCTTGGGCACAGAAGAGCCATGGGCTTCTATTTCTTTTTCTGAGATATGGTACCCCAGACTGGGCAGAGGGGAAAGGAAGGACTGTGCCTTTGTGGGTATTCTAAAGGACTTTGGGATCTCAATGAAGACAGTAAGTCATTACCCTTAAGTTTGTATAACTCGTTAAATAAATAATCCCTTTCCTTTTTACCACTCTCTGGCATTGAGAGACGTCTTTCCCTGGTGGCAGGCAAGGCGAACCTAGTACAGGGTGGGGGACCCCTAGAGCACAAGGGTGGGTCCATTTGGCAAAGTATATCATTCCCACTCCCCTAGGTCTGTTCTGTAACAAGGTGGGAAGGGGAATATGGAAAACCTCAAGAATCAGAAGACCTTGAAAGTGAACTGCTGAGTCACAATGCTGCCTGATGGCCAGGATGGCATTCATCTCAGCCAGGATGCATGTTCCATATTCCGTGTCCCTTCAACACACTCTGGCCCATCACACCCTGGTTCCCTTTTGTCAGTGCCAGCCCACTCTAGCTCTGAGAGCCCACATTCTGTTTTGCACTGTCATTCTTTGAAGTTAATGAATATTTACCTAATGAGCATGTCTGTGTCTCTGTGAAAGATTCTAATGCCCCTAGGACAATTGGCAGGGACAATTGCCAAGTTGTCCCAAGGGAGTCCTTTAAAAAACCTCTGCAAAATGTATTGGATTTAGGAGAATTTTGCTTACAGAGAAAAATTGCAGAACCTTAGGTTGTATACAATTGGGATGTCTACCTAATTGCTGAGTGCAAAAAGTAGAGGTGATATTGCCTTGCTGACTTGTTTTTCTTAGGGTGTGGTTACCAGGGGCCAACTGTCCTGTTCTTTCTGGTCCCTCTTATGATTAGTAACAGACATTTACAAGAAAGTTCACCTGGGTTGGGAGTCAAAGGTGTAAGAGGAGGAGGCAGGTTGTAGCAGACACTGCCAGGCCACCAGTCCACATCCTGGGGTCTAATTGCCCCAGCCCTGAGGGGCTTCCCTGGAGCCTTAGAGAACCTCTCTGTGCAAGCTGAGCAGGTTGGAAATGCCAGGGAATTAATGGCTTGCTGCTCACTGACCCACTGGTGGGGTCATTCTGGGAAGAGTGAGTTATGCTGTTTCCTGAGCATCCCTGCAGGATTGTTCTCTGGGATCCAAAGTGAAAAGGCTCAATAATATGTATCTTATTTGCCAAGTTTCTATCCCTGTCTCACTTCCTCATTCTCCCCTTCTCCCATGGGTTCTTTGCACACTCCCCAAATAAACCATTTGCACTCGAATCCTTGTCTCTAAAGAACCCAAACTAAGATTCATGCTGATATGGTCATGGGGAAACATGTGAAGATTCAGTTCTGGGTCTGACACTCAGCAGCAATAAATGCAGGGAGGCAGTGTGGTACAATGGAGCATACCTGGCTTGGCACAGAAACTGTGATCATCATCCTTCATCACACCTAAAGAGGGGCAGTGCTATGGCAGCTAATGGGTGGAGCCAGGGATGATGCTGATAGGATCAGCATCATCATGCTGGACGTAGGATCAATGTCCAGGACAGTGCCCACAACAATGATTATCTGGCCCCAAATGTTAGTCGTATTAAGGTTGAGAAACTCTGGTCTAGAGGGAGATGACAGATAATCTCATAATTATAGGACCAAACTGTAGTGATAACAGTAATAAGTGATGGCCACCAGGCATCAGGAAACTAGCATGTGCTAGGAACTGGATATCAGCTGGGCTCATGCAGGGAATTGGAGAGCTGAGAGCATGAGGGAAAGGGGTCAATAATGAGATTAGACCTTCACAAACCAGGCAGCCAGGGATGTGGGGTTGCAAAGGCGGCATGGAAGGACCAGCCGAAGTGCCCACCAGTTCATGTGAAACCCTGGGGGGTGGTGGGAAAGATGGGGTTTGGAGGGTCTGGGAACAAACACATCCAGCTTTTGAAGTGGGCCCTTGTGGGAAACTTGTGTAGAGGCCCTGGGGAGAGTTGCAGGAGGGTCGTGGGAAGGTCAAGGGTATTATGGGGAGCCCATGGGAAGTGTGGAGCGGGTTGTAGGCATGATATGGGGGACCATGGGAGGGGTCTTGGGGAGGCCTTGGTGTTTCATGAGAGCCCATAGAGTACAGTGGTCTCTGCAGGTCTCTCCTGGGTGGCTGCTGGTGAGCAGGTAGGCCTAAGGACATGCTGGATGCCCAGTAGAGGAAGGCCAGGCCATGCTGAGAGTGTGGACCTCTCCACACCTATCTATCTCCTTTTCCCATGGTGACCACCCCTGAAAGCTGACACTACCTTGTGTTCTCGCAGATCTCAGGCACATTTTTTCTTTGTTGATACTAACCTGGAGCAGTGCAGGGAAGGGTCTTGGAAGCAGTTCTCAGCTTTGCCAGGTTGACACGTGCCATCAGCCCAGTGCTTTACATCAATGATGAAAGGTATTCTAAGGATGGAGAGCACAGATAGGGACCATGAAGAGTGGGGGACCCAGTGAGGATGGCATTGAGGAGGAGGTATATATGTGGGGTCACCCCCAGCAAGAAGAGCAGTGAGTATGGGGGCACAGGAAAGGCATGAGAGAAACAGTGTGCCTGGGGGAGCAATCCAGGCCAGGCACTGAAAGTCACCCAGGGATCTGAGCTGGGGAGGTCTGACTGGATTTGAATGCTGAAAAGATGTGGTGGATAACAGAATAGAGGGGCCACAATAGAGGTGGGAAGAGATGAGTTAGGAGCCACTGCACTGCCTGGGAGAAAGCCACACTGAGGCTTAGGCCAGGGCAATGTGGGAAAGAGGAAGAAAAAGAGAAAGACAGAGAGAGAGAGAGAGCGAGAGAGAGAGAGAGTGTGTGTGTGTGTGTGTGTGTGTGTCCAAGAGGCCCTTTAGTAGTAACACCAACAAAGTTGCTGATGGCTCAGGTTTGGGGATGGAGAAAAGGAGATTTCTGGTCCAGGATGACTCCTAGCTTTGAGTTATGGCAGATAAAGACCATCACAAGAAATCAGGCTTGGAAAAGATCTTCATGAAATCCACTGTAGTCATTTTGAATTTGAAGTGCCTTGAAAATGTCCCAGTGGTCATATGCACAGCTGGCCACCTATGTGTGGAGCTGGGAGGAGGGACCGTCTAGAGACACGCATGTTGCCTTTGTTACTGGGAAGATGGTGATTTGAACTGAGTTGGGGGGATGAGATTCCCCAAGTGTGATCTTTGGGCAATGGCAGCAGATTGTTTGGGAACCTGTTAGAAATGCAGAATCTCTGGCCCCGTGCCTGCCCTATGAGTCAGAAACACTGGGGTGAGACCAACAGTCTGTATTTTAACATGCCCTGCAGGGGATTCAGATGCACAGGAAAGCTCAAACTTTGCTACGTGCTAGAATTACCTAGAGAGCTTTTAACTGCCAGTGCCCATCCTGTACCATTACATTAGAATCTCTGGGGCCAGGATCCAAGTAGGATGATTAACTCATCCCAGTTTGCCCAGAACTGGGACGTTCCCAGTTTTACACTGAAAGACCTGCATCCTAGGAGACCACTCAGACCTGGGCTCTCTAGATCCAGCCCTTAGAAGCTTCTACAACTCCCTAGTTGATTCCTGTTTTGCAGCCACATTTGAGAATGAGGTTCCCTGCCCAGAGGCACTGTGAGGTTTGAAACCCAAGATGTGGTTGCTCCTGAAGATAAGCTCAATTCAGATTGTAATGGTGGCCTGTTGATCTTTTCTTTCTTTTTCTTTCTTTCTTTCTTTCTTTCTTTCTTTCTTTCTTTCTTTCTTTCTTTCTTTCTTTCTTTCTTTCTTTCTTTCTTTCTTTCTTTCTTTCTTCCTTCCTTCCTTCCTTCCTTCCTTCCTTCCTTCCTTCCTTCCTTCCTTCCTTTCTTTCTTCTTCTCTCTTTCTTTCTTTTTTTAAATGTAGGACTTCCAGCCAAGATGGAGGCATATGTAGATACATTTTGCCTCCCTGCACAACCAAAAGAAGGACAACAACAAATTTAAAAGCAAAAAATAACCAGAACTGCCAGAAAATCGAACTGTTTGGATATCTGACAGCCAAGGAGTTAAAGAAGAAACATTCATTCAGACTGGTAAGAGGGGTGGAGATGGGCAGCCAGGGTGGAGAGGATGCCTGGCAAGGCAGTGGCTGGAGGATTGGGGTGGACAAGGCAGCAGCTGGTGGACTGGGGCAGACAAGGTGGCAGATGGTGGACCAGGCAGTCCCACATTTTCATGCAGATAAGCCAGGAGGAGCAACTGGAGAGCAAGGCAGGCCATGCAACCCAGGGTTCCAATGCAGGAAAAGAAAGCCTCAAAACTGAGAGGCTGCTCTGCATGGCATGGGCCCAGCTCCCACTGGGAGATGCACAGGACCCATGCTCACAGATAGGTTTTCCTGTGGGGAATCAGGCCTGCGATGTACCTAGGCCTCTATGAATCTTGCTTTTTGCTAAAACTCCCTCACCCTGAATTGAGGACATTTACTGCAAAGCCACTTCCTAAAAACCATGCTAAACCTTCCAAGGATGAGTGTAACTGGTCCAACTACTTTTGCCTTTTCATTTGCAAATATCCCTCTTCTGTGATGTGATTACCAGCATCCTCTCTTTTTTTTTCTGTAAAGGGTAACCACCTAAAGTGAGCCTGTGCATAGTTAATGAGGACCTTCTTGTAACGTGCCCAGTAAGACAATAAAAGCTCATTGGATTGAAGGCCAAGGCTTTTTCTCCCCTTGAGAGAAAAGCCATTCCATCCCTTTTCCTCCACCAGATCCGGTAGTCCGTGTGAATGTCTTGTGTCACATCCATAATGACGTGGACCCCACGAGCCAGGGTCCGTATCACAAAACCTCTGTCTGTGAAGTTCTCTGGGGGTTGTGGTGGTGGGAGATACTCCCAGTCTCACAGGAGTGTCCCCTGGAGAGACCCCACGGGGTCCTAGTACGTGCACAGACCAACCCACCTAGGGAATCAGCATCAGAAGGGACCAATTTGCTTGTGGGTAGAGGGGGAAGTGACTGAAAGACAAGAGCCCAGCAAGCGGCCTTGTTCCCTTTCTGACCCCTCCCGTACATACAACACGACAATGTAGTGATGTGAGTTGCCCTGTCCTGGTGAATACCTAAGGCTCTGCCCCGTACTACATAATAGGTGCACCGAGACAAAAAAATATGGCCTAAAAGAAAGAACAGATAAAAGCTCCAAAAACAGAGCTAAGCAACGAAGAGATAGCCAACCTGTCAGATGCACAGTTCAAAACACTGGTAATCAGGATGCTCACAGAAATTGTTGAATATGGTAACAAAATAGAGGAAACAGTCAAGGCTATGCAAAGTGAAATAAAGAAAAATATATAGGGAACCAACAGTGAAGGGAAGGAAACTGGGACTCAAATCAATGATTTGGAGCAGAAGGAAATAAACATCCAACCAGAACAGAATAAAGAAACAAGAATTCAAAAAAAAATGAGGAAAATCTTAGAAACCTCTGGTATGATGTTTAGCACTCCAACATCCAAATCATGGGAATGCAAGAAGGAGAAGAGGAAAAACAAGAAATTGAAAACTTATCTGAAAACAATGAAGGAAAATTTCCCCAATCTGGCAAAATAAACTTCCAGAAAGTCCAGGAAACTCAGAGTTCCAAAGAAACTGGAAGGAGGAACACACCAAGACACACCCTGGTTAAATTACCCAAGATTAAAGATAAGGAGAGGATCTTGAAAGCAACTAGAGGAAAGGAGACAGTTACATACAACAGAGTGCCCATAACACTATCAGCTGATTTCTCCAAAGAAACTTTGCAGGCAAGAAGAGGCTGGCAAGAAGTATTCCAAGTCATGGAAGGCAAGGACCTACATCCAAGATTGCTCTATCCAGCAAAGCTATCATTTAGAATGGAAGGCAGGTGAAGTGCTTCCCAGATAAGGCCAAGATAAAGGAGTTTATCATTGCCAAGCTCTTGCTATATAGAATGTTAAAGGGACTTATCTAAGAAAAAGAACATCTAAACTATGAACAGTAAAATGACTACAAACACAACTATCAACAACTGAACTTAGAAAACAAAAACAAACTGTGTAAACAACTAGAACAGGAATAGAATCACAGAAATGGAGGTCACATGGAGGGTTATCAGCAGGGAGCGGGAGAGGGGAGAATGGGGGGAAAGGTACAGGGAATAATAAGCATAGTTGGTAGGTACAAATAGACAGGGGGAGGTTAAGAATAGTATAGGAAATGGAGAAACCAAAGAACTTATATATATGACCCATGGACATGATGAGGGGGAGGGAATGCTGGTGGGAGGAGGGGTGCAGGGCAGAGGAGAATAAAGGGTAGAAAAAATGGGACAACTGTAATAGCATAATCAATAAAATATACTTAAAAATTAAAATATATATATTTTGAAGATTTTATTTATTTATTTTTAGAGAGGGGAAGGGAGGGAGAAGGAGAGGAAGAGAAACTTCAATGTGTGGATGCCTCTCATGTGCCCTCTACTGGGGACCCAGCCTGCAACCCAGGCATGTGCCAAGGACTGGGAATCAAACCAGTGATTCTTTGGTATGCAGGCCAGCACTCAGTACACTGAGTCACACAAGCCAGGGTTGATCATCTTTAAGTGCAGAAGGATCCAGGTTTGTCTGGCCAAGTTGGAGAGACTTTATTTCCATTAGCAATCCTATCACCGGGGCACAGAAAATTAGAAGCAGCTTGATGAGGAAGCAGTTGACTCACTTAAACTCTGATTTCTGATCATTTGAGAGCCTGTGAACCAGTCAAACCTCCAACTCTTGTGTCCCTGTCTTGACTCACTTGATTTTGGAAATGCTATTTATTCACCAGAGAATATTAGAAACTCTCTGTTCATTGAAAACATTTCCTGTGGTTTTCTTTTCTTTTTTAGAAGAGTGAATACAGGGTTCTTCAAACCCTTCCCCCATCAGAATATATTATTGAGGGGTTAAGGATTTTACCTAAAGGAATGCAAATATCTGACAGTTATCCCTGAGAACTTCAGAACTTTCTTTTCTTTTTTCCTCTTTTCTCTTCTTCCCTCCCCCACCCTTATTTTCCTTTCCTTTATTTATTTACTTTAGTGGTGAGAGGTGATAAGGAGAATGTAAAATTAAGCCCCCCCCCAAAAGAGGCAAGAATAATTAATCTTTGAAGGACTTTCCAAACTCATTATATAGGTAGCAGCTAAATGAGGGTCCTAATTCTGAAAACCCTTGGAAATGGCTTTCTAAACACATGTCAACAGTTTCCCAACTACCTGTAGTAACTAATGTGCCTGAAGTAGTTCGTGCTAATGATAAATTACTGGTTCTCATGAACCTGTTGTTTGTTATCTAGAGACATTTTCATGTTAGATATTGATTTGCATATATAAAAATCCTATAACAGCCCACTAATTACCACGGAGCTCCAAAAGAATGATAAGGAGATGCTTCATCAACTGCATTGTTAACCCTGTCCACAAACAAATATGTACCCATCCGATTTACCTGTTTAACTTATACTATAATTATCGAGCAATCAAGCAACAGACAAATATTTGTACTAATTATCCAAATGAGGCTTGCAATGTTCAGTCACCAAGTTATTTTTAGCTTCTGTGCTGTTAATTCATTTCACATTCACAGTCAACATGAGTAACTTGTGTTTGATAAATTGGCTTGTTGGGTTATTTCCTTAATCTTATTAGGAAATGTAGTGAAGTAACACTTCAAATACATGAATTTTAGAATACAACATAACCTGTGTCTACTGGAAGGAGACAGCAAATACTTAATGTAGAGAGATGGTCAGACCAGCAGGTGGCAGTGTGGACCAGAAAATAAAATTGTCTTCATACCAGAGCTCAGGCTTTGAGGTGATGCATTCCAGGTTTACTTACTACTCATGAAGAGCTTTTGAATTAAAAAGCTTTTTCATCGTCCATGAGGAAGGTCTTTAATAGGGGGTTTGAGAGTGTCACATTATATGCAAAGCTCTTAGGTCTGGAACTGACCACCCTGCAGAGCAGCTTGGCAGTGATGCACTGCTCAGAAGGCCTGAGACTACCTGGGTTGCCTTCCCAAGTACCTTTACTACTTTGGACTTACAGAGCTCATTGGGCTGAACCATACCCAATGGTGGGTTCTGGTTTCTGCCCCTCTCACTCCCTTACTGACAACTTTGCTGTTCTTTGCTTCAACTATAAAGATTTATGGCAACTTTACTGCAACCCAATGGGGGGAAATCTTCAATGTAAGGGCAGTATACCTTATTGTTTTTTAAACATTTGTTTCTAATTTTGGTTCCCAGATGGCTTACATGAAAATAACACCATATTATCTTTTAACATATTTTATTGATTATGCTATTACAGTTGTCCCATTACCCCCTATTCATTCACCTCTACCCTGCATACCCTCTCCCACCCACATTCCCCCCTTAGTTCATGTCGATGTGTCATAAGTTCTTTAGCTTCTACATTTCCCATACTATTCTTGCCCTCCCCCTGTCTATTTTCTGTCTACCATCTATGCTACTTATTCTCTGTACCTTTTCCCCCTCTCTCCTCCTCCCACTCC
>CM052547.1:55929170-55951566 GCA_028533065.1 Trachops cirrhosus | reverse complement strand
TCTGATAGGTTGGCTATCTCTTGGTCACTTAAAAGGATGGGTTCTCAGGCTTTCAATTGTTCTTCTGTTTGAGTCATCTCTCTCTCTCTCTCTCTTTTTTTTTTTTTTTTTGGTCTTTTCGAGCCTATTATGTATGAGGGGCGGAGCCCTAGGTTTTCAGTAGGTCAGGGCAACCCAGTCTCTGGGTTGTGACACTGTATGTGGGGGTGGTATCTGAGAAGGTGCAATGGCACTTGCTCTGCTCTCCATTGGACCTCAGTCCCTTCTGCCACTTCCCCTGAGCAAACTGGGCCCCTCTGGCACCAATTCTCATGTGGGTGGGCTTGTGCACCCTGTGGGACTTTCCTTTTCAATCAGTGCCCTAAGGCTCTATTTCCCAGCACTGGGATCATGGGTCGCACACAGTGCCTTACTTCACAACCGCCACCTTGCTGGGTCTGCCGGTTGCCACCCCACAGCCAGGGTCTGCCAGCCACTGCTTGTGCACCCAGGCTCTGCCTGCTGTGGTCTTGCGCACCCTGGTTGCCTTGTGAGCCCCGGTTGCGTTACATGTCTGGTCCCAATGCTCTCTGCTCACTGCTCCTCGACCCTCGACTGGCTGCCTGACTCTGCCCTTCCTACTGGTCTGGATGAATGTGTCTATTTTAAGTCCTTGGGTGTCCGACTTCCATACCGTTCAATTTTCTGTCAGTTCTGGTTGTTATTTTGTTTCTATATTGTTGTGCCTATCTTGGTTGTGCAAGGAGGCATAGTGTGTCTACCTATGCCTCCATCTTGGCCGGAAGTCCCATATTATTTTTTAAAATTTGCATCTCTGACTCCTTGTTCTTGATAAAATAGTTGACTTGAATGTAAGTAAAATGTTAATGAGTCCTTTAGGAAAAATATCACAATGAATCCTATTTAAATAATCATTCTGGTAATAAAAGAGCAAACATAAAATAATGGAAATAAAAGTGGAAATATAAATCGGACATATCACCATGACCACCAATGTAAAATATTGTTCCTTAGCTTTACTTCACTTTACTTTTTTTTTAACTGGGAATAATATGTGAGAATAGAATTTGCAAATGATCTCTTCTTTCCTTGTGTACATTTTCTGTTTCTTTCCCCATTCAACTACAGAAAAAGTAGTGCTTAACCCAAGATATTATAAATGTTACAGATTTTAGATTCAGTTGTTGAAAGTTTTGTTTAATATAGAATACTCTAAAGGAGCTTTCACCCATGGAGTGTTTTACCCCTGAAAAGCAGTACCAACAGGATAAAGATTTATTTGTTTATTTGTTTAAATTGGCTCACACAATGCTGGAAGCTTGTAAAGTCCAAAATCTGCAGGGTAGGCTGTCAGGCTGGAGACTTAGGGAAGAATTGCAGTTTGAGTCCAAAGGTTGTCTGCTGGCACAGCTCCTTACTCAGGGGTGGACAGTCTTTTTCTATTAAGGCTTTCAATTGATTACATGAAGCCCACTTACATTATGGAGAATAATCTGCTTGACTCAAAGTCTACTGACTTAAATGTTAATCTCATTCAAAAAGCACCTTCACAGAAACATCCAGAATAATGTTTGACCAACTACTGGATACCATGGCCCAACCAAGTTGACACATAAAATTAACCATCACAACCCTTTACTTTTCCTTGTGAAAGGATTTCCTGAATGCATGGATAGAGCTTAGATGGGTAGGCACTTTCTGTATTCTCTTACATTGGCAAGAACAAAGCTAGGAGCACAGGGCACTGGGCTGAAGGTAGCAACCTGAGTGATAGTCCTGTCTACACTAACCACTCATGTGGCACTGGGGAAGTATTAGGCCCCTCTAGTCGTGGTTTATTCCTCTAGTGAAGTCTCCTGAGACCTGAAAGTCCTATACAGGGCTGTGACTCACTGAATGCCACAGGCATAGTACAAGAATGTCACAGGAATGTTAGTTGGGCCAGAAGAGTCCAACTGAGCTCTTGCAAGACTCAGGGAGATAGAACAGAAGTTGAGGTAGAGCACTTCATTTTTGGGATGAGAGCACAAACCAGAGTCTAAATTGAAACTTGGTATGTACTGTGGGTCAGGCCTCTGGTAAACTGCTTGCAACAATGGCTACAGTTACTCTCCTTCCTGCATCTAGGCCCTCCCATCAAAAGGTAGAGCCTATTGTCTTTTTCTTTCTCTCTTTCTTTTTCTTTCTTTCTTTCTTTCTTTCTTTCTTTCTTTCTTTCTTTCTTTCTTTCTTTCTTTCTTTCTTCTTCTTTCACAATTTATTTAGTGTCATGATCAGATTATCACATTTAGCCATCAACAGCATGGTGCAAAAAAAACAAAACAAAAACAACCTACATTAAAACCCTTGGTTGGAATGGTTTATACTTTCCCCAGAACAGAAGCTAAAATAACTTGTTATACAATTAGTTACAAATACACTCCTTGAGTTTTTACACGTTCACATGATCATTGTCTAAAATATGTTTTCTTTGTAGTAGCTAGGCCCTGCAACCATTGTGTTAGGCTGAGTTCATCAATCTTTTGTAACCTGTAGCTTCCCTGTCACATCTCTATCTCTCCTCTCTTGCTAAGCTTTATTTCCTGGCAGTAATTAAAATCTTCTGTCTGCCATAGCTGTTGCTGCTGCTAGAACTGCCATAGCCACCTTGGTTTTGTAGTTTGGCAAAGCATTGGCTTCTATCACCAGAGGGGCCAGAGTGCTTCCAAAGTTTCCTCCTTTCATGGGTCCAAAACTTGAAGATTGATTGTGTAATTGCCATACTCATTGCAGCTTCCACCACCTCCAAAATTGCTTCAATAATTACCAAATCCATTATAGCCATCCCCACTGCCATCATATCCATCACCACCATGGCTGCCACCAAAGCACCTTAACCACTAAAGTTTTCTCCATGACCAAAGTTGTCATAGATAAAGCACCTCCATACCACCTCTGATGTTTCCAGAACCACTTTGACCTCTTTGACTGGATGAAGCACTAGCCATCTCTTGCTTAGACAGGGCTTTCCTTACGTCACAGGTATGGTCATTCATAGTATGGTATTTCTGAACGACAATCTTATCCAGAGTCATGGTCCTCAAACATTAACAAAAGGAAAGCCTCTCTTTTTGCTACTGCCTTGGTCAGTTATGATGTCAATCATTTCACTTTCCCTGTGCTATTCAAATAATCTCTTAGATGACATCCTTTGGTGTCTTTTTTAATGCCACTGACAAAAATCTTTTTCAATGTGACATGGGCACCAGGTCTTTGAAAATCTTTTCTTGAGACAGCCCTCTTTGGTTTCATAACTCTCCCATGGCCCTGCATGCACAGATGCATCCACCTCCTCCACAGTGGCATATGTGACAAACCCAAAGTCTCTGGAGTGTTTGCTGCTTGGATCTCATCACCACACAGTCTGTGAGTGTTTGCATTGCTAAAAATGGCTCCTAAGACTCTCATCAGTTGTTTCAAAGCTCAACTCTCTGATAAAGAATTTCAATAGCCATTCTGGCTCTTTGGGAGACTCCAACTTAGATATGATGACTGCAGGAGGGGAGACTTCAATGATGCTTACTCAGCAGTGTCCATTGGTAGAAATAAAGAATCTGTTTTCTCATCCCTTGAATCTGACTGGTCTTATGACTTAAGTTATGAAATACAATATGGCAGAGCAATCATGTGCTGGCTCTGAGCCTGGGTCTCAAGAGGTCTTGCACACCTCTGTTGTCCCACTTGGATTTCTTCGCAACCTCCACATGAACAAACCTATGGTAGCCTGTTGGAGGACAAGGGATATGTGGGCCAGGTACCTATATTGCTCTGGTCACCAGCCAGTCAGCCATCAAATGCAGAGCCCCAGCTGATGGCAGTTTAGTGCAGACAGATGCATGAGTGTGTCCAGCTGAAACCCTAAGCACCATTTAGTTAAGTCCAATTGGCAATCCACCTCAAAGAATGCTAAATAAATGGTTATTTTTTTAAGCCATGAAGTTAAGTGTGATTTGTTAAACAGGAGAAACATAAAGTGACTGACTCACAGTTCTGGTGAGAGATTTCTTTAATTAGAATCTTGCTAATTAAAATAACTTCAGTGGATGGATATAAACTCCATTCAATACCTGTAGCTATTGATAAACTTTAATTGGCACAATTATGTCCATAATCAAATGAAGAAAATGAATATATTTTCCTTATTCATAATTATATCTTTAACTTGCTGGGAGATCCCAGGATCAAAGGTTTTGCAACATCAGGCCACAGTTCAGTTTCTGTGGCCTAGTGATTTTAAATCATTGCATTCTCTTGAGAAATGTACCCTTGCTTGAAAATTTCTAGTAGACAAGTCCTTGTTAATAAAACTTGTCAGAAATATGGTCTCAAGCTTCTTTAAAAAATCTATTTCTCAACCTACCCCCAGTCCAAAGTATTCAGCCCTGCCTTAAGTCCCAGGCCAAACCCTCTGGTAGGCAGTTATGGTAACCTGCCTTAATAACCTGAGTTCTGTTATAAGTAGCCCCCCATTTCCCCTTCAGACCCTGGCCCCCAAATCCCCTTCAAAACCAGTTAGACCCAGGAACAAGAATTCCTAAGTGATACATTCAGGCCACCTATTGTCTCCAACATAATTCTCCTGTTCTTGCTGTCAATCAAGCCTCGGGACTAGAACTAAACTCCAGTTTCATGTCCAAGCCCTGCTAGGGTTGGAGTCCAGTCCTGCTTGCTTCCTATCTATATGGAATCCTGACACTGAACTCTAACTTCCCAGTGGCTTCTTTCTCTCTCTTCCCTGATTCTCAGTTATTAATGTTTGGGATATTAATACTTTATCACACTGAGGGTCTGTGACATACAAGGTGAAGAATAGCTCACTCATATCACTCTACAACACTCTAAGTTTTACCAGCCTAGGATACTTTATTTCTTCCTCATAAATGAAAAGTGGATAGTGGGTGGGCACAGTGCTGTGAATGAATGATACCAGTAGAATAACATGCTACTCTCCAATATTTTCACTGGAACAGTGTCTTGATACACAGAGCACTTTTCACATGAAATTATTTGAGTTTTGTGATAGTCCTATGAGGTGTATGGGACAGTTATCAGTATTTCTGTCTTACAGGTGGGGAAACTAAAGTTAGAGATCATGTGACTTTAAGCGATGGATCTGGGAACTGAACTCGGCTCTCCCAATTACAAACCCCATCATCCTTGAGTAAGAGAAGAATGTACACCTCTGGCAGAGAGTTCACAGTTCCTAACACTCATTTTTTTCACCCTTCAAACCCATCTGCAGGTTGGTAAGGTAGGAGAGCTGCCACATTAGGGTACTGTGTCTTTGAATAGAACAAGTCTTACCAGAATGTATTGCTATAGAAGAAAACATATTACAACAAAAACAATGTCTGATGTTTCTGAAGATATAAGAAAAGACAGAATAGAGCCCCTCTGTCTGAGGAGTTTCTGCTGTAACCAGGAAGGGGAAATATGCACATTGAAATCAGCAAGTAATTAGCTAAAGAGCATGTGGGCCTTTGCCCCAAACTGAGGTTGGTGTCATATCCTGGGGGTTGAGGAGAGAGGGGTGGGCTTTCCCAGAATTTTTTCTGGTAGAACTGAGGCTTCAGAAGCCTTTGAAGATGTGTGTGTTACAGCTTATACTTCGTGAACATTTTACACATTAAGGAAACAATTGGGAAAAAAACCCAAATCTCATTTCTATATTATGACAGACAGAAATGTGCCCCCTTCCTCTGAAATTTTCTGTTTTTCATCTGGGTGCTTTATCTTGATTAAATGGAGTATTTATTGTGCATTTAAATACCTGTTTAGACATAATATTTCTTGAGTTTCCCCTTCTTCTACCAGAAGAAGACATTTATCAATATTTGGATCATTTTATGAAGGTTTCCAAGCCACATGGAAGTTGGGAGCAATGTCTGGAGTGTGAGGAATCTTCAGACCCCTGGCCTTTGGATGCAAAGCCACACACAGACACATTTGCAGTGAGTTTGGACTAGTCTGAGTAGAGAGAATGTGTGTCCCCTGAGCATGCCCCGCCTGGGCATGCCCAGCACCAGCTCAGTCCTTGGCTGTCACTTCATTATTACAGCCCAAGGCCTCACAAGATTTGACAGTCAAGTATTAAAATCATGCTCCATCTCTATAAATTTTGAAATTTAGCAAGGTTTTAGCCTTCTAATTTTAGACATTTCTCAAAGATGTTATGAAACCGAGAGTAACTAACATTCCAAAACTGCAAAAATGTTCTTGTGCTCTCTGGCCTTGTAACAGGGTATGGGAGGCCTTTGCCCAGATTCAGAGTGACCTATTTGAAGATGCCTGGATATACTCTTTTCCCTGGAGAGGCCAGGTCAGTGGGCTGCAGGACAGGCCTCATCAGCTCAAACCTTCTTCCTGCTTCTCACCTACCCCATATCTTCTTTTACCCCCAAAGGGCTTTTACAGGGAGTGGCAGGCCTGCCTGGTGATGGACACTCACTAAATAGCAGATATTAGTACAGTCATTAATACTTTTCCCTGACAACCTGTCCACACTCCCTCTCAACTTCCTGCCTCCAGCAGCCAGCATCAGAACCTTCCCTGGGTGGCCACTCCTGAGATGGGAAAGTGCTTCCCTCTTCAGACTGGGATCTTTGATAGTCCTTGAGTGAGTCTCTAAGAGGCCAAGGGAGAGGAAGCAGAGACTCATATAATTGTTGTGTATTGAAAGGTTTCAAAAACTTTATTATGCTCCCCAAAAAGCTCCTCTTGAAGGACATTTCTGTGTTCTGTTATCTAATTTGATTTTTCAGGTTGTGTTTGTAACAATGTCTGTTTGTATTTTTGTTCATTTGTTTTCATAACTGGACTTGCTCATTTGTTGTGTTGGAAAGAATGACTCTCCTGCCCCAAATACCCCAGCAAAATAGTTCTACAACCTGGAGTAGGCTGCCATGCAGAGATGTATAAACACAGAGCGCATCCAGACAGTGCCACATGTCTTATAAATAAAAATGAAGAAAGCATGTACTAGACAGTGTAATTCTGAAGGGTTCTGAGAGCTTCCATCCTGGTCTGAAGTTCCCCCATCATGTAATCATGTTGTATTTCTCCCCTTAAGCCAAAAGTGCCACCCATTGCAAACAATAGAATCAGCATTTCAGGAGGACATGGCTTATTTGCTGTCTCGAGGTGGTTTCCTTAGACCAGAGTTACAGCGGTACTACATCTCCCAACAATTAAGACAAAAAGCAGGTACTCTTCACCTGGGCCCCATGGAATCCAAGGTTGGGCATCATGGGAGCCTGCAACATGCTCTGTGCATGTATCCAAGGCACAATCTCTAAGGAGAGCACTGGAAATTTTATGAGTTTGTTGATATGAATTGGTGACAGATAAAAAGTTAGGGACTATGGCTATAGAAGAAGGGGGAGAAAAATAAATCCCTTTCATATATGCAGAAAACTTCCTGCCCAGACTTGGTGTATTTTTTATGTCAGTTTAAAAGATAAATTCACCATATTTCAGACTATAAGATGCACTTTTTTAACCACATTTTTTGCTTCAAAACTTTTTTTCCTCCTCTAAAACCTAGGTGCATCTTATGGTGCGTACCAAAGACACACCTAGGTTTTAAAGGAAGAAAATAGGGGAAAAAATTTTGAAGCAAAAGAATGTGGTAAGAAAGTGTGTCTATAGTTTGAAAAATATGGTATAGACCCTCTAACCACACTGGTAGGTTGAACAGCAGGTGGGCACTCCCAGAAACAAGGAGGGTGCTTTCTGGGTAGCTTCTCTAATGGGTGGTTGAGGTATGGGAGCTTCCATTTAATGATTTGATGCCTTTGGAACTTTCTCACATGATTTCTTGCCCTGTAAAGCTGAGAAACTTTGGGACTTTTCTCAGACGTCATCCTGCCCTATAAAACTGAGGAGATAGCAGAAAATGCCCCCATTCATGTCCCCATTAAAGAAAGCCAAGAAGAAACAGGCACACAGGTTAGTCACGGTGTGTGGGTTCTGAACAGGTGGCCATTCCAGGCACAGGGCATGTTGATAAGCTCTATTTAAGGAACAGGGAAGTTATTCTGTTCCATATCCAGGGGGAGGTGATGATGCAGTTCTGCTTTGCCTGTGTGCCCACGGACGCTGCCAGCCAGGAACAGGGAGTGTAAACACCCAAACTGTCTCGGACCCTGACTTGTGGGGTCCCCTGCATGTAGCTGAGACAAAAGAAATTCACACGGACTACCGAATCTTGTGGAGAAAATGGGTGGGCGGCTTCGCTTTCAAGAGGAACCAAAAGCCTCGGCCCTTGCTTTGATGAGCTTTTATTGTCTTTCTGGGCACATTACATGAAGGTCTTCATTAACTGTGCACAGGCTCACTTTAGGTGGTTACCTTTTACAGAAAACAAAAGAGAGGATGTCGTTAATCACATCACAAAAGAGGGATAGTTGCAAATGAAAAGGCAAAAGTGGTTGAACAGGTTACATTTGTCCTTGGAAGGTTAACATGGATTTTAGGAAGTTACTTTGCAGGAAATGTTTGGTGCCTCAATTCAGGGTGAGGGAGTTTTAGCAAAAGCAAATCTCATAGCAGTCTAGGTACAATACAGGCCTGATTCCCCACGGGAGAACCTATCCGTGAGCGTGGGTCCTGTGCATCTCCGAGTGGGAGCTGGACCCACGCCATGAAGAACAGCCTCCTATACCAAACAATTTTCAGTGCATTAGTCTTTCTGATCGTTCTAAAAATATTAAAGTATTTCACTTAGAATGTACATTTATAATAATTTAAATGTAAATTACCTTGTCAGTTTGCACCCCCTGCTTTTTCAGGGATGATGTTCTTTGATATAAGGCAGATGTATTCAGTGGCCTCCCAGCCTTTAGTGGAGGAATTGATACAGGGTGCAGCCAAGAGGGGGGCCCCAAAAAGGGATTTGGAATGGGGTCCAGAACTCAAGGTATCTAGGAAATATGAGAATGACATAGAATATGTCCTCACCCCTTCCCCCTCAGGTGTAAGTTGGGGGAAGGGACACATGGAGCAGGGCCATTGAGACCTGTTTTGTACAGCAACAGCTTTGCAGCTAACCTCTAGCATGGTCATTTAACATATCTACAACTTTTAACTGGTTGCATATGTTGCATTCAGCAACCGTGAGAACAGATGCTGGAGACCTTTCAGGGTTTCAGAGATGTTACTTTATTGGCCAAGTTTAACCTGCGCAGGGGCGAACTCTCAAAGTGTCCGGAGACACGGTACCCACAAGGGCTGCTGACGAGAGTCGCTCTGAGCGCTTACAGCTAAGTCCTTATATATATGGGCGGGCAAGCAAGCGTTATACAGAAGCAGACGTGGCAGTTTGCTATTTGCTTACAAAGACAGTGGGTGGGAACAGGGTTGGGCATTGGCTCAGCAGTGGTAGCTTTACAAACCAAACATGTTAGGTTGCATCTGTTTTACAATCCTTTGTTCTTGCACAAGGCAGGAGGGCAAGATGTTCATTCAGTAACCTCCTGTACCCTGGGACCTAACCAGTTCCTGTTTTCTCATGGTCTAAGTTTTCCTTGCTCCTTACACATAGATATGTTAAATAGCTGTGGCTATGCTTTGAGCCAGGGAGAAGGAAGTGACTTCTACCCAAGATATGACTGGGGGTCAGGCCCCCCTAGTTACAGTGCATGAGTGAGAGCTTGGAGAAGATTGGCTCCATGACATGGGGCCAGGCCTGCCCAGACTCACTATGGCAGCCCAGTAAACCTGGAAGGCTATGACAGTGCTAGCAAGTGTAGCCGATTGTGGGAGGAGTTGAAAATGGGGCTGCAGAGGAAGACTGGCAGGGAATTTAAACCTAGACTCAGCAGCTATTGAAGAGAGGACCACAGCCAGTGCAGAGAGGACCACGCAGCTGTGGCCATGTAAGAGGGAGTCACACACTTCTGGCAGAGTGGGGTCCCCTACAGCCATGTGAGGGGGAACCACGCAGTTTTGGCAGAGTGGGGGCCCCCGCAGCTTTAGTAGGGGGAACCACCATTCGGCTTTAGCAGAGAATAGCCACTTGGCTTTGGCAGAGTGGTGACCCGCTCCTCCCCACAGCTTTTCGGAGAGAACCACGCTGCTTTACCAGAGTGGGGACCCCTGCAGCTTGGGTAGAGGGAGGACCACAGCCAGTGCAGAGAGGACCACGTGGCTGTGGTCCATGTGAGAGAGAGAGAGCCACTCAATTTTACCAGAGTGCAGACCCCTGCAGCATTGGCAGAAGAGGACCACGCACCTTTGGGGTACTCCCTTTGACCTAGTGGCTTGGGAAGCAGGAGAGACTTTGCCTGTAAGAAGGGTGAAAGAACTCTTGCCAGTAGGCCATGAGAAGGTGTCACATGGCTTTGTATTAATTAGAGATCCTGCCTGGATCCTGCCTGGATGGCGACACAGCTGACGGTGTCAGGAGCCTGGATCCCGGACGTTTACTTCTTTTCTGGAGCTACAGTACCCCGAATTAGGGCAGGGGGAGAAGGAAGCACTGTGGGTGTCCGTGGATAATCTAAAGGACTTTGATATTTTAATGAAGATGTTAGGTCACTACTTTAAGTCTGTATAGCATTAAATAAACATTTCCTTTCCTTTTCACAAATCTGGCATTGAGAGATGTCTTTCCTATAAGTCAGTGGACATAAGGAACCTGTGGGGTCCTTTCGGTAATTGTATATTGTACCCCCCTTGGCCCTGTGTGTGTGGGTCTGTTCTGTAACAGTTTTTGGTGTCCCTGGGTGGGCCGATAATTGCACACCCCCCAGTCTGCTCTGTAACAGAATGACATGGGGGGGAAGCCCCCATAGTCAGTAAGTGGTGCTGCCTTTCCCTTTCCCCTTTCCCACCTCCCTCCTGCAGTTCTTTCCTCTCCTCCATGTTCCTGATATCTAGATCTGTGGACATTTACCTGGCTTTCCCCCTTCTCTCTAAACAAGCCACTTCCTTTCTGAAGCAAATTACCCCAACATTATTTGTGCCTTGCTAGGGACATGAACTTGTCATTTTCATGGTAAAAGCCAATGTGTGGATTCAAAAGGAGTTATGTAGAAACTTCATACAATCTCCTCCAGAAAACAGCTCAGGTTCACAAAAACAGATCAATAAACCAAATATTCTTCAAGTAGGAGCTATTGATAACTTTGTTTTTCTATTTTTAAAATATATCTGAATATAATTTTCAATTAAAAGTTTATTTTTAGTGCTAGTTTCAATTTTGTGATGTGACATAATTTAGTATTGAGTGTTGCTTCCTTAACATAATTGAATTGACTTAAAATATTTGCTTAGTTGTCCTGGCTGGTGTGATTCAGTGGATTGAGTGCTGGCCTGCAAACCAAAGGGTCACTGGTTTGATTCCCAATCAGGGCACATGCCTGGATTGCTTGCCAGGTCCCCAGAAGGGGGCGCTTGAGAAACAACCACACATTGGTGTTTCTCTTTCTCCCTCCCTTCACCTCTTTAAAAATAAATAAAATCTTTTAACTAAAATTTTCTTAGTTAAGAACTCAGATTTTTTTTTATTTTCTTAGGAATGCATTGTGTACCTTTGTAACATTTGTGCTGTCACATGGAGTCTATGAGCTCTGTTGTAACTGAATGTCAGGGAAAGGAATATAATTTTGCAAAAGGAGGTCGAGGGGCATCTTTTGTGTTCCACTGGTGGGTGGCATCACTTGGTTCAAATAATATAGCAATGTTATTATACACAGATGAGCAGACTGTTAGATTGGATTACCTTATTGCATTTGTGTAAGCATTTTACTTCCTGACATATATGAATGCTGGAATGGGGGTCAGGGTAGCTGGAAGATGGAATCTGGTGGTCCAGATGTTGATGAGTGTTAATAGACCCAAGATGGCTAATGACAGAAAGACCATATAGCTAGTAAAATATGGTGCTAGGCAACTAGCAGTCACACAGCCAACCAGAGGTTTAGGGGATGTCCATCAAGGGGGTCCTGATGACTGATGTGCACACAGAGGCAGGCCATGCAGGTGAGCATTATTCAGATACCCAGGCAGGTGTTGGCACTGGGAACATCTACTAACTTCAGAGATAGAATAATAGTCCTTGAAAAGAGCTTGAGCATTGCCAGAATGTGAAAGTTACCAAGAAGGAGGAAGGTACAGGATACACAGATGTGGCTGCAAGTGTACTTGAGTTCCAGGTGGGGCAGGATTCTTGAGGGCAAGCAATGCAAAGTAACTAAAGGGATGTAGAACTGTGAAGAAAGTCTAACATTTTTCTTAGGACTTCTTTTTTTAATCATTACCTGAGGATATGTTTATTGATTTTAAAGAAGGGAGACAGAGAAACATTGATCGGTTGCCTTCTGTACACACCCTGAGCAGGGATTGAACCCGCAACCTAGACATGTGCCCTGACTGGGAATCAAGTATGCAATTCCTTGGTACATGGGATGACACTTCAACCAAGTGAGCCACCTGGCCATGGCATTCTTAGGATTTCTTAAGTTTCCTTCCTAGGAAGGCCTACTGCATGGTCCTAAATAAGAAAAGAGCAGGCTATGGAAGTGAATGAGATTGGGCATTTTTGTGTTGAGGCATCTGGTTGATCATTATTGGATTTGGAAGGGTGGTTGGGTTTATTTGGAGGCATTGTAATTCCACAGTCTCTGTGTGTATGCATAGGGTGTGTGTGAAAGTGAGAGTGTGTATAAGGGAATGTGTATGTGCAGGTGTGTGGGTGTGAAAATGTGAAGGAGCATCTTGGATGTTCCTCTTACATGGCCAGAAGATGGAGAGCAATAACCCACATATCACATCCAACAGTGGGCTGCATTTATCAGGAGAGAGATTGGAGTCCACTTTCATTTTCTGAGAAGACACCTGCCTGTGTTTCATTTCCACCTGCCAGGTGGGCACACTAATAGGTGATCTTCAACAAAAGAACTTCCTTCTGCCGTGGCTGGTATGGCTGAGTGGATTAAGTGTTGGCCTGCCAATCAGGGGTCACTGGTTCAATTCCTGGCCAGGCTAAATGCCTGGTTTGTGGGCTGGTTCCCCAGTAGGAGGCACCTGGGAGTAACCACACACTGATGTTTCTCTTTCTGGTTTTCTCCCTCCCTTTCCCTCTCTCTAAAAATAAAGAAATAAAATCTTAAAAAAAAAAGTACTTCCTTCTCCCTGAACAGGGAGCTCCATCTTTTTTTTTTTAAGAAAAATTTTATTTTGGCCTCACTGAAGACATGCTGGAGGAAGAGTGGTGTTCCGAGAAGCCTTTCATAAAAAAGTATATTTTATTGATTATGCTATTACAGTTGTCTCATTCTTATTTCTCCCCTTTATCCCTCTCTGCCCTGCACCCTGCCTCCCACCAGCATCACCCCCCTTTAGTTCATGTCCATGGTTCATACATATACGTTCTTTGGTTTCTCCATTTCCTGTACTATTCTTAACCTCCCCCTGTCTATGTTGTACCTACCAATTATGCTTATTATTCACTGTACCTTTTTCCCTGTCTCTACTTCCCTGCTGATAACCCTTCATGTGATCTCCATTTCTGTGATTCTTTTCCTGTTATACTTGTTTGCTTAGTTTGTTTCTGTTTTTGTTTTTTAGGTCCAGTTATTGATAGTTGTGAGTTTGTTGTCATTTCTCTGTTCATAGTTTGGATCTTCTTCAATTTCTTATATAAGACCCTTTAACATTTTATATAGTAAGAGCTTGGATATGATAAACTCCTTTAACTTGACCTTATCTGGGAAGCACTTCATCTGCCCTTCCATTCTAAATGATAGCTCTGCTGGATAGAGCAATCTTGGATGTAGGTCCTTGCCTTCCATGACTTGGAATACTTCTTGCCAGCCTCTTCTTGCCTGCAAAGTTTCTTTGGAGAAATCAGCTGATAGTGTTATGGGCACTCTGTTGTATGTAACTGTCTCCTTTTCTCTAGTTGCTTTCAAGATCCTCTCCTTATCTTTAATCTTGGATAATTTAACTAGGGTGTGTCTTGGTGTGTTCCTCCTTCCAATTTCTTTGGAACTCTGAGTTTCCTGGACTTTCTGGAAGTTTATTTTGCCAGATTGGGGAAATTTTCCTTCATTGTTTTTAGATAGGTTTTCAATTTCTTGTTTTTCCTCTTCTTCTTCTGGCACCCAAATGATTCTGATTTTTGAACATTTAAAGTTGCCCCAGAGGTTCTTAAGCCTCTCCTTATTTTTCTGAATTTTTGTTTCTTTATTCTGTTCTGGTTGGATGTTTATTTCCTTCTGCTCCAAATTGTTGATTTGAGTCCTGGTTTCCTTCCCTTCACTGTTGGTTCCCTGTATGTTTTTCTTTATTTCAATTTGCATAGCCTTCACTTCTTCCTCTATTTTGCATCTATACTCAGTCATTTCTGTGAGCATCCTGATTACCAGTGTTTTGACCTGTGCATCTGATAGGTTGGCTATCTCTTTGTTGCTTAGTTCTTTTTCTGGAGTTTTGATCTGTTCTTTCATTGGGGCCATATTTTTTTGTCAGTTATATTGGAAGGGGTGAAGTCTGAGGTATTCACTAAGACAGAGCAACCCATATGGCTGCACTGTGATGCTGTATGTGGGGGAGGGGTCAGAGAGGGAACAATGCTGCTTGCTTAGCTCTCGCTTGCTTTCAGTCACTTCCACTCCTACGTATATGCAAATTGGGTCTTCTGGTACTGATTTCTGGGTGGGTGGGTTAGTGTACTTTGTAGGACCCTGTAGGCATCTCCAACAAACTCTCCTGTGAGGCTGGGAGTCTCTCCAGCCACTGCAACCTTCACAGGTTTTTACAATCAGGTTTTGAGGCTTCAGTTTCTACACTGGAACCCTGGGTTGCTCAGTCTGTCTCACTCCCTAGTTGTTTCTCCCATCTTATCCACATGTGACGTGGGACTGCCCAGTCCTCCAGATGCCACCTTGCCCACCCTGTCTGCTGCCTTGCCGTGCTTCCTCTCCTCCCTGGCTGCCCTACTCTGCCTCTCCTAGAGCCAGTTTGGATAAATGTCTCTAACTCCTTGGCTGTGAGACTTCCATACAGTTAGATTTTCTGGCAGTTCTAGTTATTCTTGTTTTTAAATTTGTTGTTGTCCTTTTTTTGGTTGTGCAAGTAAGCAAAACATATATACCTATGCCTTCATCTTGGCCAGAAGTCCAGGGAGCTCCATTTTTATGTGCCTTTTGCTTAGTTTCCAAAACATTGGGAGAGAGGGTCTCCATTCTTTAGGAAAGAGGGATTGGCAAGGGAGGGAAATAGAGCCATGGCCATAGGAGGATTAACAGTTGAAAGCAAGCTGGAGCTTTGAGTGGCCTCAGACTCAAGAACGTACCTTTTGTGACCTTGCAAGGGGTGGGCACCACCGAGAGTACCATAGGTGCTCACTCACTGTGTTCTGAGTTCTCCTGAGAGATCATCCAGCAGTCCAGGGTAGGGGGAAGGGAACAGCCTTCAACAGTCTGGTGACTTTAAGTCAACAGGCTGGATGTGAAAATCAGAGGGTCAGTTCTGATGAATGGGGTTCTCAGTGTTTCTGATGCAGAACTGTTCTCCCTTTGTGTCTCTCTCTTTAGCTCTCTGTTATTAAACATCTGGATAGTTGAGTATCATTTTAGCCACAGTAAATAGCTTAAGGGAAGACTACATCTTATATTTCCCCACAAAGAGGCAAAACGTTGTGTGGGTTGCACCAGCAAGAGAACTGGAAAATCTCTGGAGTGGTTTTGGAGAAGAGTCACTCCTGGTCTATGGATCACTTTTCTCTTCCTCATCTAAACATCTGTGAAACAATGAGATAATCTGTGTGAAAACTCAAGATTCCCTTCCAAATTCATCTGATTGTATTTGTTTTACATCAGTGGTCATAAAAAATATGTTAAAACAGAGAAGAGAGAAGATGGTGGCAAGGTAGGTGTGAGTGGAGTCCTCTTCCCGCTGTGCACGGGTGAAACACCTAGTGAACAGCCAACAGTATTCCAGCATGTATGAAGATTGGAGACCAAAAATTGTAGAGGACATTGAAAAATCAGATGGTGATGAGAGTGCTTAAGGACAATAAGGTCCCTGGGACCAGTGCAGGGACCAAGGTGGCTGCAGCCCTAGGCACAGCACCCACCAGGTATGCTGCAAGATTCTTGGGAGAGAGCCAGGCTGGGCTGTGTGAGAGGCCAGGTGCTTGTTTGGACTGGCAGGCTTGAATAGGAGGAATTTTTCAAAAAGGAAAAGAGGACAAAGAGGCATTCTGTGGCTGTTTTGGGAATTATCTGCAGCAACTGCTTGCCTCCTATGCTGCTACCCCTACAGCCCAGGGGTTAGTGTGTATCCAATCAGTGGCCTAGCTGCCACAGAGCTCACACCCAAAACACTGGGTCAGAGAGCACCTGATCCAATGCCTGCCAGTGGCCAGTCTGCTCTCAAGCCAGAGGCACCTTGGACTGAGCACCTCCCACCTAGCTCTTGCACCCAGAGCATAGCAGATCCAACTGGCTGTCTAGGAGGAAGGCAGAAACACCCTGTAGAGGGTAGCTGCAGAGCTTGGGGAGACAGCAATACCTGGAAAGACTTGACTCAGTGTGGGACTGAACTACCCTGAAGGGGTTCTGAGAGTCCCTAGCATCTAGGACACCAAAGAGCAAGAAGATGGTGTGTGAGTTGGCCTAATTATTGCACCACAAGGACAGTGCAACTGGTGGAATAAAGGCCTAGCCAGGGCACATAGGGCAGAGGAACTGGGCTGGAGCCTGGACAACAGTGAAGAGTGTGGCTCAGGAAGGGAGATAAGTGAAACCAATCCCTCCTCAGCCTGACACAGTCACGAAGACCAGCAGAAATGGCTTGACTGATTTAAAGCCAGAGAAGGCTTCTTTTTTTAATTCCTTCTTCCTTTCTGTCCTTCTTTATTACTTCTTCTTTCATTCCTTTCTTTTCTTTTTCATTCTCCTCCCTTTATTCGTTTATTTACTTATTTTTTTAATTAAAATTTAAAAAAATTATTCTTTCCTTTCCTTTTTTATTCCTTCCTTCCTTCCCCTTTTTTCTTCTTTTCCAACAGATGAGACAATAGAATCTGGAGCTGTGAAAGGCCAGAGTTAGACCAAGCAGGGGTCGTCCTAACGACAGACAGTGAGAAAAATTACACTTTGCTACTCCAGAGAACTTGCAAGGTGGGAGTGGTGAACACCAGTACACCTGCTGGAAGAGGAAACCCACCAACAAAGGAACCACCAACAGATAACAACAGAAGAAGGTGAAGGAGTGAGTGGAAACCAAACTTGCCTCAATCCAAGACCAGTGTGGAAATACAACTAAATGGTGGAGAAATTACCCAGAAAAAACAACTGAAAAAGAGCAAGAGAGAAGCTTCGAAACGTTGTACACACAGAAGAGTCAGCTTTAATACTACCTGTCCACACCTGCAGAACATAATACAAGGTGTGGTGGATGGAGTGACCCTCAGTTAAACAGCTGGAGGGAAGGACCCACCAAAAAAAGACCAAACAACATTGAAAACTCAAAGACATACAGAGAGCCAACATAAATGACAGCCCGAGACCAGCGATCTCAGGAGATCAAGGAGACTGCACCACTAAATCTCATAGGTCTTCTACCATAGAAGTTCACACCATAAACCCAGGGAATCAGAACAGATCAATTTAAGAAGCAGAGGCTAACAAGAAGAGTCTCACAAACAATGGTAAGACAAAGAAACAATCCCCAAATGAAAGGAAAGGAGGAAGCCTCAGAAAGAATACAAAATTCTAGTTGAATAGAGGCAAGCCAACCATCAGATATTGAGTTCAAAGCCATAGTTATCAGGAAGCTTAATGAGCTCACAGAGAATTGCCAGGAACTACAGGGAAACTACAATGACTCACTGCAAAATATATCAACATGAAAAAGGAAATAGAAACTATCAACAAGGGCCAAGAGGAAATGAAAAATGCAATTTCTGAACTGAAGAACACAGTACAAAGAATCAAAAGCAGGCTCAATGAAGCAGAGGATCAGATCAGTGAGCTGGAGGACAAAGTAGAAAAAAACACCCAGAAAGGGCTAGAAAAGGAAAAGAGGCTCAGAAAGAATAAAGAGGGGCTAAGGGAAATGCAGGACAACATGAAACATAATAATATCCATATAATAGGGACACCAGAAAGAGAAGAAGAAAAGCAAGGAACAGAAAAACTGATTGAAAAAATAATGATGGAAAACTTCCCCAATATGATGAGAGAAAAAGTCACACAAATCCAGGAAACACAGAGAGTCCCAATCAAGAAGAACAAATACAAGCCCTCCTCAAGGCACATAATAATTAAAATGGCATAATTCCAAGACAAAGAGAGAATCTTAAAGGCACCAAGAGAGAAACAGGAAATAACATACAAGGAAGCCACCAATAAGGTTAGCAGCTGAATTCTCAATGGATATACTCCAAGCCAGAAGAGAATTCCAAGAAGTATTGCAGGTAATGAGAACCAGAGGTCTGCAACCAAGGCTACTTTACCCAGCAAGGCTCTCAATCAAGATAGAAAGCCAAATAAGAAGCTTCCCAGACAAAAGAAGTCTAAAAGAGTACACCTCCATCAAACGAGTTCTACATGAGATGCTAAAGGGACTGCTTTAAGAAGGGGAAGGAAAAGAGAGAGAGAGAGACTAACACAGGTAGGTAAATGCCAATGAATAAGTACCTATCAATAATAACCTTAAACGTAAATGGATTAAATGCTCTAATCAAAAGACATAGCAGAGCTGAATGGATAGGAAAGCATGACGAACACATATGCTGCCTACAAGAGACCCACCTCTAGACAAAAGACCTACACAGACTGAAAGTGAAGGGCTGGAAACAAGTTTTTCAAGCAAACAGACAGGAAAAAAACCCAGGATAGCAATACTCATATCAGACAAAAGAGACTTCCCAAAAAGGGCCATAAAGAGGGACCCAGAAGGTCACTTCATAATACTTAAGGGAAAAATCCATCAACAAGATATAAACATTGTAAATATATATGCACCCAACTTAGGAGCACCCAAATGCATAAAGAAAATCGTAGACGACTTCAAGAAAGATATTGACAACAACACAATTATAGTAGGGGATTACAACATCCCACTGTCAAAAATGGATAGATCTTCCAAGCAAAATATCAACAAAGATATTGTGACATTGAACAATGTCCTAGATCAAATAGATTTAACTTATATAGAGAGAGCCAAAGAAGCAAAATACACATTCTTTTCAAATGCACATGGAATACTTTCAAAGATAGACCACATGATAGGACACAAAGCAAGTCTCAACAAATTCAGAAAAACTGATATCATATCAAGCATTTTCTCTGACCATAAGACACTGAAACTAGAAACCCAACTCAAGGGAAAAAAGCCCCGAAACACTCAAAATCATGGAGATTGAATAGCATGCTATTAAACAATGAATGGGTCAAGAATGAGATTAGGGAAGAAATCAGAAAGTTTCTGGAAACAAATGAAAATGAACTCACAACAACCCAAAACTTATGGGACACAGTAAAGGCAGTCAGTCCTCAGAGGGAAGTTCATAGTGATACAGGCTTACCTAAACAAGATACAAACATTTCCAAAAAACAACCTTCCCTATGTCTACAAGAACTCGAGGAACAACATCAAAGACAACCCAGAGCAAGTAGAAGGAAGGAAATAACAAAAATCAGAGCAAACTTAAATGACATAGAGACTAAAAGCACAATTCTAAGGATCAATGAATCCAGGAGCTGGTTCTTTGAAAAAATAAACAAAATTGACAAGCCTTTAAGCAGGCTTATCAACATAAAAAGAGAGAAGACCCAAACAAACACAATCAGAAATGAAAGAGGAGAGATTACAACTGATACCACAGAAATACAAAGGATTGTAAGAAATTACTACAAAGAACTGTATGCCAAGAAATTTGAAAACGTAGGTGAAATGGAGAAATTTCTAGAAAAATATAATCTTCCAAAACTCAATGAAGAAGAAACAGAAAGCCTGAACAGACCTATAACAGCAAATGAATTTGAGGCAGTAGTCAAAAAACTCCCAATGCACAAAAGCCCTGGACTGAATGGTTTCACAGGAAAATTCTATAAAACATTTAAGGAAGAGCTAACCCCTAACCTTCACAAACTATTCCAAAAAAATCCAAAATGATGGAAGACTCCCAAACTCTTTTTATGAAGACAGAATCATCCTAATCCCAAAACCAGATAAAGACACAACAAAGAAAGACAACTTCAATCAATATCATTGATGAACATAAATGTTAAAATCCTCAAGAAAATATTGGCAAACTGCATCCAGGAATACATTAAAAAGATCATACACCATGACCAGGTGGGATTTATCCCAATGATGCAAGGATAGTACAATATTCACAAATGAATAAATGTAATATATCACATAAACAAAAGCAAAGACAAAAATCACATGATCATATCAATAGATGCAGAAAAAGCATTTGATAAGGTACAACACCCATTTATGATAAAAACACTCAGCAAAATGGGAGTAGAGGGAGAATTCCTCAAAATGTTAAAGGCCATATATGAGAGACCTACAGCCAACATCATACTCAATGGGCAAAAACTAAAATCTTTTCCACTAAGATCAGGAACAAGACAAGTTTTTCCCCTTTCACCACTTCTATTCAACATACTATTGGAAGTTTGAGCCACAGCAATCAGACAAGAAAAGGAAATAAAAGCCATCCAATTTGGAAAGGAGGAAATAAAACTGTCATTGGTTGCAAATGACATGACAGTGTACATAGAAAATCCTGTAGACTCTGCAAAAATAAAAACGGCTCCACCTAATAAATGAATTTGAAAAAACAGTGGGATACAAAGTCAATATTCAGAAATCAAAAGCATTTTTGTATACCAACAATGAAATATCAAAAGCAGAAATCAGGAAAAAAAATCCCATTTGCTATAGCAAAAAGAAAAATAAAATACCTAGGAATAAGTCTAACCAAGGAGGTAAAAGACCTGTATTCAGAAAACCACACAACACTGAAGAAAAAAAATCAAGGAAGACACAAACAAATCGAAACAAATACCGTGTTCATGGATTAGAAGAATTAACATCATCAAAATGTCCATACTACTCAAAGCAACTTGCACATTCAATGCAATACCTATTGAAATACCAATGGCATATTTCACAGATACAGAACAATCACTTCAAAAATTTACGTGGAACCATAAATGACCCCGAATAGCTGCTGCAATTCGGAGAAAGAAGAGTGAAGGAGGAGGAATCACGATACTTGATACCAAACTGTATTATAATTCCACTGTAATCAAAACAGCCTGGTACTGTCATGAGAACAGACACATAGACCAATGGAACAGAATAGAGAACCCAAAAATAAATGCACATCTCTATGGTCAATTAATTTTCAAAAAAGGGGGCAGCAGCATAAAATAGAGTAAAAATAATCTCTTCAACAAATGGTGTTAGGACAACTGGACAGCTACATGCAAAAATATGAAACTCAATCATCAACCTACACCATACACAAAAATAAATTCAAGGTGGATAAAAGATTTAAATATAAGTAGTGACACCATTAAAGTCCTAGTGGAGAACATAGGCAGGAAAATCTCAGATATTTCAAGCAGCAACATTTTTGCTGATATGTCCCCTACAGTAAGGAACATAAAGGAAAGAATAAACAAATGGGATCTCATCAAAATAAAAAGCTTCTGCATGGCTAAAGAAAATAGTATTAAAATAAAAAGAGAACCAACTGTATGGGAAAACATATTTGCCGATGATACCTCAGACAAGGGGGTTTAATCTCCAAAATATATAAAGAACACACATGACTCCACTCTAAGAAGACAAGCAACCCAATTAAAAAATGGGCAAAGGACTTGAACAGACACTTGTCCAAGGGGCACATACAGAGGGTCCAGAGACATATGAAAAGATGCTCAATATCACTAGCTATCAGGGAGATGGGAATTAAAACTACACAGAGATACCACCTCACATTGGTCAGAGTGGCCTTCATAAACAAAGCAAGAAAGAACTACGTGTTGGAGAGGTTGTGAAGAAAAGGAAATCCTAATGCACTCTTGGTTGGATTGCAGACAGGGGCAACTACTATGGAAAACAGTATGGTATTTTCTCAGAATCCTAGAAATGGATCTGTCTTTTGACCCGGCAATTCCGCTGCTGGGATTATATCCTATGAACCCTGAAATACCAATCCAAAAGAACCTATGCACCCCAATGTTCATAGCAGCACAATTTACAAGAGCCAAGTGTTGGAAGCAACCTAGGTGCCCATCAGTAAATGAATGGATCAAAAAACTATGGTACATTTACACAATGGAATTCTATGCAGCAGAAAGAAAGAAGGAGCTCCTAC